>CM060971.1:68672952-69052952 GCA_030765045.1 Tenodera sinensis
TCCCCGCTTTGGATAGTAAATAAAATGCCGTTAGTCTACTTTTCTAACGCCCTTTTAATGGCACATGCACATAACCGACACTGATTGCCGAGGTAGTTAAGCCATGGACTCTGCGTTCAAATCCCTTCAAAACGGTCATCCCTGACAGTTTTTTCCCAGTTTTCCTCAGTCCTCATAACTAGGAAATGCGGGGAAGTACCTTAAACCTAGCCGATGAACTTTTCCATCCCAAATTTCCCTTTCCAATTATAATTTCATTTCACCAGTTTCTCCGTGTGTGATACTGTATTTCAGATATATTGTGAACTTGTCCAGTTTTCACAGAGACTTCATTATCTTCACAACGTAGCGGCGAAGTGAAATACGCACGACGTAGCCGCTTCTTCCGAACGTTTCACTCACTGGTGAGTCGAACACAAGTCTTCTCCAATCTTTTCTGCAATAGCACCACTCACAAACTCGCTCGGAAAGCAGTACACTTTTTGTCCCAACTGAAACGTACTACTCCCTCATTAAACTCACCAAATTTTTTAGCGAGAACGCTAGCCTTAGCATTAGAACTCAGAATATTCTAAGGCGGAGAGAAGGGAAACTTCCAGAAAATTCTGGTTATCTAATGATAGTACTTCTGGTATTTACATCGGTGAGAACGCCACTTATCTTTCCAAATGACGGGGGACAACCTCCCTATAACATTGGGTATAGCCGCTATATTACAATACAATAATATTAACAATTAATTCCACGCCGAAAACATTTCGTGAAAATTGGATTATGGTGTGTATGTATTCTGTTCTCGTTCCTGAAGAAGATTACGTATCACCATCTGTGTGAGTATCGATAACAGTTTACAAATTTCGCCTAAGTATGCTATGCACTATCCTTCATAGAAATAACCAGGGCCACTGTCATTGAGCAAGCTGCATTTTATAATAGGTGTAGTTAAGTCATTTTTTCCACATATTTATTAGAAGCAAAACACTTCAGTCGTCATCTTGATCGTGTTTAAGAATAACGACATGTGAAAAGAGAGCAAAAATTGCCAAGATTCTTAAATATTAATTTTAGTGTTATTAAACACTACAAACCTAAACCAAACTTGCAATGCTGAGCATTAAAAATATGAAACATCAACCATTCATTATTCTTTCTGACTCCCTCAGTTCCATACAAGGAATTACTGGCTCTTTAACAAGAGATGTATTAATACAGGACACCCATATCTCGATGCATTAATTGAAAATAAAGTGAAAATAAACTGTCATCTTACGTATACCTTCACTTGTGACATAACTGATAATGAACTGGCAGACTTTGCAGCATACGAAAGCATACGCAACCCTTCAATCCAAAACATCCATCCTGTGGGACACCCCTAACAGAAAACTAAAATGTACTATGTAGTACAGTTAATTCAGGGAGAAAACAGAATATCAGAAATTACCACTGCTCTGAAAAAACCAGTTATTTCATAACACATTACTTAATGAACTGGCAGACTTTGCAGCATACGAAAGCATACGCAACCCTTCAATCCAAAACATCCATCCTGTGGGACACCCCTAACAGAAAACTAAAATGTACTATGTAGTACAGTTAATTCAGGGAGAAAACAGAATATCAGAAATTACCACTGCTCTGAAAAAACCAGTTATTTCATAACACATTACTTATGCCTTAATGATTTATCATGTTATTGTGGACTACCTATATACTATATTCTTAATAATCTCTGTTGTTTTATTGTTCTGTTAGTGTTTTCATATAAGACATTTTAGTACTACTGTGATGCTGTGGTCACAAAAAAGTAAAGAAGAAAGAAAGAAAGAAATAAGAAAGAAAGAAAAAGAAAGAAAGAATGAAAGAAATAAAAAGAAAGAACAAGAAAGAAAGAATGAAAGAAAAAAAGAGAAAGAAAAAGAAATAAAGAAACAAAAATGAAGAAAAAGAAACAAAGAAAAGAAAGAAAAGAAAGAAAAGAAAGGAAGGAAGGAAGGGAGGGAGGGAGGAAGGGAGGAAGGGAGGAAGGAAGGAAGGAAGGAACGAAGGAAGGAACGAAGGAAGGAACGAAAGAGAGAAAGAAAGAAAGAAAGAAAGAAAGAAAGAAAGAAAGAAAGAAAGAAAGAAAGAAAGAAAGAAAGAAAGAAAGAAAGAAAGAAAGAAAGAAAGAAAGAAAGAAAGAAAGAAAGAAAGAAAGAAAGAAAGAAAGAAAGAAAGAAAGAAAGAAAGAAAGAAAGAAAGAAAGAAAGAAAGAAAGAAAGAAAGAAAGAAAGAAAGAAAGAAAGAAAGAAAGAAAGAAAGAAAGAAAGAAAGAAAGAAAGAAAGAAAGAAAGAAAGAAAGAAAGAAAGAAAGAAAGAAAGAAAGAAAGAAAGAAAGAAAGAAAGAAAGAAAGAAAGAAAGAAAGAAAGAAAGAAAGAAAGAAAGAAAGAAAGAAAGAAAGAAAGAAAGAAAGAAAGAAAGAAAGAAAGAAAGAAAGAAAGAAAGAAAGAAAGAAAAAGAAAGAAAGAAAGAAAGAAAAAATTAAGTTTTTTAAAAAATAATGTCATGCTGTGGAGCAATTTTTCAAAAGGGTTAAAAATAGCAAATCAATTAAAATATCTGAAACTAATTTTAAAATATGCATAGAGTTAGGTCTACATTTTATACCTACACATATTAAACTCTTATTTATGCATTAAAATTTCAAATAAATGGGCCTGAAATTGTGAATTTTTTAAATTTTACGATGGTTATCCTTAGGAATTAACAAATTGCATCACGACACAACTCCTACACAAACAAGTGATGTATAGACTCTTCAGTTCTTGAGACCTTTATGGATGAGTGATTTCTCTCAGTACGAATTCTGTTAATCTTAGGAACATCACGTTGAAAATGTGAGCGTTGTGCCAACTCCTAACAGTCCTGACCTCGATGTTCACTCATACTTCAAAGTATCCCAATGTCATACAAAGCACAGTGAAATCTTCTTGCACTTGAGCGCATCTTCATCGCTCTCGGATGACTTCTATATGGTGCAGATTAACTTTCCAGCATCACTTTCTCCTTGCAGAAGAAATTGAGTTATGGTACAGCACGTTTTTTTTGCAAAGGCAAGCTTCCTTGATTTTATTTACAGAGCAAAAAGTGAAATGGGAAAGGAGTTGATCACATTGACTAGGTTAATGAGAAATCTGCAAACAGAGTAAGCTCGACAACTGTATTGCAGATAGATGGTTCTCTCATTCTAATGTCTCAAAAGAGTAGTAGTAATGCAATGTTTGTAAAGGAATAATCTGTTTTCTTTATACTTGTATTATACTTGTGTTAAATATCGACCGCCTCCGTAGCGCAGTTGGTAGCGCGCTTGCCTCTGGCGCGGAGGACTCTGGGAGGTCTGGCACGGGGTGTACTCAGCCTCGTTAGGTCCCAGGGGGACCAATTGAGGAGCTACCTGATGGAGAAGTAGCGGCCCCAGGTCTAGAAGACCGCATAACTGGCCGGAAGGGCTCGGGGCGCTGACCACGTCCCACCCTCCAGTACTGCACCTCACCAATGACGCCTGTGGTGGGCAGAGGTGGGGGACGCAGCGGCTGGGCGGTAGGCCTTGGCCCCTCGTGGGCTGTCGCGCCGGGGTTTAGTTTAGTATTAAATATCGCTTAAACACTGGTATACACTATTGTTCCTAAATATAGTTACATTGCTTTCTCTAATTCATCTTCATCACCATTACTACTACTACTACTACAACTACTACTACTACTACTACTACTACTACTACTACTACTACTACTACTACTACTACTACTACTACTACTACTATTACTACTACTACTACTACTACTACTACTACTACTACTACTACTACTACTACTATTACTACTACTACTACTACTACTACTTCTACTACTTCTACTACTACTACTACTACTACTATTACTACTACTACTACTACTACTACTACTTCTACTACTTCTACTACTACTACTATTACTACTACTGCTGCTGCTACTACTACTACTACTACTACTACTACTACTACTACTATTTCTACTACTACTACTACTACTACTACTACTACTACTACTACTACTACTACTACTACTACTACTACTACTACTACTACTGCTACTACTACTACTACTACTACTACTACTACTACTACTACTACTACTACTACTACTACTATTACAGTAAAACTATTCGCTCTCAAACGTTTCCGAAAAAACAATATCTGAAAATATATACCAATAGCATAATGCTATATCAACAGATATAATAAACTGATACTAACACATCATGGGCTACCTTAAAACAAAGACTAACATTAAATTTTTTTCTAATTTTTTATGTGTTGATATTTACATATATGCATATATGCTACATTTTTATGTAAGAATGACCAAACTTCATGGCATTTGATATAAAACATATCCACCTTAGAAAGCAAACTACTTGCATTTTGTAAATAAAACCAAACTGAAAAGGATTATGTTATAGCTAGGATTTCAACCCTGGAACTTTGGCTCTTTGTACCGTTACTCATATATACCACGACTCGAAATTATTGAGAAACTTAATGTCGTACTAATATCATAGCGGATAGACTTCTATCCGCTATGCTAATATATTGCCATGGTAGCACGTTGGTTAGAGCAACGGCACGTAAAGTCGAGAATCCGTGATTGAAATCCTGCTACGGTATTTAATTTTCAGTCTGATTGTGTCTTTCCAACCTCTGCCTACACGTGGTATGTTTGAAAGAACAGCTAATTGTTTCTCCAAAGGGGAAGGGGGAGCGTTCCAATTGGGCGCAAAAATATGATGTCTTACTTATTATTAAACTGTTTTGACTACAGTCACATAATAAACATTTATAAGCAAAATATTGTGACAAAGAAGACAAAATCAGTCCGGTTACTTTTCTATCACTTTATTGTCTTCTAAAATTTTACAACAAATACACAGTTTTCTTCTTGCCCTTAACGCAGTCTACAGTCTTTGTGCTATCACAACGCACAGTTTTTACTTCTGCAGCTGCCTGCCAGACTTGCAGAGGTCCTAGCGGACGACAAAACAGCGGTTGATAGAGTTTTTAATTTTTTAGCGCAGTGCAATATAAATTTGAGGATTTAAAATTTTTAATCATCTGTTTCTGATTTTGGACATATTTATCACCTTGTTTCATATCTGGCTATTGCCACTGCTTTTTACCTTTGTATATTTTTCTTGTTGCTAGTATTTTTATTTTTTGAGTGAAATTTATATCTGGCTATTGCCATGAGTCTGTTAAGGGCGCTGATGACCTAGAAGTTGAGCGCCCTTAAACCAAATCCAATCCAATCCAATTCTCATAAAGTTCCTTAGTCCTTTTAGTGTCTTTTCATTTCCACTGTCTCTAATACCCTAATTACGACGTTACACACACTCGCGACGCTCGGTAAATCTTGACACGATGTACTAACACGACTACACACACGCACAGCTTTCTTGCACTCACTGACACAGTCACCGACTCATGTCCGTAACTCAATTCTAAAACTCTGCCTAACTCACTCACTGTTGTTTTTGGCTTCCTTATATAGTGAGGATGACGTCACACGGACCTTTCTCGATTCCACACACACACGCACGGAAATGACTCAAACAGATCTTTCTCGAAGGCGCTAGAAAAGCCTCTTTTGTTTCTGTCGTCTCCATTGTTAATAGTCACGTCACAGCATTAGCGCGAGGCAGCCTGACCTTTAACGTCTTTGCCCAATTGCCGGCCAGGCATGTAGTGTGAAGTAGCTTGACCCCGTCCGTCCACTGTTGTGCGCCGAGCCCGACGTTACAATGTTTATGGCAATTCTTTTTGTTTTTAAAATTTCTAAACGATAAATTTTTAAGACGTACAATGTTTATGGCAATTCTTTTTGTTTTTAAAATTTCTAAACCATAAATTTTTAAGACTTACTCGTACACAAACTTTTCCTATTATTTCTGAATGTAAATCGGTTACTACCAGAAATATATATATATATATATATATATATATATATATATATATATATATATATATATATATATATTGAAATTACATTGCAAGCATTAATAAGAGCTACATGTACTGTTAAAACTTTAAATTATGTTTTACTTTTTAGTAAGATTAGCTTCATTACCGATTTTCAAAACATCGCATGCCCATGCAAGTTGCACATCGACGAGAAGAGAGAAAGCGGGGTTGAAGTTGATGGAGGGAAATAAGGCGAGAGAATGGAAAGGGGACTTGAAATGGAAAGATGGAGGGGCAGAGGGGAAAGATAGTAAGAGTATATTTTGGGGGAGGGAGAAAAAAAGAGGAGAGAAAAAGGTGAGAGAAAAATAAACATTGCAATAGATCACAGTCAGATATAAAATTAATTCATTTCTCTAAAGGAGTACTATTTCAGACAAAACCACCAGACGTTTTCATTGCAAGTCCGCCTTACAGAAACAATTTCACAGGAAATAACTAATACAAGTATGAATATAAGTCAGTTGGGTAGCCCACCATAATAGGCACATTAACTAGAGTCGGTGCAAGTGTGTGATGAGCTGATTACTGTCTACTGTGAACGGTGAGAGAAAACCTTAGGAAGCTGCGTTCACACGTTGCTATCCCTTACAAAGAAATTGCACTGAATGGCAAGCTATATTCCCACGAAACAGAGCATTTCACAGGAAAATTAAATAGAAACCCACTGCTGGTTATCTCCCATGGAAGTTAATTTTACAGCTGCTTCCAAGTAAAAATAAAGGATTTAAGATAGATCGAAAAACAGTATTTAATGATTACATGATTTTATGATTACACGTAAGTGGGGAAACTCAAACATTTTTACGCATAATTATAGAATAATGCCATAAATGCCAATAACGCCACAATAGACAAAAAATCTGATGTGTTGTACCCACATGACTTTTTCTACTCTTGTACTAATTGCTCCTACAAACTCTTATTCCTCTATCTTCCTCATGTTAGTTGAGATAAACATTTGTAGAAATTGCCCTATTGCTGATGTCCTTGTAGATGCAAGGGGAATACAATAGGCTTTGGGCGATAGTCAAATCTTTTAAAGCGGTCACTATATGAAGTCTTTGGAATTCTGTTCTCTTTGCACGGACAAGAGATAAAAAAATTGAATAACGTCCTTCTATTTGAGAAAAGTTTAAGTATTGCAGAACTCACACAAATAACAAAAATATCTCCGAAATGGTTCACTCCACAAAAAAATGTATCTGGACATAACTGTGTGTTTTAACGAGATCTACATTTTTGGTACAGTAAGATTTGATTTATCTTTTACGGTTTACCGGTTATGCAAAAATCTTCTAGAGTAAACAAGACTACATAAGCTATAGACAGAAAATTGAACATATACATATCATTTGTCATAAAAAAATATCTCAGACATATGGCGTTTTAATCAAAATCGTTAAAGCCACTTTTGAAAAAATCAACATGTTAGAAAAATGTCCCATGTAAAGGGTTGTTTAGAGTAGAGAAATTTTCTTCAAAAATTTCATGTCGCATTTGGGTGAAATACAATACTTCCCCTGGCTATCCCAGTTGAGAAAGTAAAAATTAAATGAAATTTTATAAAGAGCTTCAAAGAGTAATATGGCATTTGGATGGTTTAAGAATTGCAATAACAACTCGAAAACAACCACAATAGTTTGTCTGCACTGCGTAATTATTTTAAAATGTACCAAATTTTTCCCAAATCTGAAAGTCGATTTTGCTGAAGCATGTGGAATAATATTGCATGAATATATTTCTCCTGACCTATTATTTTAAGCATACAAAAATCGAGTGCAAAAATTCACAAGAAGTTGTATAGAATCTTAATTAGGATATCTGACCTATTTTCGCCTTGTGTATTATAATATAATCTGATGTGCTTGTTGTGAACGGATTAACAGTGAAAATTAGGAAAAACATAAGTCTCAGTCACATAACGTTCTCTATTCGCTTCTCCAGAAACCATAAAAAAGGCGTTTTCTTTTACTTCTTGTCAATCGAAATAAATTTCAAAACACATTTATACATTTAATTAAATGTGTATGAAGGATACATTAGCCATAAGCGATAGTCAAATCTACTAAAGCGAGGTCATTATTTTATGACTTTAAAATTTTATGCTACATGCATGACCACTAGAACAAAGAAATAGTGACATTTACATTGCATCATTCACAGAACATTTTTCACTCACCCTTCTACAACCTATTCTTACAAACTTGTATTCTACTTCTCGTTAGCCAAAATAAACTCTCATTGCACATTTACACACATATTCTCGTTTAAGTACTCGTATAGGCTAAGACGTATTGAGATTTTTAAAACGAGGATCGCTATGTTATGAGTGAAATTGCACGCTCTATGTATGAGTAGATAAAAAAAAAAAAAAAAAAACGATTTCCCACTTGCAAACAAAATATTTGAAAGTTGAAATCAATAAGAAACAATATCTCGCAAATGATTAACGTAACAAAAATGTGTTTGAATAAATAGTGCATTTAAACAAGATCTACGTGGTTTGTGTAGTAAGATTTTGTATTTCTATGGTTTACCAATAATTATAAAAAAACAATCAAGATTAAAGAGGACTTTACAGGCTTTCCCAGAAAATTTAAAATATATATTCCATTTGTCAGTAAATCTCTTATAGCTATATGCGATGTTTCAATCAAATCGTTGGAGCCCTTTTTGATAAAGTAAAAAAATTAAGAATATTTTTCATGTAAATGGTGGTTTGGGTTGGGGAGCTTTCCTTAAAAATGTTCCAATCACATCGAGATGTAAATTAAATTCTAAGTTTGGTATTAAACCAAGTGTACGTTCCTGAGTTGTGCTATTCATAGATAGACACACAGATACAAACATAATCACAATGACTTTTTTAAAACTTTTTTATTTGTACTGGGAGTCTTAAAACATGTATTTCCGGTAAACACTTCGTATTGAATTTTTGGGTCAAATGTAAAAATCGGATGTGATGCACTCACATGAGTTCCTCTTCTCTTGTGCATACTATTCTTACAAACACTTATTCCTCTACCTACTTCATTTTAATTCGTTACAGTATTCTAAAGTAAGAACAAATTAGAAACTAAAAACTTCACTTATCTTAGTAATGTTGCAAGTTCTTGGTGCAAAGCTGACTAAAGTTTCGAGTTGACTCCAACTCATTCTCAAAGCTATACAAACTTTGAAAATGAGTTGGAGTCAACTCGAAACTTTAGTCAGCTTTGCACCAAGAACTTGCAACATTACTAAGATAAGTGAAGTTTTTAGTTTCTAATTTGTTCTTACTTTAGAATATTGTTGCTTCACTGTTAATAGCTTCAATTTCTTTAATTTCGTTACAGTATATTTGCAGAAATTATCTTATTGCTAATTTTCTTGAAGGTGCAAGAGGAACATGGGATTAGAATAGGCTTTATGCGATGTTCAAATCTTTTGAAGCTGGTCGCTATGTGAAGCCTTTGAAATTCCCTTCTCTTTGCATGGACAAGAGATAAAAAAACGAATAACGTATTCCTATTTAAGAAAAGTATAATATTCGAAAATTGAAACAAATATCAAGAAGTGCTTCGGAATTGGTTCATTTCACCAAAAAGTATATTGACATATATTGTGTGTATTGTGTGTATATATGAGTTCTACATTTTTTGTGTACTAACATTTTGTCTGTTTCTTACGCTTATCTGTTATGCAAAAGTCATTCAGAATAAAGAGGACTTCTTAGGACGTTCCCAAAAAATTCAATATATACATTTCATTGTGATGAAAATACTTAAACATATGGTGATTTAGTCAAAATAGTAATTTTTTTGTATCAAAATTTTCGAGAAAAGTTCCATGTTACCCGGAGCCTGGGATGAGGAATTTTCCTAAAAATCTTCCTGTGACATCTGTGTAAGATGGTGAACTCAAATACCAGGTTTAATATTTAATTGATCTTTTCGATTTTGATTTATGCTGTTCACCACACACACACACACACACACACACACACACACACACACACACACATACACACACACACACACACACACATACAAGCACACCAACAGTTTTCTAAATTGCTTTTTACGGATACCTCAAAACGTGTATTTCCAGTGAAATCTCGGATGTAGTACAGTATCTTCTCTACCTCCTACTACTAAAAATCACGAAGCAAACATACTCGTCAAATGCAACGTGAGTCTTCTTCTGGTTGACTCACTTAGAAGACATTATTATGCATATATCAAAAATGCATGGTGCATAATAAAGATGGTCAAAAGCTAAGTTGCAACGTTTAACATAAAGTAATGGTTACTGAAGAAATGAAGACAGACAGTAAATAGTGCCTATTAACGGTTACCAAGGTAACAATGCAAAGTAACTAGGCAATAACGGTTATCGAGGCAGTATCTAACTAGTTGTCCTGTTAGTGATTACGAGATTGGGTGACATAATTCACTGCTTGTGCACTGGTAAGGCTTATTTATGAGGAACTAGCTACCTCAACTTGTTGCACAGTGTCAATCTTCTCTTCAAACGATTGTAAATGGCATTGTGGATCTAATATAACATTTGGCAAGAAAACGCTTACCTACTTATTATCCGTTTTCATGTAACCAATGAGATTATCTACTTTGTGCTGTTAGACAATAATATGTGTTTGGGTGTTAATGTTTTTCTTCTTTAACAACATCCTCTTTCAAAATACCATTGTCATGTTTTAAATAACGTCATACAAACATATTTAAATTATTATAATATCCTTACTTCAACCATGTTTATGTAGGCAATAGTAATGCATTATCTTTTGCTATATTTTCATCACGTGATGTTCATGTTTTGGATCCCATTAGCTCAGTTTACCTATACAACCTGTGTATACGTGAAGGAATATAGAAACTAGTGCGAATGAATTTTGCGATTATAAACCATCGCAGTAATAAAAGTGTTACCAAGCTACAGAAACTTCTATTCAGATTGCATCAAATAACAAAGTAAGTCTGTGTTAATTGTTGATATTGAACGTAGTTACAGCTAGTCCTTACTGGTAACCATTAGTGAAATGCAACTGCGAACGTAACAACCATAAAACAAATAACTAAACAGTTACTGGTAGCTGTTACATGTAACTGCGGCACTTATAACCCTTGTCCGAAAACAACTGTCATATCCCTAAGTTCATACGTTCAAAGTCATTCCTCCTGATTTACAATTCAGTCTCTCGATGGGCTGAACTTCCAAGGTGACCCTGAACAAGAATGAAGATCACATCATTTTAAATAACCTTCAATTCACACCAACGACGAGGAATTCCACATTACTACCAATGTACTTTATACACATATTCGAAGGCTTCGGTGGGTATACCCGAATATTTAGATGTATTGGTAGGGGTCTAAAAACTGACAGAAAGAATTTTCGACATTGAAAACGCTGTGGGCAACTATAGAAGCGATATTTAGACTGATTAAGCCATAAGTGCCACGTTATGAAGCTATATTACACAGTTACTAAAATAGTCGGTTTCAATATCTTTGAGAGCCTAATTTAATCTCAAATTCGAGCTACTTCTCTTCCTAAATGAGATCTTTAATTTGTGTGTTACTTGCCTACAGTAAGTAGAGAAGATATCGCATTCCATCCGAAAATGCGATATCAAGTTTTCACCAGGAGTAGGGTTTTGAGGCTTCTCTGAATAAAAGGAGAATCATTTTTAGGAAAAAAAAAAAAATACCTGCGTGTATATCATTCTGTACAGGTGTATCTGTGAACAACACAACTAAAAACGAAAAGATGGTTAAATACCAAACTTAATATTTAATTTCGGCATCTTCCAATAATGGCATAGGAATATTTTCAAGAAAATCCCCCAACCCAACTAACTTTTACATAGGAAAGTATGTATTGCTGTATTATTTCCTCCAAAATGCCTTTAATTATTTTGATTAATGTTTAATGTATTTCCATGATTAATTAAATACATAATTAACTTTTTTGTGAATATTCTATGAAGTTCTCTTTATTATTACTTATTGTTGTATAACTTGTAAACATAGGGGTTGGACGAGAATATGCTAAAAACCCTGATGTGTTGGATTCACACGACTTTCTCTAATCTGGTACTGACGACTCCTACATATTCCTATTCTTCGATCTTCTTCATGTTAGTTGAGGTAAAAATTTGCAGAAATTATTTTATTGCTCGTTTTCTTGCATGTGCAACGGGAATATGGGAATACAATAAGCTTTGAGTGATAGTCAAATCTTTGAAAGCTTTTAAATTCCTCTCTCTTTGCACGGCTAACATATAAAAACTAAATAGCGATGTTTGGTTTGACAAAGCTTCAGAAAGTCATAAACCACATAACGTAATTGCATATAAACTACATAATAAGTATATGCATAGTAATAGTACTAGTAGAAAAATTATCTGTAGAGGATAAAGTGATGAAATGGAATTTGTACAGGTAAAGGATACAAAAACAGAGGGGGACACCTTGCTCACGTCAACCTACACAGATCTATTGTGGCTACCAGCCCCCAGGAGGCAAGGATGAAAATAGGGAACCGAAGGTGCCACACAGGGTCGCAGCTAGACAGACCACAAAGGCGCGTGGAAGTCCCTAACAAGTGCCGAGATCTCTTCATCGTGGCGCTAGGCCTCGCCGAGCAGCCATCACACCGCAGATCCGGTACTGCCATGCACTGAGCGTCCCCCACCCCCCGACGGAGGACAAGGGCCGCCAAACGCCACCTAGCGCTGAGAACAGTAGTTACCATGATCAGTCAACCACGCCATCTGCCCGGCACTGCCAACACTACACGCCGTAACTGCGCCACAAAATGAACAACGCCTATCAGTGTAGACCATCCGGGTTGCTCCCACGCGTTCACTCCTTCATTACCCGATTCACTGCTCAGATAGTTCGGGGGCTCGGGGTCATTAGTCTTTCAAAGAGCACGCTCTGCTTTCCACCTCACAACAACCCGTCATTTGCTCTAGTGGAAAATAAACACGTATAGCTTGTGTGTGCCACGCGTACTTAGAGCTACTAACCAACTTGACATACTACTTTTATTAACTGCAATCATTTGTCTGCAAATGAGGCAAATATTAATGTAATGTTGTTTATTAGACTGTCCTGAGTTACCACTACAAATATCTGGCATATGTTCACCTCTGACATGCTATATAAATTGTGCGGTACACATTAAGGATAGACGAAACGTACTACACAAAAAATGAACATATGTACCTAGATCTCTTTAAAAACATAATTTATTTCCAGTAATTTTTTGTGGCACAGGTCGTATCTGAGATGTTATGGATAGCTCGAAGTGTTCAATAATTTGTCATTCTTTCAAAACCCTGTCGAGTTTCCATTGTTTCCCGCAATTTTATAGGAAGAATGTGGAATTTTAAAACCATCATATAGCGTCCAGTTCTTAAACAGTTGCCTATCGCTATTCCAATTTTGTAACGAAATTTTAATGCAGCCATTTCTGGGAAGAAATTTCTATTTAAATGAAGTACGAGTAGATAGAAAAAAGCTTTCGCAAGAATAGTTTTTTTTATGCACTAATACGCGATAAAACGTAGGAAAGATCATGTGAATTTAACGTATCATGCTTTTTATGCTATGAACTAGTTCATCCATCTTCATAAAGCTTCAACAAGAGTCCCCAAAAACACAACTTTTTATTTCGTTAGTGAATAGGATCTATAGGTTAAAAATGAAAGTAAAAAGAACATCGAGAAAGCGGAATCAATCCGGAAAACATTGGAAGCACGTCTACTTACGCTGTTTTCACAGTGAATGTTTTAATGCAATTCTAGACACATTTTGAAGATATACGAGTCACAGGAAAATGCATATTATTGAAGTTATGTGCTCGTTCGGTTGAAAGAATTACCTCGGTTAGAATCCTTTTTATACTTCATTTTTAAAGCCAAAATTAATGCATAATATATGGCAACGCTATGCAATTTTAATGAACGAGTTATATTTAAATCCAAAGCAGTGGTACTCTAGGAGTGTGAGCATATATGGAATATTGGACATTAAAATAAAAAATAAGGTTTCAGCAGTCTTTGAAAAGTAAAGAAATATCGAGCAGATTTCTTTGAATATGCTCAAAATTCAAAATTAGAGAAAAGTAAAACGAAGAGATTAGCAGATATACGGATTACCAAAATACAATGCTTAATTTTATGCATTTTCAGAAATGAACTTGCTTAGTACAAGCTTGGTGAATGGAGGATGAAAGAATACTATGACGAATTTTGGAATGGGTATACCCATTTAACCCTCAAAAGCAACAGCTGTTTCATATGGTTCCTTAACTGCACTGACATGATACAAAAGTCTGTCAGTCTATGGGCAGCAGAACTCAAAAATCTTATGTGTTCCACTCACATGACTTTGTCTACTCTTGTGCTAACCATTCTTACAAACTCTTATTCGTATATCTTCTTCGTGTTAGTTGAGACAAACATTTTCATTATCTTATTGCTTATTTCCTTGTAGGTGCAAGAGGAATATGGGAATACAGTAGGCTTTGAGCGATAGTCTAATCTTTTAAAGCTTTCAAAGTCCGTTCTCTTTGCATGGTTAACATATAAAGAAATGAATAACGATATCCCATTTAACAGAGGTATAAATTTTCCAAAACTCACACAAATAACAAGGCACATTTCCGAAGTGGGGTGGAGTACTGGATGGTGGGACGTGGTCAGCGTCCCGAGCCTTCCCAGCCAGTTATGCGGCCTCGTCGACCTGGGACTGCTACTTCTCCATCAAGTAGCTCCTCAATTGTCCCCTCAGGGACCTAACGAGGCTGAGTGCACCCCGTGCCAGACCTCCCAGTGGAGTAAACATCCTCATGCTGGTACCGGGGATCGAATCCGGATCCTCCGCTCCATAGGCAACAAGAACTCCTGCGGGACGAAATTTCGGCACATCGGCGACGCTGAAATGATCCTGGCAATTGACAGGAATTGAAAATAATTTCTAATTTTTAAAACTGCCGCTTTTAGAATGTCTTTATCAAGCAACACCCAATTATATATTAAATTACCTATAGTTGTGGTTCGTCATTGTTATATGGGCAAAGTGGGTTGTCTATTATTTTATATTTATGTAGACAAGATTTTATGTTTCCATATCCTGTTACGGCCATAAAATTTGAGATTTTGGGATGCCCGTGTGTAAGGCTGCAGTAGGACAGGTTGTAATAGCCGGCGTCGGGGAGCTTCAATCTGAAAGTGGTAGGTACCCTGCCCTCTGCTGCGTCGCGGCTCCTGGACTTACCGTCCTTTGTTTGCTTTCCCCTCGTTCCTCCCTCCCGGGAGGGCACAAGTAAGTGGCAGAGGCACAAAAGGTCCAGAAGGCCAAAGTGCCGCTGCCGGAGGCTCTCCCCGCTCCTACGCCTACTCCTACTAGCTAAGATCTCTGAAATGATTGAAATGTCCTACATGCTACTTATTAGGTGAATACTTAAAAATAATTCACCTTCAGCTCTATGCGGAGGTTCTTGAAAGAATAACAATTAAACCGCATTAAGTTGACGGCGAGGTAAACACAAATGCACTTGGAGGTCAACACGGGAAGTTGTTTCGGAAGTCCTTCCTTGGGAATCCGCAGTACCGTCCAGATCAGAGTAACCTTTCAGTCAAGGCTGAGTGAGCGACGCTTATAATAGCTAAGGTAGGTCACTATGTTCTGTCTCACTCGTTGGCCCTGCTCTTTCACTATCATTCACTGTAGTGGTATCGAAAGTCATCATACAGAACACGCGCGCGAGCTACACGCTCAGACTCGGTCAAGGACAACGACATGTGCATATAGACACAGTCACAGCAAGGTGGCAATATCTGTCTTACATGGGCGACGCCCTTACTCGGTTTCCTGCTCATCTCTTTCTGCTAACGGAGTAACTTAGGTAGAGCATGATAGTTGGGCTCTAGTTATGACGGGCCCGCGAAAGGGCGACAAAGGGGACCGCGGCCCTTCTCTTGGAAATAACGAATTTAAGGGGACACTGCTACCAAATAGACTTTATTCCCTATCACCCAACTCTAAGAACTTTTTAGATTAAATTACATCTATATTGTTGGTATAAGTGTCATTGCTGTAGATTAAATAATTTTGTAACTAAAAATGATTTATATTTTCTTTAGAAAGAATTGAATAGCAATAAAAGATAGACTTTTTCCAGTTTAGAATTAAAATAGAGGCTTGTAATTTGGTATGCTAGTTTTTTTATGCCTATGCAATAAAACTGTGCATTTGTTTTCCAAAATATTAATATACATTAGAAATATGATTTTTTTTTTCTATTTAGAACGAAAAAAGAAACATTACTAATAATTACAAAGAAAAATATACTTGTATGTATGAGTGTAATCCACAAACCAATGCACAGTTTTCTTTAACAAGCTATATTCTACATGTTCTGAAAATTTTAGGTTTATTCAGCAATATTTACTGCAAGAAAGTCTACCCCAAAGTATAAAAATAGTTATATGGAGAAAAAGCTATTTAAAGTTTTGGAAAACAGTTATTGGAAATATTGCTCCTCACGTATCCATGTGCTTGGCAATTCACTTCAATCTGCAGAGGAAGATCATAGAACTCTCAAATTCACAGTAACACATTCTTCTTTTCACTCACACATAATAGTCTTGAAAATAAGTTCTTCAAAACATTACTGTCAACAAGAAGGTAATATTGCTCTGCAACTTCATGTTTACACAGGGAAGCACATGTAACACTTTCAGCTGTAGAATTATTAGCATAAGATTCTTCATTTTTACCTGCTGTACAATGTCTCCATTTTCTTTTAGCTAAAAGTTTAGTTTTATTTATATTTATTATCTTTCCACTCCGCACGTTTCCTCTTCTATTTACTAAAAAGACGCAAGTGATACAACAAATCAACTACACACATGGATGCTTCAGCCGTTTTATAAAGAACATTATTCATTTGTTATATGTTTGATTTTTTGTCAACCGATAGCAGCACTTGTAACATCTATATTTTAAACGCAAATGTCTCATTAAAATCTAAAAACCACAAATAGACCGAGCCTTAGTTACAAACTGAAATCTGACGAATTTGCCATACCCACTTTTCATTGCAATTTCCAGATAAATTTGATACATAATATTTAATGACCATATTCTGGACATGTTGACATTATTTCTTCAAAAACATGTTTCCTGAAATAAATCGTATTTTTGACCATTTTAATACCAAATTGTGCCCTTAATCTGCAGCCAATTACTGACTGTAAGACTTATTTTAATTTCGATGGAAAGAATAATTTTTCCTCGGCGTACTCACACAAAAGAGATACCCAATTGTTTTATAGCGCCTGAGTTCCAAATGAGCTTGCTAGTGATGTTATTCACATTTTAATGTAGATAAGAAATCCATTATTTTCAATTAGTAGCTACTCAGGTAGCTTTACTAATTTTTCCCTCAACAATACTTTCGTACCAACTACGTGTTTATTTTATTATCAACAGTGGTTCCGCTCCGTAAGTTAGCTACAAGATTTTTACTTTTGTACACATGTTTACAGTTTAAACTCATGAGAATTGAATGAGATTGAAACACGAAACCAGTAATATAATGATGTAATCAAATCTATAACGAACAAGATACCCATTGTATGCAGCATTGCCAACAATTTTCAGTTATACTGTGTTTGCATGACCAACAGCCCTTTCCGGGCCAAGGCCTATCGCGCGGCCGCTGCGTCCCCCATCTCTGCCCACCACAGACGTCATGAGTGAGGTGCAGTACTGGAAGCAGGACGTGGTCAGCACCCCGGTCCCTCCCGGTTGGTTATGCGGTCTTCGCAACTAGGTGCCACTACTTCTCAATCAAGTATTTCCTCAGGGACTTAACGAGGCTGAGTGCACCCCGGATTAGGTCTCCCAGAGGGAGAAGTGTTTGGATGATTAGTAAACTGCAGTATACAGTGAAGACATGAGTGAGAAAGTAACAACACACACATATTCTAACACAGTGCGTAAATTATTATGAAAACAAATACTATAACTCATATCTTTTACAGTTTTAACACCAGAACAATGAATTAATATTGCATCCTAACAGATGCCCTATAAATGAAGAAATTCATACACATTTGAGTACTTATATACGTGCACTCTTAGACATAATCCCGGTAGTTGTTGTTCCGAGTTCTCTGGTTTCCCTCGCCATTCATTTCATCCATTTTACCCTCATTTCGCATCATCTCCTTCCTACTCTCCATCGGTCTGATCACCCATCTTGGTTACCCTCTCTTTTATACAATTTGCTCTTCGACAAGAGAATATGACTCCAGGCGCCTCTGTAAATCCTGGCGGTGTAAATCCTCCAAGCGAGAATAAACAGATATAGAAAAAGAAGATGGCATTTGCTTCGCAGTACACAATGATCTCCAAATGGTATTTACCGCTTACACAAGTTAATATGAACTTTGCCGGGTAGCTCACATGGTAGAGACACCTACCTGCTGTGTGAGGGGTCCGGGTTCATTTCCCTGCTGAGGGGTGGGAATATTTCTCTAACCAAGATTATTCCCTATCTGGCAGTATGAATGTGTGATCTAATGTGCAAGCTCAAAGAAAAAAAAAGACACTGTATTTAAATTACCACCATTGTCGGGATGCTCTCAACCTCGTTAAGTCCCTGAAGGGCCAATTGAGGAGCTATTTGATAAAGAAGTAGCGAGCCCAGGTCACAAAGGTCGCTTAACTGATTCGGAGGGCTCGGTGCATCCCACGTCCCACCCTCGTGGCGCCACCCATGACGCCTGTAGTAGACAGAGGTGGGGAAGTAGCGACCGGGCGGTAAGCTTTGGCCCACAATGGACGTTGCGCTAAGGGGTTATTATAAAACTTTACATGCAAGCATTGGAGCATATCATAAGTAAAAACAAATATGTATTTACATACCAATCCAATGTCTATTCATTATCCATTTGCAATTACTATGTTAAAATAATAAATTTCGGGAATTTTTATAGCAAACAATAATGTGGCAAATTTTCATTTTTCAATATGAAAACGTAATTGATAAATAGGGCACCTTTCAGTAAACAATAATCTGATGTATAACAATCACGTGACTTTTATTACATATTTTCAAATCCATCCAACAAATTAGTCACACAAAACAGTATATTTGTGTCTGTTCTCTGTTAATGTATACAACACTATACAAACCGAGCGACAATGACTCCGTAATAACGTGTGAGACTCACATTCGGAAGGTCCAGGGTTTGATTCTCGTCGACCGCCTACTATAACTTTGGATTTGTAGCAATTTTCCCTGGTCGGAGTATCAAGAATGGGGTGCTTTTTAATCTACTACGACTTCCTTTCTATAATTTCCTTTTCATTCCGTTTCCTTTCCAGCTTTAAGGTGTGCTTCTAGGATTCGTGTCGTATGGCGATGTCGGACAGGTGGTGCGGATGCTTGCGCAGGGGAAAGAGTACTCTCCGTGGACAGTAGAAGCTTGCTTTGTCGAGGATAGTTCATCGCTCTCTCTAAACAACTTCAGTAGCGGAACGGGTGATCGAGCCTGAAAATGTTAAGGACTTCAGCCTGTCTACTTGTGGCATGCAGCCTCCTGTGGTTCCTCACTTCATCGCTTCCTCCTGGGGGGTGGCTAAATAGATCTAGTAGGTAGTAGTGTGCGAGGTGTCCCCCTCGTATTATAACCTATACCTGTACCATTACACAGAGAACAAATTGTAGGTGTGTGAGTGTGTGTGTGTGTGTGTGTGTGTGTGTGTGTGTGTGTGTGTGTGTAGGGTAATCTCAAAAACTATCAAGAGATTTTGATAACTCGTTTACCATTGCAGGGCGTATTCTGTGATGAATATGGTTTATAAACCGCTTTATAATTTCACTTTATTAAATTGCTAAACCATTAAAAGGATTTACAAAGACTATGACCTAGAATTCCAACACATTGGAGATATAAAACAATGTACTTGCAAAGGAGGCCTTGGCTTTTCTTTTCATGATGTCATGGAGTAAAAAAACAGTTGTTACTCCATCCTTACCTGTGTGTGTATATGCTTGTGAAAAAAGAAAGAAAAACGAATAGTGATTTGCAGTTGAGAAAAGGTATAAAGTATTTGAAGATTAAAACCAATAATAAAGAATATCTAGGAAATGGTTAACGATTCAAAACGTTCTTTGACATAAGTTGTAAGATCTACATTTTTATGTAGTTAGATTTTGTATATTTGTTCCTGTTTATCACAAAATCATTCAGAATGAAGTGGACTTTAGAGGCTATTCCCACAATATTTAAAGTCCTATACATTTAATATGTATGAAAATATTTTAAGCATATAGTATGTTAATCAAAATCGTTTAAACCATTTTTGAGAACATTAATATTTTTGTAAGATTTCCATGCAAACGATAGTTTGGGCTTCTTGGAGGACTGAAAAAATTAAATTATTTTGTTGTTTAACGACGCTGTCAATTGCCAAGATTATGTCAGCGTCGCCGCTGTGCCAGAATTACATCCCGCAGGAGTTTTTTACATGTCAGTAAATCTACTGACATGGAGCCGTCCTCTTTAAGCACACTTAAAAACCATTGAATTTGAACCCGCAACCTTGGGATCAGTAGGCCAGCATCTAGCCAACTGAGCCATTCAGACCGATCGACTTGGAAGGCTCTGAACTTAAATATTAAGTTTGTAGATATTTAACAGACTTGGTTTTTGAGTTATACTGTTCAAATATTCACTGAAATACACACACACACACACACACACACACACACACACACACACACACACACACACACACACACACCATCTCTCTCTCTGTCTCTCTCTCTTTTGGAACGTTTCTAAAATACTTTTTGGGGTTTAGGATGCCTCAGCACATGTATTTCTGCATTTAATTTTTGTGTGAAATACAGTTCCGTTATTTACTGTAAGTAGGCAATGCTGAAAGTAAAAACGACAGTAAACTCGCATGCAATACCAATGCCAAAATGATTTAATGTTTTCTTAATTATTTTTTTCCACTTCGCAGAAAACTATGAAAAACTATGCGTCAAAGTGGTCGGTCGCCGGGGATCGAATCCGGAATCTCCCGAATACAGATCGCACATGTTATGTTGCCATCCCTCGCTCAGTGAAAACATCCAAACTAACAATAAAATGCTCCGAAAATGATTAATACCGTAATAAATTTATTTTATATGAACTATATTTTAATATCTTTCAGTTTTTAAGATCTTTTATGTTTTCCAGTTACAGAAAACGCAATAAGAATGAAGATAACTTCGCAAGTTATTTAAAGTTTGTCTCCTTTGTGGATATGACAACTATGTGGTTTTTAAATCAAAATATTTAGAGCAATGCAAGAAAAGTAAACAATATGGAAAATTTTGCAGTGTGAAGGGATTTTGAGATTATGGTATTTTAGAGCATTCTCCCTTCTGTAAAAAAGGCTTCATTTTAGTTTGATATTTTGTATACATTCGATTCTTCGTTAAGTCATGTAAGGCTCTGAAAGGCTTCCCCCCCCCCCCCCCCCTCTCGCACACATACAAGCATACGCACATACAAGGTCATGTTTCTAAATGTGCGACTTCTAGGTTTTGGAGACCTGAAAACAGCCATTGCACGGTAAAAAATGCCCATGTGAAATTTGGATGGAATATAATGTTTTCTGCCCGCCTCCAAAGCGCAGCTGGTAGCGCGCTTGTCTCTGACGCGGAAGACCCGGTTTTGATCCCCGGGATTTTTCCCTGCTGGGAGGTCTGGTACGGGTTGCATTCAGCCTCGTTAGGCCCCGGGGGGACCAATTGTGGAGCTACTTGATGGAGAAGTAGTGACCCCAGGTCGCGAAGGTCGGGAGAGCTCGGGGTGCTAACCATGTCCCATCCTCCAGTACTGCAGCTCACCAAAGACGCCTGTAGTGGGCAAAGGTGGGAGACGCAGCGGCTGGGTGGCAAGCCTTGGCCCTTCATAGGCTGTTGCGCTGGGATTTAGTTTTAGATATAATATGTTTTCTACACCATTTAGGCAAGAACTAGAGAAGGTATAAAGAAGTAGCATGCTTGTGATTTTCATTTATAAGATTATACATCACGCTAAGATATGTGCATTCTAAAATAAGAAGTAAACTAAACGTTTCTGTGACAAAATTATTTTCCGAAAAATAGCATATCACCTAAGCTCCAACATTTGCTATATTACAAGTATCCCACAATCTTGAAGGAAATATCAGAGGGACATAGGAGCTGAGCTTCACATTCTGATCAGCACTTGGATTATTCTACAGGAAATCAAGTAAGTTTATATACAGTACGATCGTAGATCGGCGGACTGGGGTGGTACCGGGCCGAGCGAGGACCGGCACGTCCTCCGCCAGAGTTATGCGTAAACGACCGGCAAGTCAGGGTAAGAAACACCAACTATTGTACTAATTTAAATTAGGCTTACCTGCATCACAACAGATGTTGAAATTGATGGCCTTCAACGTGAATACATTCCCTATACCTCCGAAAACAATTCTGATTTACTCTCAAAAGTTCACGTTGACTGATTGCCTGTATTTCTCTCGTGATTTTGCCCTTCATTTCCTGTAACATGTGCGAATTCTTTGAAGTTCCCCATAGATAAAAATCGCATGGAGATAGGTCAGTGGAACGAGGTGGCCACAATCCTCGGCTAAATATTCTGTCACCATACACACTTACCAATTTATGCATGGAACTCGCAGCGTGTTCGCTATAGCTGAGCAATTAGAGTAGAGACAGGTTAAGAATAAAGGGATACAGAACACTTGGAAGTGAAGGTTAGCGCCTATAAATAAGAAGTAATAACAAAGACAGGCAGGATACAAGCAGCCCAACGACAACATATCGTCTATACGTGTATTGCAGAGGGCTGTTCAAGACGAAAGTGCAGGTTCCCAAGCTCAAGAATAGTCCAAAATGTATAAGATCAGAACAAAATAAATTCAATTCAAATTCAGTATGATGATCCAAGCGTAATGGTTAACAATTTGAGTGAGTGAGTGAGTAGTGGGGTTTACGGGCCCATCGACAACTAGGTCATTAGGGCCCGAAGTTCAAAATAAAAACAATCAAAGAAGTAAAACCTCACCCCTTTAAAACTAAAAAGTGAAAAATAAATACCTAAAGGTGAACGTTAAAACCACCAAAAAGAGAGCTAAAATAGGTAAAAAAAGGAAAATTAAAAACCGATAAATTTATACTAAGAAAATCGTAAACTGGTTACACTGTTAAAAAGGTAAAAAAGACGAGTAAACATCCTAAAAGTATACTTCCGCCAAGATAAAAGAAACCTTACACTTGCTTACCAAAATCGATACGCGCAACAAACCGCAGTACTGTATTTATCGCTACTGGGTCGTTGCCTAACACGGTGTAGAGTGTAAGACCCAGGCCAAAGGACTGGCGCTCACGAGCATATCGCGGACAATCAATAAGGACATGCGCAACGGAGAGTGGGACATTGCACGTAGCACAGACAGGCTCCGGATCACCGCGCAAAAGGTGTGCATGCGTGGCTCGAGTGTGGCCTATCCTCAGGCGGGTTAAAATCACTTCCTCACGCCTGGAATCCCTGCAAGATGCTTGCCACGGTTGTACAGTGTCCTTGATTGTTCGGTTAACAATTTGAAGATCAAAAAATGCTCTGATAAACATTAATCCAGAACTGGTTTGGAGTTTTCGAGATAACAACTGTTACTAATTGGAACTTAACATTGACATCGGCCAGCAACTCAAATGAGCAAGTGTTTGATATAACTGCAACTACTTCATCTCTTACCTCAGCTTACCAAATTATCATCTACTATAACTTATTTGTTTATATATGCGCGTTCTTTCCCTTGCTCCTCTCGTTGTCTAACTCTATTTTTATTAACAGCTTACTTAATTGAAGCCATTTTTGTGCGTACTTATATTATATTCTTATGAAGGCAACAGAAAAGCAAGCTTACAAAAAATATTAATCGACAAGGACTAGTTACATTTCAAATATACAGGATGGGAAGCATATATATATATAATATTTTCAGAGGTAGAATGGTGAAATGAATAAATCTTTCTACAACGGTTTTCAATATTTAAAGAACATACTTTTGTACACAAACACGTCAACTACGCTTCTTGAGGATGCCTCTATAGTCTGGTGGTTAGCACGCTAACATCCATATCCAGCGGTTCCAAAATTCAATTCCCGGCGGTAAGGGAGAATTAATACACGACGAAAACCTAAGTTAATAGAAAAATCCAAACTTCATAAACTGCAAACTAGTGAACGTCGTTGCCGATGAGCAATTATTACCAGGACAAAAGCTGCCGATTTGACCTTATATGTTAAAACAGGCACATAAAGCAAAATTTAAAAAATGTTATTCATACACTGTTTTTGAGGCTGTTCTGCATCTCACCTTTCACCCAAGGATAGGTAGTCTCACTTCTTAATTGTTTTTTTACTATCGCAGATTACGTACTGAATTATGTAGTTTTCCATTTAAGACTTTAACTAACAGCACAAAATAAAGTGTAAGATAATGTTAAAATGTTTCCGCTTATACCATATATTCGTCACATTCCATATGTGAAATAAATAGCTAATACTCACTAAATATTCAAGTTTCTCACATGTCTTATAGCTTTATCTATAGCACCGTTAGTAAAGTACAGCGGTAGAGTTGGTAATAACAACGAGGAACCTTTTTACCTGATACCATTATAATAGTAATGGCATTGAGTTACTTTATGCATATCTCTTACATAGATAAGGCGAGGTGAAGGTTACTCAGTGAAAATGGATAAGTAAATGTTATGGGGTACCTTGAATAATTTCTCATTCAAATATCAGAATATTTAGCAAAGAACAAACCCGCTTTGTGAAAACGAGATATATTAGCACTTGTTCTTTTGCATGCGAATGTTTTACAGTTTTAAACGCTTACTATATTGTAAATACAAGGCGCTAAATACCTTTCACTCTGTGGAGATGAAAGTAGGCAACCAGGGAATGTCGACATGCCACTTAAATGCAGCAAATTAGGAACTTCTTTCTGAGAGCTACCAAAGAAACTGGATGAATTTAAGGGAAGAGTGCTCTCCAAAACACCTATTAGAAATCTGATTATTACTATGTCAAACATGTTTAATATTTTAAACTGAATAAATCTTGTTTCGGAAACATTGGATATTCCAGTTCCAGGTCGAACTACGATTCATAAATTAGGAAGTATGTGAAAGGGGAATTCTTTTCTATAAGCAGCATAAAAAACCATATACAGTGCTCTAGATAATATTCGGCACACTCTGGAAAGGTCTCCTAGAAAATCATGTGGACGTCTTTCACAGCAAATGCAAATTTCCTTAGGCTCTGTTCAGAAGACTATAAAATTACTCGAGTTAAAGCCCCATAAAATCGTATCCTTAATGTAGGGTCACCCGGTTTAAGCTCTTGCGCTTGAGCAATTAAACAACGAAGGGACGCACTTTTAACATCATATGTTTGTTTCTATGTTGCGACAAACCGTCCCATATTCACTGCTGACGTGTTGTCACTGGCTTAGCGCGCATATCAAGCAGCACCGCCGGCCGGTTGAGAGCCGCGAAGCCTGTTCTGCTCTATGCTGATCATTCAGTATTAGAAGCTTTGTATACTAACAGTTGAAGACAAACAAGAACAACAAATTTAAGAATTAATATAAAACCAACTTGTGCCTTTTTTAAAATTTAGGCCCACCTTTAATTTATCAACTAGTAAAATTCCTCTGTTAGACACTGCATTACAGACAAATCTACTTACATTTAAAGGACGCTGCAGGGCGACCACCAAATATCTCTTATTATAACAAATAAAATATTTCAGTTGTATGAGGTATGCATCTTTATAAATATTATATTCTTAAACCGTTTTTGTGTAGAGTGTAAGCAATGAGATCTTCTATACAAGTGGCTAGACACGATGTTTGCAACAAAAATAGTTTAGTCATCAGATTAGATAGGTCTAGAACGCTTCCTTCGCAAACTTACTTTCGTTCCTTAATTTTTACTTGTTAATTATTTAAATCAGAATCTTTTATAAACAAATGAATTTCATTTATGAGCTTTATGTATTATACATAAGATAAAATAAAGCTGATAAAATTCCTTTTTTTAATAACTACGTTGATGTAAATGTTAAAAACGTAGGTAAAAACGGACTTTCTTGATGAATGCTTGCTTAATAATTATAACACTTTACCTTTACGTTACTTCTTATACCACCACTTATTCTTGCAAATTGATACGAATTTCGCGTCATTACAATTTTGTAGATCTGGATAAGCTTACTATCTCATAAAATTCCAAACTTTGCTTATAACAACGCATTGGAAAGGCATTTCATAGTGAGAACATTATACACACATAAAATATTACAGTGGTTTTAAGTTTATATTATATGTAATATATGTGGACCCTAACTTAGATTGAAAAAAGCTATGGGAATTACCATATCAGAGATTACAGATTAGAACACAGCCCACCTCTGTGCTGTGGGGGTAGCGTGTCTGCCTCACACGGGCGAGTTACGAGGAAAAGATTTGTCTTACTCTGAAATAGGAATGTCGGGTAACTCTAAGCTTTATGAATCTGGAGTTCACTTGAGCATCATTTGATTCGTTTCATTCATCATCTAATATGAACTAGCCGGTTAAAGGACGTTAAACCTAACAAAAGAGTTATTTCTTGTTACACTAACATGCAGCATTCTACTGCAGCTCACGGAGGTGTGCAGAGAGCGGTTGCACATTTTCAGAGCACCTTCCGCATTTGTTGTTGAACTCGCTAGTTCTATATAGACCCGTCTGCCGCACGTGTTTTTCATACTGTGCGCGCCATCTGGCTGTCTCCACATTCTCACCTGACACACGCATTCTGGCTCTTTCCTTTGTAGAGACACCCCATCGTTTGGTTTTAAAATCTGGATGATGTCTAAGACCTGCGAAACTTTTACCAGAGAGGGTTTTAAAACTTCGCTTTTACGCCCGTTGGACTGTAACCAGTGAACTCTTTTTCGTGTATTCCAAGACACAAAAAAGCTTTTTTCACACACATTGCCCTGTTTTGTTTGTTTGTTTTTTTTTGTTTGTTTGTTTTTTTTTTTTTTTTTTTTTTTTTTTTTTTTTTTTTCCCTTACTAAAGCTACGAAGCAAAATAAAATCTGTGCACGTAGAATTAAGCGTTCCACAGCCACTCTTCACTTTAAAAAGTATTGTTTAACCACGCTGTCAATTGCCAGGATCATATCAGCGTCACCGGTGTGCAGGAATTTCGTCCGGGAGAAGTTCTTTTACATGCCAGTAAATCTTCTGATATGGAACTGTCGTTTTTAAGCACACTTAAAACCACCGGTCTAAGCCGGATTTGGCCCCGCAACCTTGGGATCAGTAGTCCAACTCTTCACTTCAAGTTATCATTCAAAATTATATAGAAAAAATCTGATGTGTTGCACTCATATGACTTTCTGTACTATTTTACTAACTATTCCAACAAACTCTTATTTCTCTTTCTTCTTCATGATAGTTGGGACAAACATTTGCAGAAATTACGTTATAACTGGTTTTCTTGCAAGTGCAAGGGGAATATGAGAATACAGTAGGCTGTGCGCGATAGTCAAATTCTTCAAAACTTTGAAATTCCATTTTCTTTGCACGGCCAAGACATAAAAAGGTGAATAACAACTTTCCGTTTGAGAAAAGTTTAACTGTTGCAAAATTTTCACAAATAACAAGGATATCTCCGAAATGGTTCACTCCACAAAAATGCATTTGGACATATTTGTATGTTTTAACGAGATCTACATTTCTGTATAGTTAGACTTGGTCTGTCTCTTATGGTTTACCAGTTATGCAAAAGTCATAAAAAGTAAACAGGGCTACATAGGTTATAGTCACAAAATTTAAAATATGCATTTCATTTGTCATAAAAATATCTTAAACATATGGTATTTTAATAAAAATCGTTTTCGAGAAAATCAAAATGTCCGAAAAACTTATCTTGTAAAGGGTAGTTTGGGGTGGAGAAATTTTCTTCAAAATCTTTGTGTCGCATCCTTGAAAGATATTAAACTTAAATACCAATTTCAGTTTTTAACCGAATTTTCGTTTTTGAATTACACACACACACACACACACACACACACACACACACACACACACACACACACACACACACACACACACACACACAGGGACCTTTTTCTAAAAATGCTCTTTTTTATATAGGGGACCTCAAAACATATTTCCGGTGAAATCTCGACATCGAAATTTTGGACCAAATCAAATACTTCCATTACTTACTACACGTAGAGAAAGTAAAAATGTGAGATTAAAAACAGAGAAAAAATTTAAGTTTAAAACCTCAATAATTATTTTTGTGAGTTCATTCTGTATAAAAGTGTAGCCTGTTAAAGCATGCTTCAGATACTTATTTTATATATACCGGGTGATTTTCTATTTATAAAAGTATTTAATTCATCGCCAGTACTTGTCTTATAATGGGATCTACAGTAATTGTCCACTGGCAATAACAATTTAATGTTCATAGTTTCTCCATGATTTTCTATAAGAATTCATACAGTCAAACCAAGTTCACACATAATTTTCATGTGATCTTAAATACAAATAAATGAGTTGAAGAATAAATACGTCAAAATCTGCCATTAGAATAAATACTCATATTGTCCGGAGGTTATTTTATTACGGTGTGTCATATAAATGATCACGATACAAAACTGGGCACACGGATTCTGAGTCACCGCAATGCCATATATGCGCGTTACCCTGACATTATTTTGCTGGCTCTCACAAAGCTATCCATGGAATACCAACCAACCGCTTTATCTGCACCAACTGCTGAATATGTATTTGCATTACCACATTCGGAAACAACTCTGCTAATATCGCAAATATCTTTCATGCAGACAAACTAAATGGAAGTAGAGAATGGGATTCTCAAATTCTTCTAAAAGCAACTTTTTCGTCCTGTTAATCGAGATAAAAGTTCACCACAAATCTACATATTTATTTGTAGGCATAAGAAGGTTGGACAAGGTGATAGTCAAGCTTTTAAATACTGGGCGCTATATGATGGCTTTAAAATTCCATGCTCCTTCCAAGATCACGAAAAAGAAAGGAAAGAAAAACTGTGACGTGTTGCACTCACATGACTTTCTCTACTCTTGTGCTAACTTATTCTTACAAACTCTTATTCCTCTATTTTCTTTACATTAGTCGAGATAAACATTATCAGAAATCTAATTTTCTTGCAGGTACAAGGAGAATATGGGAATACAATCGGCTTAGAGCGGTAGTCAAATCTTAAAAAGCTGGTCGCTATATGAAGTTCTTGAAATTCTGCTCTCTTTGCATGTCCAAGAAAAAAAAATGAATAACAACCTTTCATCTGAGAAAAGTATTACAAATCTCTCATAAATAACAAGGAATATCTCCGAAATGGTTCATTACACAAATAATGCATTTGGACATAACGTGTGTTTTAACAGGATTTACATTTTTTGTGCTGTAAGATTTGGTCTATCTCTTACGGTTTACCAGTTATGCAAAAGTCATCATGAGTAAAAGGACTACGTAGGCTATACCCAAAAAATTCAAAATACACATTTCATTTGCCATTAAACATCTTAGAATTATGGCATTTTAATCAAAATCGTTAGTCATTTTTGAGAAAATCAAAATTTTCGAAAAATTTTCCATATAAAGGATAGTTTAGGGTGTAGCAATTTTCTTCAAAATCTTCGTGTTCAATCCTTGAAACATATTAAACTTAAATACCAACTTTGGTTTTTAACCAACTTTTCGTTTTTGAGTTATGCTGTTCACACACACATGAGTGAGGCGCCGATCTTTTTCTAAAGATGCCTTTTTTGGATTCAGGGGGGCTCAAAACATATATTTTCGGTGAAATCTCGACATCGAAGTCGCGAATTCATCTCACTGCTTAACTTTAAACAATGGAGAAAAAACACAAACCAATAGAAAAGTCAATCAGTTATAACAAGACAATCAAAATGTTTTATTACTTTCTCTACCGCATACCTATAGTGTTTAAGGAAGTGGTGTATTCCACTCAAACATTAGTTTTCAACATTTTACTATAAGTACATGTTTTGAGGGTCCTGAATCCAAAAAGGTATTTTTTATAAAAAGAAAAAATGATCCATATGCGTGTGTCTGTAGACAGCATAATCCCAAAAAGAAAGTTCTATAAATCATAAAATTGGTATTTAGATTTAGTGTCTTCTAGACATGTGACACAAAAATTTACAAGAAAATTCCCCAATCTAATCAACCTTTACATAAACGATTTTTTAAACTTTTGAATTTTTTTAAAACTAGCTCTAATGATTTTGTTTAAAATAACATGGACAGCGTAATCCCAAAAAGAAAGTTCTATAAATCATAAAATTGGTATTTAGATTTAGTGTCTTCTAGACATGTGACACAAAAATTTACAAGAAAATTCCCCAATCTAATCAACCTTTACATAAACGATTTTTTAAACTTTTGATTTTTTTTAAAACTAGCTCTAATAATTTTGTTTAAAATAACATGGACAGCGTAATCCCAAAAAGAAAGTTCTATAAATCATAAAATTGGTATTTAGATTTAGTGTCTTCTAGACATGTGACACAAAAATTTACAAGAAAATTCCCCAATCTAATCAACCTTTACATAAACGATTTTTTAAACTTTTGAATTTTTTTAAAACTAGCTCTAATGATTTTGTTTAAAATAACATTATAAATTAATTATATTATGAAATACTTGTAAATAGCCTATGAAATCCTGTTAAATCTGAAGAAATTGTATATGATTTTATGTATAAGCTGGTAAAAGTTACGAGGTAGACAAAAACGAGCTGCACAAAAATGTAAGTATCTTTAAAATATATTACTTGTATCAGCCATTCTGGCATCAGCCATTTTCTAGATATCATAGTTATTGGTTGAATTTTTCAAAACTTGTCTTTTTTAGTTCTTGTGGCTGTTCAATTGTTTATCTAGTGTAGAGTTTCTAGGCCAGCATATGCAGAACCCGGTTTTTAAACAAGTAAGACTGTCAATTTGGTTTCCTGAATCCCCTTTGCGTCTGCAACAGAATATGTATAAAACTATTTCTGCAAATGTTTATTTCGATTACAGCGAAGTACAAGTAGATAGAGAACTAAGGTTTTACAAGAGTAAAAGTTTGTAAAAGTTATGTGAAATAAACTATGCCTAGTAGGTAGAGAAACTCATGTGAATGTAACACATGTTTACACTTTTTTCTTCTTCTGTGATACATAACAACAACCTGCTTCTTTCAGTGCCATCCTTTCAAACATTTCCGAAGCTTGGAATCTGATTAGCCAGGTTTAGCCATAAAGATTTGTTTACAAATAATGTTATAGAATTAGACCTTGTGAAGTAATGTCAGATATTTACAAAGCGCTTCTACCCCTTGAGAAATAACAACAGTTTGGTGAATTAGGATCAAATGCTCACTAGATTGGGTCACTCATACATCTGTTAGTTGACAGCCTGTCATTGAACCGATTAAACCTTCCAACAGTTCATATGGATGGTTGATGTTAAACTCTGCACCAATTATTTATAACTATATCCTTGGTTGTCATTCAGGATAGGTTTCATCCTTCAGAACAGTGTCATTCATACTTTCATCTACGCAGCAAAATTTGTTGTTACTAGCACATGTCCCATGATGCATGGTCTTTCAATTTATTTCTAAAAAGCGGTTACTATTAATGCTATTGCTCTCTTCAATATCATCAGTGAAAAATGTTGGAGAGCAAGAGGATTAATGACTTCATTGTCAGAAATCCAGCATTAGCTAACAACTTTAAAAATAACATTTTCCTCATAAAAAATACTTTGGGGAGGGGGAATTTTCTTACAAGTCTCCTTTTTTAGTTTTCCCTAATTTTATGTTATTTTTCTGGTTATGTTTTCGTGTTTGCTAATACATATACACAGATATTTACAAGCACACAAACACCCATCCCGAGGCGGGACTCGAATCCACAATCCTCTGCGCCAGGAAGCACCAAAATTAGGCACTTCAGCGAACGCGGCCATGGGGATCCACATCTCTGGAACCCGGTTAATAAAGACTTGTCAAGGACTATTGTAGTTCTTATTTTGAAACATACATCTTATTAGGTCATAATATTATACAGAATAAACAAAACATATAGAATATTTCATATTACTTCACAGTTTGAATATTTTTTAAAAACAATATTAGGAGCTGCGTTTGTTGAGCACACATTTAATACTTTGGACATAATTTGAGAATTTAGACAAATATTCAGAACTAGCAATCCTCAGTTACTTTCACGTTTCAAATTTATACTCTCAATACAGTACAATTTGAGTATTTCTTTATAAAAACTTACACGTTATGCCCTTTGTGCAATGTAGAGACGGATTAACCGCATTTCCGATCTCATTCTCTGTTTCAATTCTAATCATTAGGTCTGTTGTGGTACATCTGCATTTTAAGCAGCTTCACAAATGCTAATATGGGGCACTGACATCTAAATAAGCATAGTTAAAAAGAATTGTAGCTGTAAAACAAAATAAAAACAATTGAATGCATCTTATCAGGTGCAGAACTGGAGCTGTATTTCAGGCATGCAAAAGTATGTAAGGGCTGCAGTTAGGAAAATGTGTTACTCTTTTGTAGTATCCTGTGTTTGAGAATGTATTTTTTCTCTCTTGTCTAAGTGCTGCATAAAATGCTATACCAGGTGAGTCAGCCGCGCCTTATTTTTTTGGAAGGTAGGCCACCCATCTAACGGCATGTGCGCCTTAGTCCAGTTTTGCGCTTACTAAAATGTATTGCTTAACGTTCTTAAAGAGAGGAATGCGCAAAATTGAGAACAACAGCGGTTTAAGGGACAGAACGTACTCCTCGCTAAAGTACACCTCAAAAACATACGACTCGTTTACTAAGAGCGAATTCCGGTTTCCAGCCGATTTTACAAACTTTTTATTAGAGTATACATAGCAACGTAATTCAGTAAACGCCTCGGAAAAATTGGACCTATCACATGGGTACGCTAACAACGTTAGTTAAAAAGAAAATGGTGGATTCTTGTACTTAGAGCAGGGGTTGGCAGCCAAAAGTTAGGAAAAATCTAGAGACACGCCTCATACATCATGGACCCGTACAGTCAAAACGGACATATTATTAAATAACAGTTTATTTACATTTTTGCGTGAACTACGTCTCGTGCATCTCAATTAATATGCATAACAGCTTTTGCCATTTAAGTAATAATATTAAAATGCCTAGCAAATGATTAAAAACTTCTTAAAAGGCTAAACCAAGCCCGAAAACTCACGAGGTGGCAATGGCCTAGCGCCAGACATACAAGTTCTACTCTTGAACGCGGTACGCGCTTTCAGCTAAGTCTCGAAATAGCTGAATAGGATTGTGACGGGTCCTCTGCGCTAAGTCCCAATGTCATAGGTTCTAGTCTCAGTAGTGTAAATATATATTTTTATGTTCATCAAAACTTGGAAACCGAATTCACAATAATCTAATTATAAAGTCCCTGAGCGTTTAGGACATTATAATTTAAATCGTTTTTGGTTGTCTGCATTTTGTAATTGAACAGGTGTAATGACTTCTGCGCGATTGGATTGAAATGATGTATGTGTTGTGAATGCCGACCCCTGCGTTCTCCACACGTATGCTGTCGCACAATATTTTGTGCCAGTCTTTCATTATGTATTCGACAGACGAGTACGTAGATATGCTTTTGATCTACGGAGAAGTAAGAACAAATACACCGGAGAAAATACCTCGGGAAGATATCCGAATAGACGACAACGAACAGCAAACACCTTCCGGAATGTTGAAAGGCGTCTGCGTGTAACAGCATCACTTGCAAGAATGCCTCCTCATAGACACGTACCAGATTGCAGAAGCAGTTTTGAATGCCACCCAGAACAATCCGCATACTAGTACACGGGTAGCTGCTCAGGAGGTGAACATCAGCCAGTCTTCTGTAGTGCGAATATTGAACACTAATAAGTTCCATTCTTCTGGTTTGCAAGGACTTCACGGGAGAGATTTCGAAGCTCGAGTAACCTTTTGTGAAAGGTTGCAGGAGCGAGTAGCAAGTGATGTGGGATTCGCATCCAGAATACTGTTTTCTGATGAATTAAGATTCCACAACAATGGAACTGGAAATCGTCACAATATGCGCTATTGTAGTGTTGATGATCCTCATTGGGTAAGGGAGGCGGTATAAATGATCCGTATTTCAATTGCACCTACCTATAGGTATGCTTAAACAACTACCTAATTGTAGTTCACCAATAAAGAAACATCAAACAATGCCATAAAACATAAATAAAGCAATAAAATGAATTTAATAACCGTTTTCAGAATAATGATTTGTAAATTGTAAGGATTACACGGTAAAAAAATTAGTACACGCAGGTGATTCGAACCACCTTCATAGCAGACAGATTATTTCGGAGTCTTGCGCTCGTTTCAACTAAGCTACCTAGTAACGTGTGAGGTAAACAGTCCGTTTAAGATGTAATAGTCGCTGGTTCCAGTGAACATTTGCAGAAGTGCAAACGTCAGCTGTCTAATTACGAATATATTAAAAGGCGATGTGATAACATCTATATTAGCATTAATTTCATCGAGTGTTAAACATCCATGTTAAATACGCGGGTGGAACCTAGTAATGGGGTCGATGTTTTCATGTTGGAGTATAAAATGCGGATTGCATAAAACTCGAGAATAAGGGGCAGCTGACTCACCTGGTATAGTGTAGGGTACACAACCTGAGAGGGGCACTTCACACACTGGGACCTATGAGAGATCTATTGCGGTTACCACCCCTCGCAAGAAGAGATGAAGTGGAAGAACCACAGGAGCACAGAACCTTGTCTCTCATATGATGACGTCTCCTTTTCGCTGCACCCTAACTCCTTTGTTTTATGCATGAAGCATTTCCCCTTCACTGATTCAGGTAACCAAGCTTTGTGTTTGAGTCCCATGAGCGCGTCACAGCTCGATGAAAAGCAAGTGGAGGAAAATCTGAACTCCCCTCTTGTGTATAAAGCTGGGCATCAGTGCTATAAACCGCAGGCAAATAGGCCACAGAGAAGCGCGGAAGTCCGTAACAGTTCCTGGTTCAAATACCCGTTCCACTGCTGAACTTGCCCAGAGAGAGCGATGAACGAACGACCTGTCAACGAAGCAGCCCTTTAGTGCACATGGGGATACTCTATGGAAAGGAACACGTGGGAGAGGAGAAATTATCCCGCATTCGCCTACCGAAGAGGGAAAACCATGAAAAACTAAATTTCAAAATGGGCGTTCTACGGGAATCAAATCCAGAAGTCCCCAATGCGTTACAGCGAAGTCATTTCTCGCGGTACACAAAATATTAAGTGATGTTTATCAGGCAAAGCCCCTCGTATCTTCAACGAAATGTCTAATGTAACTTATTTCTGCAACGGTTTATCTTGATAATGTGGAATAGTTAAATAAACTTTCATAAGAATAGTGTGTAAAAGTTATATAAAAATCAAGTAATTACCGTATTGTTCCTTGTTTGTGTTTTATTTTCGTTCCTTGCTATTTCAAGGTTTATTTATTTAATCCTCACTGCTGTCTTCGAATAGTCACCAAGAAGAAACGATGGTAATGGAACTGTACGTAATGCAGGACATAACATCGCTGTGTACAAAATAAACCAAGCTAAAAACACTAATTCGTATCTGTTTCATCTTATCCCACACTAGCTATATAATTGCTTCTGCGTTCCAAAAAGGAAGCCCATTGGGAAGTTTTGGAAAGCAGTTTCTACTTTCACTTCCAATGAAACAGTGAAGGACGCCCCAGAACTTCCAGGTTATGTTCCTAGAAAAACATATCTATAATGCTACTGAGTTCTGACATGGAAATCCCCATCCAAAATATATAGAATGAAAATGAAAGTAATTCGTCTCCGTAAGTGCTGCTTGGGGATTCCGTGTTAGACCAGACCGGCAACATGAGCGAGAGGTCAAGGACCTTAAGTCATGTAGTGCAGTTTTGTTTTTTACTCCTCCGCAAACGGAAGCTGCTTGATGCATGCTTCATGAGGTACTGATTGTCTTATGTCTGCCAGCAGAGAACTAAATGCCTTTACTTTCTAGCAGACAAATGCATCTTTCTTTATTAATGGCTTTAAAGCAGTTGCTCCCCAACTGCTTATTCTTAACAAAAACATAAACAAGAGTTTTATATTTAGTTCAGTTTGGCCTACATTTCTCTTCAGAGTGCACAACAGTTTTTAACTCTAACACAATCACTACGTTTCCACGAGGAATTTAAATCATTTGAGTTCCTCTTCCGGATTGAATACCGCATGGAAACACGGATTTAGATTGAACTGAATCCTAGATCCAATCCTCTTAGCTGTGGGATTAGTTCGAAATGTTGTTGCATGGGAACACTTACCTGATTCAAATCGATTTGAATCAGTCAAAGATACTAACTTCTACTGTACTTGTAACACACTGAACGCTGATCATTTTGTTTGCTTAGTGAAAGTGGTGTAATACAACACAACAGCAAATCCATTTTATTGTTTTTATAATCTTAATATATTCTTCTTAAAAACATTCCCAATCTCAAAACCTAATTAAAATACGCAGAAAACATATTTTTTACGGATTTTCCAACATAAATCAAGTGACCAACATAATAGCTTGAATCATTTATGCTTGAGCCTTGCGTATCCAAAGCGATCTCATTCCGGATTGAATTTAACATGAAAATACGGATCGTATTGGGAATGGGATTGGACTTAAATCGCTTTCAGTTCCCCATGGAATAGTAAATATTAGAGTGACTGCTTATGCGGACGAATGGTCAGCATTCTGGCTTCTCAACCGAGAAGTCCCGGATTAGTTCCCGACCGCGGCGGAAATTTAGTATCTTTCCGTATCTTCCACAGAACCTGGAAGTGCGTATGTGGGAGTGTTTCACGATAGAAATGATTACAACTCAATGTTTGAGTTGTTTCTCATGCCAAATCCCACACGTAACCATAAAAGCTAAAGAAGGACAGACAAATGAAAAACTTACAAAATAATGCGTTCATAAGACTTTCCTACTCACTCTTCTACAAACTACTCAGACAAACGCTCATTCTTCTATCTGCTTCTTGTTAACATAGTTAAATCTTCATCACACATTTAGATATACATTTCGTTGTAGGTATAAGTAGAATATAAAAAGTTGAAGCGGTAGTCAACTATTTAAAACTTATGCTGCTCTGTGATAGCTTTAACTAGATCTGCCTAGCTGCTTTTGTAGTACGATTTTGTCTTTCTCTTACAGTTTACCAGTTATACAAGTCATTAAGAATAAAAGGAACTTCACAGGCTATTTCCAGAATATTCAAGTCATACCTTTTATTTTCATTTATATATCTTAAGCATATCGCATTTTAACTAAATTTGTCTAAGCCATTTCTGAGAAAATTAAATGTAACGAATCTTTTTTTTTTTGTGCATAATGTGTAGTTTGATTTGGGTATTTTATTGAGTAAGACCTCACCACATTTTTGGAAGAACTTAAATTTAAATACCAAATTTGGTGTTAAAGCGACCTTTCGTTTTTGAAGTATGCTTTTCACATGCAACTACAGCAATCTTTTTCTAAAAATTGTTTTGCATTTCGAGAGCCTCACAACGTGCATTTCCAATGAAATGTCGGTATCAATTTTTGGGTGGAATATAATACTTTCTCTATCAGTAGCAGAGAAAGTAAAATTAAGAAAATATAGGGGGCAATAGCAAAGGAAAACTTATTTGGTAGAAATTTTCTTAGTTATCTACTACTACGGTAGATAAATAAATAAAAAAATAACTAACTAGTCATTAAATTGTTAGTACCACAATACGAAATTATTCAGTTGTTCGTAGAACGCAATAGAAAGTGTAACTGCTCATGTAACACTCTATTGGACACGACATTAATAATTTGAATGCACTAGTGTAATTTAGAGATGCACTTAAAAACTACAAACACAACATTTACGCACTCAGAAACACGCAAAGACTGCCTCAATCTGTCAATGATTATGCAAATGTGCTATGCTTGCTATACCCTAAGTATACAATATGTGGGTACCTAGTGGGAAAATCTGCATCTGCATCTGCATGAGTCAGACATGGGCACGAGAGGAGAGGTAGCGATTGAACGTACTTTACTCAACTCAGATTCTCTTGCCGAGTGACGAAGATTGTTTTGAAACAACAAGCGCAGTGGTGGCTTCGTTCCATCTGCGCGGAAGTAATAATTTCTACGCTACTATTTTGTTTCTATCTCACATATTTTGCATGCAACAACTACTACAGCCACCTATTGTGGTTAGACAAATTACATAATCTTCAAGTTTATAACATTTCTTCAGCTTATGCAGTAACATTCTTACGCTGCCTTAAGATCAACATACTAAATTGTTTCTCTTTTCATAATTAACAAAGCAGCCACGTTTCTTGCCATTTAGTCTTAAAATATATTTTAAACAGTTGATAGTAAAAGTCGGACTTTTAGCAGTTCACGACAGTGTTAAAAGTATAAAATTCTACCACTCAGTGGTCAAAAGCTTTTAACACTCCGATAATGCCAACTTTGTTTTCTTGTGGAATATGACCATCACCTCATTCCAGTAGGCCGTGAATCTGAGTTACACAATGCTTGTTTGAAATAGCGGGTCCTTTGAGTTTGAATACGAGTATGTTTAGAAAAAATTGTAATATTAATTAAATTTCATTACGTTATTTTCGTTTTATTATTTCTACTACCTCCCTTATGTAGATTCTTATGGTTTTGTAAAAGTCATGTTGTCAACACTGTTGCTGCGCAAGGCAAATGAATATCGCAACCCGAAGACTATCACGACGACGAGAAAGGTAAAACAATACCATGTATTTATATATAATCTATAATATATCTATAAATATTCAGCACCGTCTAAAAATAGTGTATGATGTAGGGTTAAAAGGATTTTATTTTGTTCGTAGGTTTCCTCAACTCCTCAACCTGCGGCCTCATTTCGGAATCACACCTACTTACAAAATAAAATCTTCCTTTTAACCCTTGTGTCATAAATAACTATTAAAGCTACTTTATTATTAGAGAAAATGGAAACGACGTCTCCAGAGGGTTATATTGTGACCTGCATGCCGAAACATGTGATATGAGGTACATCCATTTTGTATTGCTCATACCCTGAACTTTGGTATATAGGCATGTCTATAAAGGACAGGGCTGAGATGTGTAGAAGGGTCGAAATATCGGAGCTCACGTTCTCTCTTTAGGGTAGCGTAATGCAAAATTACGTGGCGTTGAGTTTCCAATCTTCAATGGACTGCTTCCTGCACGTTTCCTGTAGTAGGCTGCAGTGCCTCTTCACACTCCTAACAAGATAAGTTATCGACATGGGTGGCCGAGGTCGTTAGGCTACTTAGGTATAGATTCGTACACGGGAGATCCGCGGTTTAAGCCAGCCAGGACTAATTCTTATAACCGGTAAAATGCCTTGGAGGTCTAAACATTCGGACTAAAGCATTCCCTTTTCAAACTTCCTTCCCAATTCTCGATCACATCGGTGTTCACCGCCGGTGGTGCTGTATGCAGTAACAACGGGCGTTTAATACGATACATAAAAAATCTGCATGATTTTCTCTACACATTCTTGTACAGACCATTATTAAAAGTGCTCATTCTTCTATCTACTTCATGATAATCATTTGTATTAGATATTTTCTTACAAACACGAGTACAGTGAAAATAGACTTAAGTGATAGTAAACTTTTTTAACAGATGCTCGCTATGACTTTCCATTCTCTCTGCATAGATAGGGTATACAAATGAATAACGACTTCCTATTTAGGAAAAGTGTCAAGCTTTGAGAATTCAAACCACTAACAAAGAATATCTCGAAAATGATTACCTCCACAAAAAAGTTCTTCAACATATATCATGTATTTTAACGAGATGTAGACTTTTTGTGAATAAGATTTTGTCTATTTCTTAGGCTTTACGAGTTATATAAATGAAAAGGACTCCAGAGGCTATTTCCAAAATATTAAAAATATACATTTCATTTGTTATTAAAATAACCTACACATATGCTACTTTAATCAAAATCGTCATAGCCATTTCTAGAAAATAAAAATTTTTGAAACGTTTTACTTGTTAAGAATAGTTTGGGCTGGAGAACTTTTTTTTAATCCTCGTTGACATTCTTGAACTTAAATACCAAGTTTGAAGTTTAACCGACTTTTAGTTTCGAGGTATGCTGTTTATAGACCATAAACAAAATGCTTTTTTAGACTTAGGGGGTTCCAAAACGTGTATTTCCGGTAAAATCTTAGTATAGAATTTTTGGGTGGAATGTAATGCTTCCCCTGCTTACTATCTGTAGTAGAAGTAATAAAAACCAATATTAATTCAACTAATCGTGAGGTCGCATTCTCCTGCGCTTTTAAAGTATAGAGTATTGGAAATATTTCCTTTGATTAAACACATTTTAGTCAGATATATGCTTTGAAACCTCCCAAACGTAAAAAGTAGCATTCCTTTTAATGTGTATGCAGGCACTTCAATTGCGATAAAAGTCCATTTACAATTAGGAGTTATAAATGTGTGATATCAACATGAGAGTTGAAAGGTCATTACCAATGAAAACTTCTATCATTACGATCGTCACTCTACTTTGGAATACTTCCACCACACCAAACGTAATTTAAAAGCTTTTTTGACCGATGGCAGTCGCAGATATCGAAACATATGATGTTGATTGTCTTCTCTATGCTTATAACGGCTTAATTTCACATGTATTTCGCTAACATCGTCTAATTATTTGTTTAAAATGTTATCAACTACTTCAAATATCTTGTTACTCTACTATTATAGAAGTTTCTTCTGTATTTAAAACATAGTTATGCATTAAACATTTTACAAAGACTATTAGCGCATTACGTTAATTTTAGATTTTTCCCTATCCCAATGATGTAAATGTATACCTATTTAAATTTTCTAAAGCTTAAATGAAAGAAATTGTGGAATATAAACCGTATATAGTATACTACGCATTTATTTTAAATAAACGAATATAAACTTTATCTTTAGATTTCAGTTCACAAATGATTTGTTACCAAACTTTTTATTCTCTCTAATACGCACTTACAAGCACAGGAAGTATTGCATTCCACCCAAAAATTCACTATCGAGATTTCGGCGAAAATAGGAGGGGAAATGTGTTGTTAGGTAGCGCGGGAAGTAGTGGGGATAAATACCGCTATTTTTACACCGCCGTCCAGCGTGATTCAGTGCATTTCCAACCGTGCTAGCGGAAACATCAAACTGGTACGCGTTCTCTCATCAAAACCTCACATAAGTGCCGCGCTGGAAAATCCCAGGGTTGAGCTTTTGCATGACAACGCTCGATCTCTCAATGCTCCAAAAACCTAGGTACTTTTCAATAAATTTAAAAAGGGACAGATATAGCTTCGAACCTAGTGTTCTTCGTCTCTTCAACCATATGAAGTGTCTTAAAGCTTCTTCTTTTTATTTTTGCAGGGTTTTAAAGACATGACACTATGAACCTTGCTTTGGCGGGGTTTTCAAGAGCGGCATTCATTTTGTAATGTTACGGTGAACGAATATGTAGCAATGCAATGTTCTCGCAAGCGTCACTCCAAAATGAAAAGTCGGTTAAATAGAAAATTTGGTGTTTAAGTTCAGGGTCTTCCAAAGGTCGGACACAAGGATTTTCAAACAGTCTCCTGTCCCAAAATATGGCTCTAATGATTTTGATTAAAATACCATTTGTTTAAGATACTTTCATATGAAATGTAATGTGTTCTAAAACTTGTTGAGAATAGCCTCTGAAATTCCCCTCATTCTGAATGACTTTTACATAAGCTGGTAAACCATGAGAGGGTGACGATCTTACTACATAAAAAATGCAGATCTCACACAATTTATGTCAAATAAAAGGTTTGTGGAGTTAAGCAATTCTGAGATATTCCTTGTAGGTAATTGGTTTGACTTTTCAAATAGTTTACTTTTCTCAAATGGGTAGTCTCAACCAGTTTTTCCCTCCTGGTAATACACGGAAAACAGAATTTCAAAACCAATTCACAGTGACAGTTCTTAAAAGATATACTATATCTTAAGCCTACCTTATTCCCCTACTCCTTACAAGGAAATATGTAATAAAAAATTTTCTACAAACGTCTACTTCGATTAACATGAAGTAGATAACATACAATGGTATGTGAGAGTAGTTTGTACAAGAGTGAATAGAGAAAGCTATGTAAGTGTAACACATCAAATAGTTTTCTTTGTCAGTAGTTATTAATACGAGTGAATAGTTCTTTATATCATGGTATAAGTGCACGCAACATTTTATGCAGTCCTTAAATTTTAAATATATATATTTGAATGGTCCTGCCAGATTTATGTGATAGCAAACGCACCTCATTGTTTCCAAGAAAGTTGTTTGACTGTTGTCATCAATAAGAAAGATATTTTAAAACAAATCTTAAATGTTTGTTTGCACCTCTATTCTATAGATTTTTGTGTCATTTTGCTTTAACCCAGCAAAGAAGGAATATATTTACAACAGAAAGCTTTGGTGTTGGCATTCCAATATGAATTACAAATTCGAATGCCCACCTTTTGATTGGTGGGATGAAGTGGTCGATTTTGTTACAGACCCATATCAGATGGATGTAAAAGAACCGTTACGAAAGAGATTCTTCACGTCAAGAAGAAATTAGAATGGCATCGAGTATGACTGTAGTTATTTCAATATTATTAGATTGTTACTATTTCTAGGCATGCTGCATTCCACGCGTGCTGTCAAGTGGCAAAAAATGGACGATTTGTACCATCATAGCAAATGCATATTATTAGGGATCGAACTGTCATACAGGAAACAAAAGTTTGCGGAGTTGGACTATAAGCAGTGGAAGGGCTCAGTCTGTCACATGATCACAACACAGAGAAGGTGAGGTACAGTCGACGCTTGAACGTTGTAGATAACACTTCCTATGTTGTCACCATTTGCAGTAAAATACTCACTCCCAAATTATGCAGTAAGTGAATATTTCGATTTTCGTGCTGGCGGCATTTTATTCTGTGTGTAATAGAGGGAGATACTCTGCACTGTACACAGTTTTCCGCACTGTATTAAGAAGGTGCACAAAATTAACATTACTAACATCGCAGTTCTGGAAGATTCTGAAAACTATTATAACAGAGTCATCAAAGAGGTCATACAAATTAAATTACACCCAGAGAAATATAATAGAGTCCAGTTTAGATACCAGCCATTAAACACATCTACCAGAGGATGATGACCGACCGCACGAACACATCCACCCAGATGGTTCATTCAGTTCCTGAAGAAGGCCATGGGTTTTGAGATAGCGTTTACCTTTATAATTCAGTTCTAGAAGGCCATACAAGCTCGAGTTTAAACATAATCAAAGTTTCTTGAAGAAGTACATGATTTTGAGATGATCGTTTATTTCTTATTCAGCTCCTGAAGAAGGCCATGAATTTTGAAATGGCGTTTATTGTTATAACTCAGTTCCAGAAGGTCACGTAACCTCGACGTAAACATAATCAATGTTTCTTTAGGAGGCCATGATTTTGAGATGGCCGTTTATTTCTTATTCAGCTCCTGAAAAGGCCATGGATTTTGAGATGGCGTTTATTTTTATAATTCATTTCTAGAAGGCCATACAAGCTCGACGTTTAAACATAATCAAAGTTTCTTGAAGGAGGCCATGATTTTGAGATGACCGTTTATTTCTTATCCAGCCCCAGATGAAGGCCATGAGTTTAAGATGGACATTTATTTGCTCAGTTCCTGATGATGGCCATGGAGTTTCGTGTGGCCGAAAGCTTTAAAATGTTAAATTTAACACGGCTGATCACACGAGAAGTCATAATTAATGACGCTCGTCGTGACATTTTTAAGTCTTTCAGGAACGCAATTATCATAATTTATACAGTTTGGTGTATTTTATTCATGCAACAGTCTTCATAAATCCCATTCAAAATTACCACTTTCATCATATAAATTTGCCAACTCTTGTGGGATTTCCTGACAGGCAACTACCATTTTAAGACCAAATTATGCTTTAATAAAAAAAAAATCACTTCATTTAGCACGTTCTCCTTCTCTCTCTCTCTCTCTCTCTCTCTCTCTCTCTCTCTCTCTTCTTTTTCTCTTTCTTTTTCTTTCTTTCTTTCTTTCTTTCTTTCTCTTTCTTTCTTTCTCTCTATTTCTTTCTTTCTTTCTTTGCCTATTTTTCATTCATTCATTATTCATCCATTCATCCATCCATCAATCCATCAATTCATTCACTCTCTCACTCATTATCTCTTTCATTCATTCATTCTTTCTTTTCTCTTTCTTTTCTTTTATTACTTTCTTTACATACGATTAGTGTTTTTGTTTTCTTTATCTTTCCTTTTCTCTTCCTTCGCTAGTATAAAGTCCAAGAAAACATGAACGTTTGGCGTTAGGAAGGTTTGGCATTAGATATTGCAGTATTAATCATTGTGAATAAGCCCAATGTTACAAAATGTGCGTCTCTGTCTCTTTGTTACAGAAATATGAAGTAAAAGTAGAGAAAAATTATAGGGGTTGTGGTGGCAGCTAACAAACCTGGTGTAAGAAAAGGATGACTTCTCAGGGAATCAGAATCCGAGGATAAGAAAAAACAGTGCGCTTAAACCGTAAGTGTGGAGCCTTTGCTGAATCGATATAGATACCTTACAAGGAACACACATCTCAAAAAGTACCATGCTCACATATCTTGCCATTTACGGCTCTCTCGCTCAAGGTTGTACCTTGTGTCCGTTGGAATTCATCTGTTGATGTTTTTAATCCTGGTTTTTCTTTTACTGTGAGATAGACATAACTTCAGCGGCCTCGCAAAACACGACTTGAAGTATGGAAATACTTTTTTGTTCTGTTTTTAATTTTTCTACTACTTATTTGTGTATAGAAGCAGTGAAAGTATTGTATTCCATTCAAAATCCCATTTCAGTAAATACACGTTTTGAGCCTTACTGAAAAAGGCATTTTTATAAAACGTGTGTGTGTGTGTGTGTGTGTGTGTGTGTGTGTCTGTGTATGTGTGTGTGAGTTGTGTTTGCATACCTACGTCTGCATAACTCAAAAACGAGAAGGTGGTCAAAAACCAAAGTTGGTATTTAAATTTAATATCTTTCAAGGGTGCGATGTGAAGGTTTTGAAGAAAATTCCTCCACCCTAAATCACCCTTCATATGGGAATTTTTTCGACAATTTTAATTTTCTCAAAAATGGCTCTAAAATTTTATTTAAATGCCATTATGGCAGTATATGTTGAATTTTCTGAATATGGCTCATGTGGTCCTGTTTACTCTTGATTACTTTTGCATAACTGGTAAGCCGTAAGAAATAGTGCAAATCTTACTGTACAAACATGTAAATATCGTTAAAACACACAAGTTATGTCCAAATGCATTTTTTGTGCAGCAACCATTTCGGAGATATTCCTCGTCATCTGTGTGAGTTTTGTAATACTTAAACTTTTCTCAAATGGAAGGTCGTTATTCATTTTTTACTTCCTCGCTGTGCAAAGAGAACTGGATTTCAAAACTTTAACAATTTTGACCAAGCCTACTCCCCTTGCACCTACACGAAAATCAGCAATGAGATAATTTCTGCAAATGTTTACCTCGATTAACATGGAGAACATAGAAGAATAAACATTTGTAAGAATAGTTCGTACAAGAGTGCAGAAAGGCCTGTGAGTCCAACACATATTTTTACTTTCTCTACTGGTAAGTAGGGGAAGTATTGTATTCCACCCAAAAATTTGATGTCGAGATTTCACCGGAAATATATGTTTTGAGGACCCCTAAATAAAAAAAAGCATTTTTAGAAAAAGGTCCGTGAGTGTGTGTGTGTGTGTGTGTGTGTGTGTGTGTGTGTGTGTGTGTGTGTGTGTGTGTGTGTGTGTGTGTGTCAGTAGACAGCATAACTCAAAAACGAAAAGTCGGTTAAAAACCAAAGTTGGAATTTAAGCTTAATGTCTTTCAAGGATGCGACACGAAGATTTTGAAGAAAATAGCCCCACCCTAAACTACCCTTTACATGGAAGATTTTTAGAAAATTTTTATTTTCTTGAAAATGACTCTAACGATTTTGATTAAAATGTCATATGTTTGAGATATTTTTATGACAAATGAAATGTATATCTTGAATTTTCCTGCTATAGCCTCTGTAGTCGTATTTACTCTGGACGACTTTTGCATAATTGGTAAACCGTTAGAGATAGACCAAATTATACTACGCAAAAAATGTGGATCTTGTTAAAATTCACAATTTATGCCCAAATAAATTTCCTTGTAGGGTGAACCATTTCGGAGATATTCCTTGTTTCGGAAAACTTAAAGCTTTCGTGAAATGGAACATCTTGTTCATTATTTTATATGTTAAGTGTGCAAAGAGAACGGAATCTCAAAGCATTAAACGATTTGACTATCGCACAAAGCCTACGGTATTCTAATATCCCCCTTGCACCTACAAGGAAATAACCAATAAGATAATTTGTACAAATGTTTATTTTAACTAACACGAAGAAGATATAGGAATAAGAGTTTGTAAGAATGGTTAGTACAAAAGGTAGAGAAAGTCATGTGAGTGCAACACATCAGATTTTTTCTGTGAATTCTTCATCATTTCACAGAAGGGAAAAAAGAAAAATGGAATAAAGAAAGAAGTATAACACCTAAGCTATAACCTAAACCATGGACATCAGCCGGAGCTCATGTGCGTCAGATAGCATATATACACCGCGAGAGCACGCGAAGCACGTACCTGTGGGTCTGGGTTTTAGGAAGGAGTGTACAAAACACAACTGACAGTAACCATGAACGCAGCAAAGAATTGCAACACTATTAAAGCATGCCTACAATGACCTGGATGCAATTCCTTTTTACAAATCTTTGAGCACTGAACAATATTCGAATATTCGCAAATTTCCAGCGCGAATTATGGCAATGCTCGCCAGCACTTATGCATATGAAGTTTTGTGTTTCTTTCATGAACCTAAGAAAGCTAACGCCCGATAAGAATATGTTGACTACCATTGGACTTGCGTGTTCTAGTACACAGGATATTTAAAAAAAGGTGTCCGATATTGCAACAGGAGATGGGTTTGGTCATATGTTCCTATATACATATATCCAGAAACAAATACGTGTTGAGATATGGGCCATTTTAGAAAAAAATGTCCAATGTATCCACATTTTGATGGGTTTGGCATACACAAATGTCTTTAGATATCCTCATAGCCAGAAAACTAATGGCTTGAGGTTCGGGGAGCGTGGAAATCATGCTACTGGACCACCTCGACCAATCCAATTTGGAAAAATCAAAATTGAGATTTGGCGTTCCAGATAACCACGTCTCGGAGGAATGTTACAAATATTAGGCCAGAGTTTGAACGTCTTCTATATTCGGATGATGGCAATGTGTGAAATTGCGATTTCACATTTCCTGTTTGAAACAATCTCGTTGATCGTTAACAATCCACCACTGTCGAGAGTTTAAGAAGCAAAGAACTAACACTGCTCCAACCAGCAGGAATGTTATGGGGGTTGTGTGCACAGTGGATCCGGAGCAGACACTATTCTGCCCTCTCTTGCTTTAGGGGACGGTTTACTTTACATAAAGTTGGTACTATGGCTAAGTATGAAAGCTTCTGCATATTCAAGCCACGTGTTTCTTTCTTGGCAAATATTTGCCACTTCATTCACTTCATTCTTGCTTTAAATAGCCTTTTTCTGCAAATGACATTTTTTGGTATTAAACGACCCATCCTCTCAGAAACTATCGAAGATAGATCAATCAAATTTTAGAAAGATACCTACAAATAACCTCAAAGTGGTGTCGTGGATCTACTTTACTGTTAATAATATGGTTAGCCTTTTTTTAAAAAAAAGATAATTGTTGATAACTTTTAATCAACAGATGGTACAGTTAAGAAAATTAATAAAGTTACGTTTCTTAATAAATAAACGCATCGGATAAAACTAGAGCGGTAAACTTAGAAGATGTGCATCTGCAATCTGTAAAAATTTCTGTTTGATGTCTGAAATAGTTTCTGAGATGATTATTCATAAACTGAGAAGATTTAACATTGATTGAAAAGGCCTTCAACTCCGTGTAAAACATATAACTTAATTAAATAACGCTGTTGTCCGTATAAAGAGTAATACTTTGGAAGTTAAAATACTTAATGAACCTGCATCTTTCTTGGTGGTAGCTTTATAATTTTCATGTATCAATGCTGCACAACACTATAGACCAATCGAGTTCAAAAAGCATAGTTAATAATCTCACGTTTTAACACTCCAAGAGGTACGATGCAACGAGTTTAGAAAGAACAGCTGGGTAACCTTGGTATCTAGGTATCAGTTCTGTTAATTATTGGTTGTTAGGTTAGTTTAACGGCCTTTTAAGGTTTGCCTGCTATCGGTGCTAAAGAGAAAGTTTTTAAAAATGCTTTTTAATGGCCCTAGCATTGCTAAAAACGTATATTGTATTTTATTTGTAACACTGTATTAAAGAATATACATTGGTAAAAGAAATATTAATTAACGTAAACAATAATTCATTGAATCTAAATAATACTCCTCGTGTAAGCATATGTTTTTGAAATGATTACTTTTTACAATGTGTATGTTCTTAAATCCTTCATATAATGCAGAACCTCTGGTCGTAATAAACGCACCATACTGGGATTTCTTTAGTGCTAAGAAATATCGTTTGGAGTTTATTATTATTGTTATTGTTATTATTATTATTATTATTATTATTATTATTATTATTATTATTATTATTATTATTATTATTATTATTATTATTATTATTATTATTATTATTATTATTATTATTATTATTATTATTATTATTATTGTTATTATTATTATTATTATTATTATTATTATTATTATTATTATTATTATTATTATTATTATTATTATTATTATTATTATTATTATTATTATTATTATTATTATTATTATTATTATTATTATTATTATTATTATTATTATTATTATTATTATTATTATTATTATTATTATTATTGCTTATGGAGTGTTGCTAACAATAAACGGCTTTCGGAAAATCCTTTACTCTATTATGCACTATTTTACTTAAAGCTTTTTAAAAATGTTGTATACTTTTTACTTTTATACCATATCTACAGTATGTAGAGTAAAATTTGCATTTCACCAAACATTCCATATCCCCCTAGGTCCAAAAATGCCATTCCAGAAAAAGCTATATGTGTGTGCACATATATGTGTTTGTGTGTGTGTGTGTGTGTGTGTGTGTGTGTGTGTGTGTGTGTGTGTGTGTGTGTGTGTGTGTTTGTATCTGTGTTGCGTTTATCTCTGTCTGTAAACAGGATAGCTAAAAACGAAGAGTCGATTAAATGCCAAGCTTTCATGACTAATTTTAAGTTCAGCGTCTCTCAAGCATACGGCACGAAGATCTTCAAGAATATTTTCTCGCTACAACTTTGCTTTACATAGAAAAATTGTGATTATTCTTTTATCTTCTATGTAGGAACTGCCCATTGATAACTAAAGTTGAAACAATTCCTTCGTAACCACGATATTAGCGTAACGTCAACGCGCATTACGTCATTGGGAAGGGGTTGTCTGTATTGTCTTGTGTATCTGGAACCTGCTTTTGTTGACCTCTGACCGGGTGAAAAGTTCATAGTCAGCTGCAGTGAATGGCTTATGTGTTGCCAACCTCGCGTCCATTGAAGGAATTGTTTCATCTTTGGTGATTACATTCAACCTCTATTGGTTGAAATCCAGCATATTTTTGTGTTGTTGGCAGAAAGGAGTGTAGGTGGTATTAGTAGATGTAGTAGCAGTAATATTACTACTATACTACTACTAGCAGCAGTAGAAATACTTTTGATAGAGACGCCAGGAAGGTAGGATCTTCTTACTCTTTCTCTTCTAGTCTCACACCTAACATGTGTTTTGTAGTTGCGCATATCCTAACGATAGGGTTTCCTTGGCTTACTGTAGGTTCTGTAAGTGTCTGAGGTAACTCGTACGACCAGCATTAGACGCAAATGACGTCGAACTCGCGCTCAACAAAGGACGGACGGGGCCAAGCGTGCCGGCGAGCGGACAAAGACGTTCAAGGCCGGGCTGTCTCCCGGGACTGCTGTGTGTACGTGACTGTTAACAAACGAGGCGGCAGAGGCAAAAGGGGGTTGAAAACGTTCTCGAGACTTCTAGCTGAGTCATTTCCGGTGTGTGTGTGTGTGTGTGTGTGTGTGTGTGTGTGTGTGTGTGTGTGTGTATCTGTGTAGAAGCCGAGAACGGTCGGTGTGACGTCATCTTCAGGAGGCCTAAGAAGAGCAGTTGAATGAGTTTAGAACTGAGTTACGGACAAGAGTCGGTCAGTATGTTAGTGAGTGTGAGACAGCTGTGCATGTGTGTCGTCGTGAGAAGATTCAACGAGCGTCGCGGCTGATTGTAAGAGAGGCAGAGGAAGTGAAGAAAGACACTAAAAGGACTGAGCAAAGTTATGAAAATTAAAAACTGTGAGTTGAGATAACCCGAAAGACTGAATAATGTGTTAGTGACGAGAAGGAAATGTGTATTTGTGGTAACATTTTAGAAGACAATAAAGTGATAGAAAAGTAACCCAAATGATCTCATTTTGTCACAATATTTTCCCGTGTTTAATTTTAAAATAGATGGTTGAGATCTTATACTATTAATTCATCAGAATATTTTGACTGTCTCTTAATTTCTCTCCTAGACCATAGTAATAATGTGGGTCAGGAGCGTATAATTTGTTGATGAGGTGATGAAAATTAAATACTCTTTTTGTTTGCGTTTGTACATACCTCAATACACTTTTTTGTCCTTAAGATCTCATTTTGTGTTGTTTCTGCCAGAAAATATTCCCAAGATGCTCACCTGGTTGTCAACTTAGTCAATTTTAAAAACTTCTTCATGATGGCTATAGCACTAAATATTGGAAAAATTCCTCTTACTTTATGGTTTACAAATACGAGTACGAGTAGCTTTTTCATTAAGACTCTGATAAGGACATGAAAACAAAGAGGGAAAGTTGAATTACACTCTTCTGGCCAATGTGTAAACCAATACTTAGGACACAATATTCATGGTTTTAAATTGCATAAATGTTATTTCGTATTTACAAAAAGCACACTGCTTTTTCTAACCAGTAATATTCCCTGACAATTTTACAGGCTATTTATATAAAGCAATATTTTTCATCCATTTAATGTATCTTTAAATATCCACATAGACATGTGTGCTTTAATTGAACTACGTAATACCCCGAAGAGAGCAATTTTATTCAATTGTTCTGCTGTTTTCTTTTTCTTTTTAAATTCAGCTAAATTTATTATCAATAATGTATTTTACAGTTTTGCTAATAAAATATAAAACAATTCAAAGAATTACCTACATCACTTGTGTTGAGTATATACTTCAGCAATTGCCTTCAAAACATGCAGTTGTTCTTAAAATTTATATTTATATTAAAAAGAGAGACAATTGTGTGTATCGGGGGTGCTAATCTTGGAAACGAATAGCCGATTTTGATAAATTGATCACCAAGTTTTTCTCGACAGATACAGATACTGAATTTTAGTTCTTAAATGACTACAATATTGAAATTGATTTAGGAAGCATGTATACTGGAGTACAAATACGCTGGAGTCATACAAGAACATCTTTTACCTTTGTTAAGAATCCAGTGGAATAGAAAACACAGACGTAGTTATTACTGTTATTACTTCATAGAAAATGCTTGTAAAATAAAATAAAAGACGGAGATATTTCATGCCAAAGAATATATAGCAATTAACAAAACAGAAGGCAGAAAAACACAAAAGACTATCAGATCCTTCTTATAGTGGTGCACATTTGTATGTGGTACTGCTTAAATTGGCTTTTCATCCAAACACTGCATTGTAATACCTTTAGACATTTTATTTTGGTTCTATAGAATATGTAGTGAATTATCTGGATACCAAACCTTTTAATACCTTCCAGTGAGAAAGTTATACTTAATGTATTTTCTCTGTACGCTATAAACAAGTTCATTGCTAGAGCATACTAAATGATTCTACAAATAGAGAAGATGGTATCTAGCATATAAGAAACTTCCAACCGACATTTATAACTAATTAGCAATGAGAGTATATTTCTTGAGGATTGCATACTACGCACGATTTACAAAATATTTAAACTGCTAACCTTGGAGTGGAGACTTCATATTCATTATTTCCGCCCCTATTTTGTTAGATATTGCTGTCAGGGGCTTCGGTATTATGTAAAAATTGTGGAGCCGATATATCATCATCAAATAACTGTGGGGCCAAAGAGAAGTCTAAAAAATTTAAAGTTTCATCTACTGTGAATTTAGGGCCCAAATTTTCGAAAGCGTATATGCGTATATGCAAATTCATAATAAATTCATATACTCAAAGATATACACACATTTTGGCATTTATTTACGTTATATGTGATCGATTACGTGATATATGTGAACCAACTGAAAAATCTCCTATTTCACGTTATCAAAGTCGTATTGCACGTACTACTGTGTGTTTGTGAAATAAAGTGGACATCTGAATGTCAACCTGTACACCATGGCAAGTTTCCATGTACAATTATTCGTAGATCTGGATGGTTCATTTGGATGGCCTCCTGATCCCAAGGTCGCGGATTCAAACCTAGTTCAGTTATGGATTTTAAGCGTACTTAAGAGTGACAGCTCCATTTCAGAAGATTTACTGGCATGTAAAAGAACTCCAGTAGCACCAATATGATCCTGGTAGTTGACAGCTTCGTTAACAAACAAAATATTTTCTTTATTTATGTACCTTTTGTTTATGTCTCTTTTATGCACATTATCGTTAGTTGCAAAGGCTATTAGGGACGTAGAAAATCTGGGTGTGTCGTTGCACGAGTCTCTTCAGTTGATGACAACATAGTTTCTTCTCTAAATGCCATCTATTTGAAAACTAAAACAAAAAATTAAAACCAAATTTAGCGTTACGTTGAACTCAAACCTAGGACTGAAGAAAATTAAATCAGTTAACAAATATGTAAGTGGAGTCGGACAATCTTTGCCAGATGAATGTTCCACGTAGTCACCATCAGTGTAAAACTATTACCCAATGACATCCTTTGACGTGAAAAAGACATTGTTTGGCATTTAAAAACCAATTCTGTCCAAAAATATTGAGACTCTTGGTAACATGACGTGATTAGTAATTTTTGAAGTTTTGTGTGATTATTTTAATCTAACAGTACTTCAACATATTGGTAATTCTTCGATCTCTAAAAGGTACATTTTCATAATTTGGAAGACTATCTGGAAGAGGTTAAGGAAATTAGGCATATAACATATTTTCATACAATTTCCATGAATATCAGTTTTTTATTGTTTTTTCGGCCGTCATTGTGGCCTCATGGGGGGTTTACAAAGTTTCTGTAATAAGGAGTAAAGGAGTAGGATTCTCTTAAGAACCTTTTAGACTACTGCACAGTAACTTCATACAAATGCAGTGTGGCAAAAAAAAAAAAAAAAAAGTCTGTGTTCCACTCAAATGACTTTCTCTACTCCTGTACTAACCATTCTTACAAACTCTTATTCCTACATCTTTTACGTGTTACTTGAGATAAACATTTGCTGAAATTATCTTATTGCGCATTTCCTTGTAGGTGCAAGGGGAATATGGCGTTGAGCGATAGTCATATCTTTTAAAGCTTTCAAATTCTGTTCTCTTTGCAGGTAATTATAAAAAATGAATAAGGATGTTCCATTATTCATCCTTGAATAATGGTTTCGATGTCGAAGTTTCTATGTCGAAGTTTCTATTACGAAGTTTTTATGTCGTGGATTCGATTTCGAAGCTTCGATGTGGTTGTTTCGACGACGATTGTATGACGTCGATGGTTCGATGGCGACGGTTCGATGACGATCATTCGATGTCGAAAATTCGATTTCGAGTTTTCGATGTTGAAGTTTCGATGTCGAAGTTTCGATGCCGTGGTTTCCAAGTCTTGGTTTAGATGTCGAAATTTCGATGCCGGAGGTTCGATGCCGAAAGTTCGATAGCGATGGTGATGTTTCGATGTCGAAGTTTGGATGTCGAAGTTTCGACGACGATTGTATGACGTCGATGGTTCGACGCAAAAGGTTCGATGCCGAAGGTTCGATGGGGATAGTTCGATGTCGATGGTTCGATATCGAGTATACGTTGTCGAAGTTTCGAATTCGAAGTTTCGATGTTAAAGTTTTGATATCGAACGATGGTCATCGAACCATCGCCATCGAACCTACGGCATCGAAACTTCGGCATCGAACCTTAGGCGTCGAACCATCAACGTCATACAATCGTCGCCGAAACTTCGATATCGATACTTCGACATCCATACTTCGACATCGATACTTCTACATCGAAACTTCCACATTTAAAATTCGACATCGAAACTTCGACATGGAAACTTCGACATCGAAACTATATCATGGAAGCCACGAAACCAAAACTTAGTTATCGAAATTTTGACATCGAAAATTCGACATCGAAACTTTGAAATCGAAACTTCGACATAGAGACTTCGACATCGAAACTTCGACATCGAAACCACAACATGGAAGCCTCGAAATCAAAACTTCGTTTTTGAAATTTCGACATCGGAAACTCGACATCGAACATTCGCCACCGAACCATCGTCACCGAATCATCGCCAACGAACCATAGCCAACGAACAATCACCAACGAACCATCGCCAACGAACCTTCGGCGTAGAACCTTCGACGTCGAACCATCGACGTCATGCAATCGTAGTCGAAACTTCAACATCGAAACCACGACATGGAAATATCGAAATCAAAACTTCGTTATCGAATTTTCGACATAGAAACTTCCACAGCGAAATTTTGACATCGAAATTAGACGTATAAACTATTACGTGGAAACTTATACATCGACTCTTGGACATCGAAACTTCGACATCGAAATATCGACATCATGACTTCGACAACGAAACCTCGACAAAGAAGATTCGACATCGAACCTTTGGCATCGAAACTTCGAATTCGAATTATCGAAATCGAACGATCGCCTACGAACCATCGCTAACGAACCATCAACATCGAGCCATCACCGTCGCACCTTCTGCATCGAACCTTCGGCACGGAACCTTCGGCTTTGAACCTTCGGCATCGAATCTTCGACATTGAAATTTCACATCGAAACTTCGACATCTAAACCACGACATGGAAACCTCGACATCGAAACCACGACATGGACACCTCGACTTCGTAACTTCGACATCGAAACCACGACATCAAACTTTCACATCGAACCATCGCCATTGAACCATCGTCATCGAACCATCGCCAACAAACCATCGACAACGAACCATACCCAACGAACCATCGCCAACGCACCATCGACATCGAACCATCGCCATCAAACGTTTTGCATCGAACCTTCGGCATCGAACCATCGACATCGAACCGTCGACATCGAACTATCGACATCGAACCATCGACATCGAAACATCGACATCGAATCATCGCCATCGAACTATCGCCATCGAACTTTCGACATCGAACCTTCGGTATCGAAATTTCGACATCGAAACCACGACATGGAAATCACATCGAAACATCAACATCGAAACTTCAACATCAAAACCTCGAAATCGAATTTTCGACATCGAAGGATCATCATCGAACCGTCGCCAACGAACCATCGCCAAAGAACCATCGCCAACGAACCTTCGGCATCGAACCTTCGGCGTCAACCCATCGACGTCATACAACCGTCGTCGAAAAATCGACATCGAAAGCTCGACATCGAAACTTTGACATCGAAACTTCGACATTGGAACATCGACATCGGAACATCGACATCGAAGCTTCGACATCGAACCTTCGCCATCGAACCTTTGGCATCGAACCATCGTCTTCGAACCATCGCCATCGAACCATCGCCATCGAACCATCGCCATCGAACCATCGCCATCTAACCATCGCCATCGAACCTTTGGCGTAGAACCATCGACGTCATACAATCGTCGTCGAAACTTCGACATTGCGCTCATTCGAGCATCATTTCACTAAATTCATGCGTTCATCGTCCGATATGACATTACGTTAGAGGACGCTAATATAAAAAGACATTCCTTAATAACCACAGAAACCCTAAGGTAAAGAAAGCAGTTTCGTCCCAAACAGTCAATTTAGAGATTTCATCTGAAATACACGTTTTGAAGTACTTGGGATCTTATATAAGCAGCCGTTTTAGAAGAAAGTTTCTATGCCTGTGCATCTATAAGCAAGAGAACCAAAGGAAAAGGCGAATAAATATAAGCTTTCATAAATGAATTAGAAGACTTTAGGGAATTTAGCGAGAATTATCAGGGAATTCTCCCAAATCACATGAACTTTTATATGGAAAAACTTCATTATTTATCACTTTCACAAAATGTTACTATTTTAGTATGTATTCTTAAGAAATTAACGTAACTAGTGAAATGTATATAAAATGTATAATAATAATAATCTGTAAAGGTCACTTCACTCTCAGTGAGTTTTGTATATTTAGGTATTAATGAGACAATGAAAGGCTTAACGGGGGGATATAGGCTTTGTTAAAGCGTACAGTTTATAATAACTCGTTTTTTGATAACTGTAGCCATTTCTAAAATATTCATTGCTATGTTTAGGTAATTGTCCCAGAATTAAGCTCCTTTAGTGAGCTATCTGTATAACATATTTGAAAATACATTATTGGTGTTTCTCCCTCTCTCTTTCTTTTGTTTGCTAACTCATTAACAACTAATTTTGGTCTGCAATACAAACGATTGAGAATTGTTTACGTATCTTGCATGTAACAATTTCCGCAATGTCTAATCTGTACCATTTAGTGTTATGCAAGCAACATGCTGCAACTGTGCCTAAACATGCTCTATGATTGTCTCCAAGTAATTGCATTGTAATCGAAAAGGTTACGACTCAAGAAATGTAAATAGGAACTTTGTTTCAAGTCAATTAATTTTTTTATTTCTTGCTGGGTAAGGAAGTGTTATGGTATGAGTAATTTGCTTCCGTACACAGATCAGAAACAAGTGTTGCTCCATGATCTTTGTGAACTTGTCTCTTGATTTCTTAAGGCGTTTGTTTATATTGCGTGTATTTAAAGAAACAGTTTCTTTTGAACTGACCATGATTATATTCCAAAGGTTAGGGTCAGGGTCAAGACAAAGATAAATTTATGGCAAAATGAAATTACTGAGAATAAAATTTCCTTGATTCTTTCTGTAATACTGTTAAGAATTTGAATAAAAGCCTCTTGTTGACATCCAATGGTGTATCCTCTTAAAATATTTTTCAGTTTTAACTTTCAATTAAATGCAAATTAATTATTGGATATTTCGTTTTCATTCAGATTCTTAACCGGATATTGTTTTTATGTTTATCTTAACTCCTTCTCCTCCTTCTCAGGGATCGTTCCGAATCGAAATCTTAGGCTCCTTTCCTCAAATGTTCCGGGCTCGATGCTTGGTGTTCTTCCTCATCATCCTGAAATGCAATCATGCAAGCAATTCCTGTGCAGATATCATTTTCCTTGAAATGTTTACTTCCTTTTCTTTATGCTATTTTTGTTTGCTTTATACAGAGTTTTTCTTAGAAGATGGAAAATGTGACTGCCAGGAATGTGTTTGAAGGTAAGGGAAAAACAAACCTTTTTGTAATTATGACTATGTTTAGGTGGAGGGAAACGGGTTAAGGATTAATTTCTTGACTTCTGTTATTCTTAAAGGCTTCTTTCTTGTTTGTAAAGCTGTTAGATGGTTAATTAACATTTTTGACACAAAAATGTCAATTACTGACCAGGTGGAGAAAACGGTAACATTACTACGTAAACAAATACATGTTTGTAAGTTGTTAAATAGAAAGGGACTGTGGACAGATATTTTTATCTACTCGTACGTAAAGCAGTGAGAGATTCAACAGTGAGTGAACTGATTAATGGCATGGACTGGATATTCGGGTCAGTGTTCTACAACTTTCCCCCTCTTGGATCCAGTTGACCTAGTCATGTGAAAGGCATTGAGTGCAAGTTTAGTTCGTTAACCTCGTATAACACATAGTGACGCAGCTATCCCAGTAGGTACATATTACAATTGCTGAAAACCCGTTTTGTTCAGGCAGGGGTATCAATGAAATAACAACACACTGTCTTATCGTATTACACATATTTACTTTCTTTTCGTAACATGAAAATGATATAAAATACCGAATGTTTCACTACATTCAGTCTTTGGTTCAGTTCTGTCGTTCATTCATGCTACAAAACACTCATTATTTACAAGCAATCAAAACATACAATCCGTGACTGTCAATAAATATGACTTTGGGCATATCAAATTCTATTCTCATAAGTACATTCTAATCACGTAAAAAATAAGATACTTACAACTTGGAAATATATTTCTCGCAGAGAAATAACATTTAACATTTAAACTATTTACAGTTACTTCAAATTAAACGCACATATATGGGTTTTAAGGTAACCATTTTGGAATAAGATCAAAATCTTTATGAAAATTGATTGAAAATAAATACATAAATTAAACTGATGGGATATTAAATTACTTTTATATAAACTAGTTTGAAAACTGTTTGAAAGTGAGTGAATGCAAGAACAAAAATATTTACACTAACAAGAATAAATAAAATCTCAGTTCAGGATTTGAGTCATTCACTTTGATCACTCATTCACCTTCACAAATAAGCTATTTACAGGAGATAGGAACACTGTCAGCAGATGCCGGACATCGGGAGTCGTTCCCGGAACCCCTTATGGAAGCCCTTACTTCCGTCAGGGCCCAGAGGAAACCTTATCACATTTTCTGGAAGATGAGAGACGCCACTATTGGATCTTGGACGAGGGGAGGATGTTGAGCAATTGCTACAATCAGAGCAGCCAGTGTTGCTTCGTGAGCGACCGAAGAGGCTCGAGCTACTGGTCTCAGACCCAGAATCACGGCTGTAGGTGTATCGGCGTCCTGTCCAGAAGTCTGACGGGGAGCGGTTGGGAGTTCCGCTACTGGAGGATGAGGATCGCCGTAGACGTTGTCTGAAATCCAAGGCACCACCACTACCGCTCCGGGGCCTTAGATCTGACTCCGCCTCCGAGCCACTTGCACAGGACGACGAGTACTCTGAGTCGAAGAAGCGGGCCAAGGCCGTCTTCTTGCTGGGCAGGGACCGCTTCTTGGTACGAGGCTGATCGTTCTGATGATGATGGTTATTATTGTTGTTCTGCACAGGGGCGTTAAGTTCCACTACACGTATTCCCTGACTGTAACCTCTCCAATTGCGGTTCTGCATCTGGACTGCTTTTCTCGCCGATTCAGCTTGCACGAATTCGACGAGGGCACATACGACGCCGTTCAATTCGGGACGCTTCGCTACAAAGCTGCGAACGTCCGCTGGTATGGGATTTCCTGGGCGAAGGATGCGGACGAGAGCAATCTCGCCGTAGCACGAGAAGAGCTCGGCTACGTTCTCTATGGTAGGCTTATCCTGAGGAAGATGCATGGCCACTACGGTCCTGGAGGGTGTAGTCTCGTCGTACTGGGGTAGAGGAGCCAGGCGTCTGAGTTTGGTGCCTGCTTCATTGATTTGAAGTTTAGTTGAGCGTGTTAAGGCGCTTGCAACGATGCGCCAGTCTTTGGCGAGGTGCTTCACCCTTTTGAAGCTCGAAATGAGCTTCAGCGAGACGAAACCCTCCTTGTTGCGTTTCACATGTTTTAGGAGGAAGGCATCCTTGGTGATGTTTACATCTGAGAAGTAAAACTCCACCTGAGTAACGATGCGGTTGGCTAATTCGTCATCAGGTGGTACAAATGGAGGTTCCGAGTGGTCGACGACCTCGCAGCCCGAATCTTTGCCCGTCGTTGATCCCGTTTCGGAACCACAGTCGGATTGATCTGCCATGTTGGCTCTTTCGTCATCCCCAGGGTTCGGCAGATTGGAACTAGACTCTCCCGCGGTACTCGTCTCGTAGGATAGAGAGACATCGCTATCGTTTGATGAAATGCTGTCTCGGGTATCGGAGTGCTTCATGGGAGGCCGAGAGAACATCTCTCCGAGCCCATCCTTGGTTTCCTCAGCTTCAGCTTCGAGGGCGACTTCAGCTATTGGTTCAGTAGGTGCCGGCATCTTGCAATACTTCAACTGCTGAACACTGACTAGATTCACAAAACTTGTTGTGCAGAATGAAATGTGCAGTTTAAATATCGACACACGCACTAGCACGCACTACTGTATCAGTTGGCTGGTTTTCTATGTCGGTCTGTCGGTCTGCCGGTCGCAGGTTGGTAAAGTAGACCACCGGATCCCCACTACTTCGTGCCGGGATGTATGTCTGCCGAGATCGTGCTAGCAACCAAACTGAGCGCGCAGCCACTTGCCTTGTCCTTATAAACCCTCTGCCACCTTCACCGAATTATGGTTTCCCCGCCACGGCAGCTGTCACCTCATGTCTCACACATGCGCGCGCGCGACGTACAAACCCTTAACCAATAATCGATAGTCCTTACTCATACATAACCTGTTGTTCTTGTATGGTTTTCATCAAATTTCCGGTTTACGTAATGATTATCTAGCGATCATCGGCTTTCCGTAGAAGAATTGGATTTTCTCTTACTTTTTGTTGATGTCATAAGATTATGCTGAAATCATGCTTGCTTGTGTTTTTATACTGATCTTTGACACTGCTGTTGATAAGTACGTGTGTTTTAACGTAAATGACATCATTTCATTGATGTGTGTGTGTGTTTTTTTTTTTTTTTTTTTTTTTTTTTTTTTTTTTTTTTTTTTTTATAAATCAAACCTTATCTGTATCTACGGAAGATATCTTTTGTCTCGACACCTTTCTTTTTATCTGAACTGGTCCATTTCATTGAACTCCTACGTCAACTGATATAGATTGTCTCGTGCAAACCTTATTTTCACCTCAGCTACAAGTTCTGGGAAAACCATTATCAGATTTTAACTAAAAGTGGAAACTACTTTTTTAGAATGTGAAACAATTCATGATGTTTGTTCTACTTGTGGGTTTATATTTACTTTATACCTAGTTTATCGAATTGTTATTTTTTATAATTGCAATAAGCAAAGGAGAAAAAGGATACCTAATTATAATGTTTCCGATTATGAAGCTCTAATGAAAGATCTAATTATTACTATTTATCTGATTTCCTTCATTTGCAAAAAGCACAAACTTTTTTTTTCACGATATCGGCAACGCCTCAATGCGTATGTAGCATTATAAAAACTTCAAAATAATTCAGCTCTATTATATTGCTAAAATCAAAAGTTCTTTAATATTCTCTTATACAACAAGAGTGTTCATCTCTTAGGAATTCCATAAATGATTATGTAAAACTAGAGGCTCCTTTGTATAAGAAATTGTAAACTACAATGTAAAGGAACGTTATATTTATTTATGAATACGATGAAGTTTCGGAACAACTTACAAACACGCTTTAGAAAATGCAGTTTAAATCCCATTACAGAAAGCGAGGAAATGGGATATGTCCAGATTAATACACTTTATATGTGAGAGAAAAAGCGCTTAGCTTCATTTACACATACAATGAAACATATAACTTTCTGAATTTAAGGAAACTGATTAGTGAAACTAAGTAAAAATGAAATATATTATAAGAATTTAAATATCTCTCACAAGAGGACGCACCGCTGCATTTGCAGTTTTATTGAGATTTTTAACATTCTTTCCTGGTTTTCTGCAGAAAGTGTTGTCACAAGGTTTGAGGTATGTGTTAGTAATTTATAAGTTTCGAGTTTGTATGTATTATAATACCATAGAACTGTTTAAGCATTTAAAATGCTTCTTATGACATAGTGGTTAAGTTAGCTCAGTGGAATTCTTAAAAGCAGCTTCTCCACTTCCTTTTAATAAAACCTTACGATGCAGTTATTACATTAAAATGCATATATTATATCGCTAGTTTCGCCATTGTTTAATACGCATTTTTTTAAATAGAGCTGAACTTTTAAAAAATTAAAATAAATTAATTTAAAAAAGATGCTTCTTAACAAACTTTTTCTAACTGCACAAAGATTTTTTAATTGTTAGAATTATATGAGTATTTAAAAAAATAACTTAAATTTCTGTTTAAAATGCATGAATCTAAAGTTAACATCTATGCGTAACCTTTGCAACAGTTACTAACAGACACCTGTTAAAACTTATGAAATTGACACATTTATCAGAACATGTAGGTTTCTTTTATCGGATTACTCAGTGGACCGATGTATTACATCGCCTAGACTGCTGTGTTATTCAACCTGGGGTATGCCAAAACTTCCTGGGCGGTACGCAAATTTAATTTAATTTAGTCCTTTTCTGTGTAGTATTAAATAGCTTATAAATATAATAATAATCTATTTTAGATATGATTATGTCTAATCTAATTAAAGATAACTCCAGGTACACGCTGAAATGGAAAATTTTCTTTGGGGGTACGCAGAGAAAAAAGGTTGAATACCACTGGCCTGGAGGAATACATGCAAGTTTTCTATTTAAGTTTTTGAATGGGAATTTTCCCGGTGGATGCTGATTTTGTATCAGGATATTGTCTTCGCTGACGGATGTTCAAGACTGAAGCAAATAAACGCTATCGCTCAGATGTAACAATCCAAATAAAGAATTCAAAATAGGCTAATTTTGAAAGAGGAAAAGGTTCGCTTCCTGTTGAAGAAACTAGGAAGTAGGTCTTCTTCTAAAAGCAAGGACATCAACTTCTCTAGTCGTCCTCTGTGCTCTAGGGGTAACTTGCTAGCCTTTAGTTCTCAAGGTCGCGGATTCAGACATGGCGGAGGGCGATGGACTTTTTCTGGCGTAAAAAATCCTTAACATGGTTTTCTTCGGGAGGGAAATAAAGCGGGTGGCACCCTTGATTTATGGCACTTAAAAGAACCTCAAGGCTGATAAAGAGTTCTCTGAGAAAATGAACGATCTTTTACGCCCAATATAGAACGGGATGCTAAATACTATAGTAATTAAAGGGCACTTATAAATAACTCAAGTTCAATTTACCAATTTCTTTGGATAGTATTACCATATCTGAATTTGACATACCGCCAGGACATATTAACGTCTACACCACACACTGCGTTTGTTTACATTGCGTCATAATTTTTGCACCAAAAGTTGCATTTTCACATGTTATCAAATGCCCATAAAACAAAATTTCACAACAAAAAAGAAAAGAAGGAAGGAAGGAGTGAGGGAGGGAGACAGAAGAAGTGAGTGAGTGTCGGGTTTAAGGGCAGAGACAGAAGAAGAGAAGGAGGTAAGGATGGGAGGAAGGAGGGAGGAAAGGAGGGAGAAACGGAAGGAAGGAGTAAAGGAGGGAAGGAAAGAAGAAAGGAAGAAAGGGATATTTTACCTTTCTCATTCAGCGAATTTTATTCGTCCACTCTCACCTATAGTAGAGAAAATATAGCGTTACACCCCAAAACTCGTTACCAATATTTCACTAGAATTCATATTTTGAGACTTCTAGAATAAAATATATTTTCTTTTAGAGAAAGGTCCGTATGCTGTGAATATACAAAGTAGATGAAAAATCTCGGTTAAACTTGGTATTTAAGTTCAGCATCTTCCAAGAATGCAATAGGAGGTTTTCAAGAGCATATCACACTCCAAACTACCTTTTGAATGGGCAATTTTCGTTTATTTTTATTTTTAAAAAGTCTTCAATAATCCTGATTAAAATATTAAATGTTTAACATATTTTCATGCCAGATGACATCTGCAGAGTGTCTGGTGAAGGGGTATACGCTCTTTGAACAAAAATTAACAAAACTATGATTTTTGAAGTCATTGAGATGTTAAAAGCATTACTGAAGGTGTTTTAGTGTGGCAGATGTGCAAAATATCTGTCTCTGGCTGCAATACATATACCGTCTGGAACGCTGAAAAAGTAAGGTTCTTAATCTTCAAAGAGTTCAAATACCTTTGCAGGACACTCTGTATATCTTGAATTTTCTGAGAACAGTCAATGAAATGGTCTTCATTCTCAATGATTTTGTTTTAGTGGTAAACCATAATATGTATACTAAAATCTTGCTGCAAAAATTGTTAATCTCGTTGAAACACACCTTTTATGTCAATAGATATTTACATTTGTTAATGTTTACATTCATTTATTGCGGAGTTAACCAAGATATACCTTGTTATTGGTTTAAATTTTAAAATGTATATGTTTTTCTCAAATCGGTAAGTCGCTATTCGTTTCTTTCACGTACACCATACGCATACACCATGAAATTTCATATCCATCACAAAGTCATACGCTCTTTAAAAACCTGACTGTCACTTTAGCTACTGTTCATTACAACGAAATATGTAAATGTGAATTGAAAGTTTGGCTGAGCTAACAGAAGTACATAGAAGAATAAACTTTTGTCAGAATAGTTTGTAGAAGAGTGAGTAGAGAAAGTAATATAAATGTAACACATAACATTTTACATGCAGTTTATTTGCACTATATTATAGGCCCATGTATGACAAAACAAATAGAAGCCAAAACATGTTTCCAAGCTCCTCGGCAGCTCAGTAGAGTGGTATACAGGTGGCCTGAGAATTAAATTAAAGAATTAACAGGTCCGAAAAAATTATGTAATTAATTTTATAAAATATATGTTAATGAATTTACAAAGATGTTATTAGTTAAACCTAACAGAAGGTTTTTTTTTAAGTAAAATCCATAAACGTTTTAAGAAATAAAGGGAAACAAAAGGTAAAGACAAAAAAGGAGAGAAAGAGAGTTTGAAAATGCCAGACAAGTATGACTAATTCACCTTACAGCATGGGCATATGTACTAATTAGCAGAATTCGAAATTTCGCTCCCACTATTATGATAAATAAAATATTCCGCACTCGTTCTTTTCTTCCCACTCCAATCGCTTTTTCCCTATCATCCCCCCCCCCCCACCCTTCCGCTTCTGTTCACATAATACTTCGTAATAGCTAAAGTGCTTTTCAAAGGTAATGGAATAAATTAACTAATTCAGTGCATATTTAATATTCATTAAACGTAGGTATGAATTTTCTAGGAAGGGGTAGCTTGTGAATTTGTCTTCATCCTTGTTTTTCATATAATAAAAATTGAGATATAATACACTTATTAGGGCAAACATAGTATAAATTAAGAAAAAGAGAGCATTAAAATGGTTCGAAATATTTCCTCACAGTTTCAAGCAGTGCTATTAGAAATACTAAACGGCCACTCTTTTGTTGCTTATGAAACCATGTAAAGTTGTTATAGCATCTCAGCTGTGTGTTCAAATGGATACTACCGCAATATGACCGAATTACATAATTGAAACTATTTCTTGCAAATATTAATGACATTTAAGTGAAATAATAAAATGAACTTGTATATGAATGATTGGTGAACTACGTATAGAACGGAAATAGTCTGTTGCACATTGGATTCTTTTTTCTTACTTTGAAATTACAGAGAACGAACTGAGTCGTGTAGACGGAAGACCTTGTGGACCAGATCCAGTATGGTGTGGCAAGGTAGTCGGCATCAGGCATGGCCATTGCCCCACAGACACCACAGAGACAAGTGACAATCAACAGAGCCCGCCCATGCCCTCGGCAGGCCACGAACCTGCACTATCAAGGCTCTCTATAAGTAAAGAGCAGACTATAATCAAAGAAACTCAGAAGCAATTGTCAATTATTTGTAAATGAAAAATTGCAACTAAAAGATGGAGAATTCTTTCAGTAAAAGAATATGTGTGAACTCACATGACTTTCTCTACTCATTCTTCTACAAACTATTCTTAAAACGCTTATTTTCGTGCTAATCAAGTTAAAGGATAGTTTGGCGTAGGGAGATTTTCTTGATCATCTTTGTGTGCATCCCTGGAAGATGCTGAATTTAATACCAAGTTTGGTATCTAACTGACTAGTGCCTAATATCTGAGGTAAATCAGGGAACAGTTAGTTAAAAATCTGATGTGTTGCACTCACATGACTTTCTCTACTTTTGTACAAATCATTCTTACAAACTCTTATTCCTATATCTTCTTCGTGTTAGTTAAAATAAACATTTGTACAAATTATCTTATTGCTTATTTCCTTGTAGGTGCAAGGGGAATATTAGAATACAGTAGGCTTTGTGCGATAGCAAAATCTTTTAAAGCTTTGAGATTCCGTTCTCTTTGCACACGTAACATAAAAAAATGAACAACGATGTTCCATTTCACGAAAGCTTAGTTTTCCGAAACTCACACACATAACAAGGAATATCTCCGAAATGGTTCAACCTACAAGAAAATTTATTGAGACATAAATTGTGTATTTTAGCAAGATCTACATTTTTTTATACAGTATGATTTGGTCTATCTCTAACGGTTTACCAGTTATGCAAAAGTCGTCCAGAGTAAATACGACTACAGGGGCTATAGCAGGAAAATTCAAGATATACATTTCATTTGTCATAAAATATCTCAAACATATGACATTTTAATCAAAATCGTTAGAGCCATTTTCAAGAAATTTTCGAAAAATGTTCCATGTAAAGGCTAGTTTAGGGTGGGGCTATTTTCTTCAAAATTTTCGTGTCGCATCCTTGAAAGACATTAAACTTAAATACAAACTTTGGTTTTTAACCGACTTTTTGTTTTTGAGTTATGCTGTCCACAGACTGACAGACTGACACAGACTGACACACAGACACACATACGGACCTTTTTCTAAAAATGCTTTTTTTGGATTCAGGGAGCCTCAAAACATATATTTCTGGTGAAATCTCGACATCGAATTTTTGGGTGGAATACTATACTTCCCCTACTTGCCAGTAGAGAAGGTAAAAATTTGATGTGTTGCTCACATGACTCTCTACTCTTGAACTAACAAACTCATATTCCTACATCTTCTTCGTGTTGGTTGAGACAAACATTTGCAGAAATTATCCTATTGCTTATTTCCTTATAGTGCAAGGGAAATATGGGAATACTGTAGGTTTTGAGCGATATTCAAATCTTTTAAAGCTTTCAAATTCCGTTCTCTTTGTACGGCTAACATAAAAAATGAATAACGATGTTTTACTTGACGAAATTTTGTTTTCAAAAACTCACACAAATAACATGGAATATCTCCGAAATGATTCACTCTACAATTTTTTTTTTTTTTTTTTTTTATAAATTGTGTGCTTTAGCAAGATCTACATGTTTGTATAGTAAGATCTGGTCTATCTCTTACGGTTTACCAGTTATGCAAAAGTCATACACAGTAAAGATGATTACTTGGGCTATAGTCAGAAAATTCAAAATATACATTTCATTTGTCTTAAGACTATCTGAAACATATGTCATTTTAATGAAAATTGTTAGAGCCATTTTCAAGAAAATAAAAAAATTCTAACAATTTTTCACCTAAAGGATAGTTTATGGTGGAGCAATTTTCTTCAAAATCTTCGTGTCGCATCCTTGAAAGACATTAAACTTAAATACCAACTTTGGTTCTTAACCAACTTTTCGTTTTTGAGTTATGCTGTCTACAGTCTGACACACAGACACACACACACACACATACACACACACACACACACACACACACACACACACACCACCCACACACACGGACCTTTTTCTAAAGGGGCTTTTTTGGATACAGGGGGTGTCAAAAGATATATTTCCGGTGAAATCTCAACATCGAATTTTTGGGTGAAATACTTCCTTTACTTACTATACGTAGTAGAGAAAGTAAAAATGGGTTAGGAGATTGGCGGGATAGGGTTGGATTGTTTGGAAGAGGTTTTTGGAAAGAAGTGAGAACAAGAAAGGAGGATCTGGATATACAAGTTTTATTTGCTCAGAAGAGGGAGAAAGTACCCTGACGTACTACAGAGAAATTAAAGAAGACTCGGAAAAGGAGAAATACATGTCACCTTGTTCAAAAAATGAAACAGAAGGATTATCTTGGTTTAGATTAGAATTTGGAAACTAAGAGGAACGAGAGGAGAGGTTACTTCGGGAAAGTACCCAATTTGTGGGGCATTTTTAAGTATTATTTTGTCGTTTAACGACGCTGTCAATAGGCAGAATCCCATCTGCCGGTGTGCTGGAATTTCGTCCCCCAGGAGTTCTTTTACATGCCAGTAAATCTACTGACACGGAGCTGTTGTTTATAAGCACACTTAAAAACCATCGATCTGGGCCGGATTTGAACCCGCGACCTTGGGTTCAGTAGACCAGCGTCTGACCGACTGAGCTAGCCAGACCAACAATTTGTGGGGAGAAGGAAGATGAAATTCATATTACTTTTTACCTACAATTTAGGGAAAGTGTTATATTTAGGGAAATCTCGGTTTCAAGATTTCGATGGGAATCTATGTTTTGAGGCCCACCGAATAAATTTAAAAAAAAAAAAAATCATTTTAATCTAATTTTTCTCAGCCATCTATTACTAGCTAAACCAAGATAATTTACTACTTCTCTAAAACTTTCCTTAAGTTAACACTCATCTTTATTCTAAAGGCACAAACTTTTTTAGAAAAAGGTCCGTGTGTGTCTGTGTGTGTCTGTCAGTGAACAGCACAACTCAAAAACGAAGTCAGTTAAAAACTAAAGTTGTTAATAGGGATACCATATAAAAATTGTTGAAGAAAATTCCTTCCTCCCTAAACTACCCTTTTCATGGAAAAATTTCGAGATATTTAACGAGATCTACACTTTTGTGTAGCAAGATTTTGTCTCTATCTTACGGTTTACCAGTTGTGCAAAAGTAATCAAGAGTAAACAGAACTACATGGATTATAGCCAGAAAATTAAAAATAAGCTTTTCATTCGTCATAAAAAGTCTTTAACATATGGTATTTAAATCAAAATCGTTAGTCATTTTTTAGGAAATCAAAAGCTTCAACAAAACTTCCATGTAAAGGATAGTTTAGGGCAGAGGAATTTTCTTTAAAATCTTCGTGTCACATCCTTGAAAACTTAAATACTAACTTTTAATGGTTTTTAATTGGCTTTTCGTTTTTGAGTTATACTGTTCACAGACACAGACACTCATGGACGTTTTTCTAAAAATGCTTCTTTTGGATTCAGGGAACATTCAAAACATGTATTTGCGGTGAAATCTCGACATCGAAATTTTGGGTCGAATATGATATTTCTCCTACGCAGTAGAGAAAGTACAAAGGGCTAAGTAATAAACATTCCTTCAAAGGATACATAATAGAGCACACCGTTTTCTTAACAGGTGGAAACACACACACACACACACACACACACACACACACACACACACACACACACACACACACACACACACACACACATCTCACACACACACTTAACTGCAAGTGGCCACGAATAAATACAGAGCTCCGATGGATAGAGTTAGCTGTAAAAGGGTTAAAAAAGGCTGCTGCCTATTCTCTTATGAACTAATACTAACATTTACATAGCCTGGTGTCAACGGACATCACTTGAGTTCCTTGTCACCTCCTCGACCACTTGAGGCACTTACCAAAAGAGAACAAGGTAAAGTCTGCAGATAAGATTGACGCAATACGGGTTTTCACTCTCCATCATCTCAGACGCTATCTTGGAGCGTCACGGACGCTTTTCCTGGAACAGGAAACTGCTTCGGTTATTTATGTGAACGTAATCAGTGAATAATTGGCCGAACCCCAATTCTGCACTCTATCATGTTAAGAAATCACTCTCTCTAAAAATAATCGATAAAGGAAACGTCAAGTATTGAGTAATGTGTCCAAAGGTAGATCAATCGCAATGAGCAAGATTAGAATATTGTATGGATGGAAAAGAAGTAAGGGAAAGAGCAGCACCAGAAGAAGCAGAAGAAGAAGGGGGAGGAGGAAGAGCAGAAGGAGGAGAGGACGAGGAGAAGGAAGTAAAAGAGGAAGGAGAGAAAGAGGATGAGAAAGACGAGTTGGAGGAAGGAGGTGAAGGAATAGGAGGAAGAGGAGAAAGTTGCGAGAATCTTAACCGGAATCCAGAACTTGAAATGCTCATTCTTGTGCAGCGTTCAGAATTTATTGTTAATTTATGTACAAGAAAATATGTAATACAATAATTAGAGAAAATTTAATCAAAATCGTTAGAACCGGTTTTAATAAAATCAATATTTTCCGAAATTGTTCCATACAAAGGGCAGACAGGGATGAGAGGATTTTATAGATCTTCTTATAGCATCCATAGAAGATGCTGAATTAAATACCAAGTCAGTATTTAACTGACTTTTAGATTTGGACTTATGCTATTCCCAGACGGACACAGGGACACAGACAGACAGACAGACAGATACACATACACACACAGACACACACACAAACCTTCTTCTAAAATGCTTTTTTAGATTCAGGGGGTTCCAAAATATGTACTTCCGGTGAAATCTCAATATAGAACTCTTGGGTGGAATGCAATACTACCCCTATTTACTATACATACTAAAGATAGTACTTATAATACACAATAGTTGATGGAGAGTCATGTAAATGTAACGAATCAGATTTTCTGAGCTTCAGCTCAAACTGCAAAGCAAACATTTCGATTTCACACCAAAAAGTGGTTTATCTGAGCTTATCCTTACTCTTTGGTGAATTTTATATGAAATGTTTTGAGAGAACTGAATGACGAACTTAGTGTTTAATGAAGTATCGGCTTAGTTACCCAAAAGCATTCTGCATTTATAGCTAACGGGCATAGAAACGTTGGATCGAATCACTGACAATATTTCGAGCGATCTTGGCCTTCGTATCGCAGTTAAAGATAAACATGAAGTACTGTATTATACTTTACAATCAGTAACGTTTAAATGGTGCTGACCAGTAACATATAAACAGAGAGACTCCCGCAACCGGATCGGAGCATAGCCAATTCAGCCCTTTGTGCTTTTACCGCTACCCCTTGGAGGAACAGATGAGTGAAGAGACCTCCAAGGGTGACCAGATATTAATGACCACGTGCACATGCACAAACGGGGTTCCTAACATTCCCAATTCGAGCGTATCTGATGCCGCCCAAGCCCGCCCACAAGCTCCTAACCCAAGAGAGTTCCCCGAAGGGGCGTTCACCCAGAGCGTTCATAGGCGGATCCTAGCTAAGCAGTCCCGACCGACACCATCGGCTGCAATTCGCCGAACAGCGTCCCCGGGTCTTACAGCCCTAAAATTGGTGACAATGAAGTTAATAGGAAAGCCATAGTAGAGATACCCTCCCAGCATTCGCCTACACCAGATATACCATCAGCGCACCGTGTGCATATCCCTACTTTCGCCCCTTCCACGCTACGTGACGTGAAGTTGAAGCGCATTGACTACCACAGACCTGTATTTGTAATTCAGGCAAGTCAGCGGTATACGTGCTATGATAACCCCAGTCGTGGTGGCTTTGTTTATGTCCAAGAGGCAGGCTAGGATTAGCTGGGATAGGTGTAATGGTTGGGGAAGTCTAGGCGAGACTATTTCCCCATCAACGGCACCCCAGGTCTACATTATGGTTTCCTCCACAAAAAATGGAATTGACATAAGCTGTGTTTTAACGAGAATTACATTTTGTGCAGTTTGTCTACCTCTTACGTTTTCCAACTATGCAAGTCACCCAGAATGAAGAGGACATCTGAGAACGTTCTCAATAGTTTTGAGACATCAATTTCATTTGGAAAGAAAATATCTTAAACATATTGTATTTTAATCAAAATCGTTTGGGCCATTTTTGCGAAATGAAATGAAAATGAAATTTTTCAAAGAATGTTCCATGTAAAGGGTAGTGGGTGGGGAGTTTCTTGAAAATCTTCATGTCGCATTCTTGGATGATTAAATACCAAATTTGGTATTGTTTTAGAGATACGCACAGAAATTGGTTCTTTTTTGATTCATCGAGTCTCAAAATGTGTTTCTGGTGAAATCTCTGAGTTTAACTTTTAGCTGATTTCCGTTATTATTGGTTTGAATTTGTTAATACTTTTTCATAAAACACTCTTGCTAATCACTTGTTTCTCGCAATGTTATGGAAAGAGCATGAAACTTGGCCAGTACATATCCACATAGCGACTCGTTTTTAATCATGGGACTGTGTATTCTGTTTCGTCTGCTCCATTGTACCTTCAAGAAAATGTATGAAACTATTTTTCCAAAGATTTATTTATATTAACAATGAAGTATATAGAAAAAATATGGTGTGTTGAACTCACATGACTATCTCTACTCGCTCTTGTGCAAACCATTTTACACAAGCTTATTCTTCTATCTACTTCATATTAATTGAGGTAGACATTACATGTTTAAAAATGTTCTAGACATACATATTTCCTTGCAGACACAATGGAATTGGGGGAATGCAGTAGACACAAGAGATAGCAAAATCCGTTAAGAGCTGGTCGCTATGTGATGGCTTTGAAATTCCATTCTCCTTGCATGTCCAGGACATGAAAAGCGAATGACGACTTCCCTCTTTAGAACAGTAAAATTATTGGAAAATTCAAACAAAGAACAAGGAATATCTCGGAAATGTCTCACTGCACTAAAAATATATTTGATTTAATTGCGTATTTTAATGAAATCTACATTTTTATGCAGAAAGATTTTGTCTAGCTCTCAAGTTTCACCAGTTATACAAAAGCTATTCGAATGAGGAGGACTTCAGGGACTATTCTCAAAAGATAATTCAATATATAGATTTCATTTGTCAGAAAAGTACTTTAAACATGTGGTATTTTAATCCAAAACGTGTTTTTGAAAAAAAGCAAAGCTTTTGTAGATGTTTCCATAACAAGGGCAAGAAGTGGGGAGGTTTTCTTGAAGACCTGTGTCGAATCCTTGGAAGATGTGTAACTTAAATGCCAAATTTGGCATTTGGTCCACTATTCGTTTTTTTTTTTTTTTTTTTTTTTTTTTTGTTTTTTGTTTTTTTTTTAATTAAAATGTTTACAGACTGACGTACAGACAGACGAATAGACAGACTCACACACGCAATACACACATATCTACACTTTTTCTAAAGAAGCTTATTTGCGTTCAGGTAGTCTCAAAACATATATTTACGGTTAAATATCGGTATCAAACTTCTGGGTGGAATACAATACTTCCTCTAGTTATTCTACGTACCTACATAGCAGAGAAAGTAACAAAGAAACCAAAGTTCAATATTAGTGCGTTCACTGTCTCACGAGCGAATAGATAAGTCTGGCCTTTATCAGATAAATGTGCTTTAATTCATTTCACATAATTCCACGCGTAACCTGCTTCCACAGATAATGTTATCACAGTTCATTTTTTCGCTTAGCAGACGTCTCAAGTAATTCTGATTTAGATGCGTGGCGGCTAAAGAAACAGGTGACAGGCGTTACTTCACAGTCATGACAAGCTTAAATGTCGTCTAAACTCATGCAGTGCAAGGGCAAAGGTTCGGAGCAGAATACATAAAACCAGCAGATTGAGTGAGTAGAAACACGGCTGGCGACCACAATCTTGTTTTTAACTGTCAATTTGATTCTCTTACAAACATTTATGTTCAACTAGCTCAAATACCCAGCGTTGACGATTTCATCGTTTTACGTCGGATACTACGAGTATAAAGAACCCAAAATAAACTAAATAAAAACACCGGGAAAACCCAATACAAAGGCACTGCTTATCAAGCCCAAATATCAGAGGAAGAAAAACTCGTAGACGAAGCTGTGTGAATTTAAGAGGTTGCATTTCTATGGCAATCATAGAAAATTCTATGAATTGAATGCTGAAGGGCGTATAGAGAAAGAAATGTGATCGTGTTCCGTATGAAGAATAGGAAACAAAAGGGCGAATAGAGAGAGAAATGTGACTGTTTTTCGTAAAAGAAAAGTGAGTATAGAAAAACAGTGTGAATGTAATATGTGGCATCTCTACTTCAGTAATAGAAAATTGTATGAATTGTATGTTGAAGGGTGAGGAGGGGAGGACATGTGAATGTATTAGTGATCGGTCAAGTGGTTTAAGAGCGCATAGAGGACAAACATACAAACATTTAGATAGGCAGATCGATCGGTATGTACATAGCTAGGTAGGTAGGTAGGTAGGTAGGTAGGTAGGTAGGTAGGTAGGTAGGTAGGTAGATGGGTAGGGGGTTAGGTGAGTACATGGGTAGGTGGGCCGTTGGGTGGGTAGGTGGGTAGAACAACATCTGACGAGTAAGAGATTAAAGTCTAGTATTTGGTATAAGTATTTAAGTGGCAACCTTATTCAGTGCTGTTAGATTAATCATGATATGACACACTGGATTTTGGTTCACATTTGTTTTTATTTATTTACATAAACTCTCCTAAAATGTAGAGTTGCCTTACAAAGTATACTTGAAGCTATTTCCTTCAGCACTCATTTGTTTTCAGATCGTTTGACGTCCAAAATTGAGCTTTTTTTTTTTTTTTTTTTTTTTTTATTATTATTTAAATTAACGTCCTCCAACATTGCGTCATATCGGACGGTGAGTGAATGAAATGGGTGAAATGATGCTCAAATGAGCCCGAGGTCCATGGAGCTTTAAGTTACCCGACATTCGTCTTCTCAGGGTAAGGGAAAACCTCGGAAAAAACCTTACCCGGATAACTTACCCTAAGCGAGATTCGAACTCGCGACCTCTTGAACGTGAGGCAGACACGCTAACCATCACGCTATCGCGGGCCCAAAAAAAAAAAAAATTAGCAGGACATATTTCTCTTTATAATATGGATGGTAAGTTCATAGATATCAGCTTTTCTCTATGTACGTCATCGGAGTGATAGACTTGGGAATCAGAGCGCACAGTAGGGCCCAGAATCAGACCTTGTTTACATGATGGTTTGAATGAAATTACATTGACTCGCCTCGTAGAAGCATTGATTGCAATGCCACTCACTTTTTCATAAACAGTGAAACCATTCTAAGTGCTCCAGCTATCATTCCTGATCTTGTGGTGTCCACTGTTTCTCTGAACTTCTCCAAACGGACAGAAACCCAAGACATGTCCAAGAGTTTAGTGTTATCTGTGTTGCCCGGTGATTGTGCGGTATAGATCGTACTGCTGATACGTTGGACGCCATTTTATTTGTGTCTTTCCATACAGAACACGACTGACCTTTATGGTGATGGATCCACTTTACTAGCCTCTGTATATTCCTTGTGCTCCTTTACTTTATGCGACAACTCACTCCAATGAATAAACTCCCGTTATCTGAGCGCAACATTCTAGCATCAGGGAATTGGGTGTTGCTGTTAATAACTATATTCAATTGTTTAAGGTAACTGGAAACTTTTTTTGTCTAGAAGTGTACACATTCGGAAATATTAAGAACCCTATCCTAATAATGTTAAACCTGCTAAATATATGACCCGTTATCCTAAAAATTAGGAAACAGGGCTTCATGTTTTACAAGATGTAAATGAATGCCTTTCGAAATTTACTTTAATCCAAGTCTATTTATTAAGGAAGTTAAAATTATTTTCTTGATTATAATTACCTACCATATTTTGATTAAAATTGATAAGAAATTACTTCTTAAAAATAACTAACAGTATTGCCACTACCAAAGTAGACACACAGGAGCACTTAGAATTGCTTTTATCAACATAAATTTGATTAGCTATCGTCAGTAGCTACTGACAAAACAGGTCATTTGTACCAGAATATGTCATTCACAGAAAAAAAAAACTGTTCAAAGCAAAAATAGTAGATCGGAGGAGGGGAAAGCTCACACATATTTATTTGCAAAGAAATAAATATCATGGCTTGAGGGCACAGAAGTTGTGTTACTTAACAAAAGAAAGTTAAAGGTGTGTAGAGGATTTGTTCATGTGATGCAGTGCAGAATTCACAACACAATGTGAACCATGTTATTGTTTTGAATATATAACGGCACAAAAATGTCATTTGTCAATTTTTTCCATTTAATTCCCTCTCAATAAATCAATAAATCAAGTTGTTCACTAACCAACTTACATCAAATATAAGATGGAAAGGTTAATCTTAAAAACACTGAGACAAAATTGGCAATTTGTGTCTGATGAGCTAACGGACTTGACCCTCTTTGTTGAAATTGGTAAGGGGTGATGAAGGCAAATCGTAAAAAAAGTAACTGACATTTAATTTCTCTAGCATTTACCTAGTAGGTAAATAAGCTACTGTGTTTTCCACAAAAAATTCGCAGCGCGAAGGGAATGCTCTATCGCGCCAATGTTAAAAAAATTGTTTTTCTCACAATGAATTTAGTTAGATGGTTCAAATGTTTATAGATTATTTACGAAATATTTGACTTTAGTTTAACTTAGGCATGTTTTGATTCATGGTTTCATTAAAAAAATATGATTTTTATTAAGGAGATATTTTTGCTACGTTTTTACCTTACTTTAAAAGAAAATTCAATTATATTACTTCCCAAGAAAAACCTCATGTTGGATTGAGCAGAAGTACTTTATAACATATCCTGAAAGGTGAATCGGGTATATTTATTGGATCCATAAAAAGCTTGCAGTCTACATGAAAATATCAAATTTTCAGAAATTCAGTGCCAAAGTTTTGATTACCTTTCCAACTCTGTAGAACAGCACATTTTATTGCTAATATTTCTGTACACATATAAGCCACATACATCATATCATTCTTTAATGTTATTTAAAATACTTCTTTAAGGTATGATTCATTAAAAACACATTTATCGATATTTATTTGAAATCTAGAGATTTGGAAGAAGATATGTGGGAGAAGAGAGAGGAGTGGCGTTTGGGTACCGGAAGACGGCGACAGCTGTTGTGATACCGGAAAATGGATGAATAAATCGACATTTAGTTTAAATTATTTTATGTTGTGTGTTAGTTTAAATTTCTTGAATGAAAGTAGTTGCATGAGGGATAGACTAACGGTATTAGTTTCTGCAGTTGTTAAACTACCAATTTGAATTAAGATTTTCGAAAATTAGTTTTCTTCTTAAGAACCTTGAAAGGATTCCTGAATTGCTCTTATCCATGATAAACTCCGGAAATATGTCACAAATCAATTTCACATTTAAATAAAAACAAATCAGCTTGAATGAAGTGATCAACCGTTGTATAATCTATGCTGTACTGGTTGACCCAGCATTTAGTTTCTTTAAATGTTTCCACCAACAGGAAGTTTTAAACGTAGAAAGTTAGAGAATCATTTACACCAATTAAACAGCTTCAAAATGAGACCCACCCATGCAGGATGCATTTTAACGAAATATTTAACTTATTTAGAGTTTAGCAAATAGCATAAACTATACACCATTTGAAAGGGAAGATTCCATAGATTTTTAAGGCAACTTGTATCTGATGAAGTTTTGTCCATAGTTGGTCAAAAAGTTGATTTTATGATTTTGAGGTTATATTTTGTTTGTATTTCCTGGTTTATATTCTACTTTCAACATTTCAGTAGCAGTGATATTCATGAAATAATTTATAAATTAAAATATTGGTGCCGATTCGTTTTTCTTTATACCTTGGATGTTCAAATATCCTTTCTTTTTCCAACATCCTGCAATTTTTCACTTGATGGAACTTTCATCCAATTTTCCCACAGCCTTGATGGACAAATGTTCAATAAAGTAATGGACTTGTGCTTCTTTTATACAATGTATATTGGTTGTGTTATTAAATATTCTATATAATACTAATGAACATCTGTCAAAAAAATCCGAAGTAGGAACATTTGTGATAAAGAAAAGAAAGACAAAATTAGAACTTCAAATATTTGTAAGTAATTAATTTCTCAATAATGATACATTTAGAAATTCCAAACTTGGTATTTTGTTTGTAGGACACATAGCAATTATGACATAAGAATTTGGTTCATAGGTAGTGATTTAGTATTCTCACCGATGTCTTAATAAGCAAACAGTAAAAAAAAAAGTTTATTATTTTATCCTTTTTGAGGCCCAATTATAATTCCAAAAGGGAGAGAAAATCCAGTAGTTGGATAGCTGTCCTATTTTAGGGTTATCATAAAGACAGAGCCTGCTAATAAATATATAAAAAACAATTTTAAACATGAAAAAAGAAAGGTTTAAAAATGTATAGTGTAAAGATATTTAACAACCATGGTGTAATAATGGACAAAATTATTATGAAATTTGGAAACAGGACAGCTATCCATTTTAGAATTGTTTATTTACTTTAGTACAGTATACAAATGATTGTGTAAAATATGCAAGGAATCACGTATAATTTGTAAATCAACGTCCTCTAAAACAGCTGCAAGCGTCGAACAGATGAACAACAAATCAAAGGTTTTTCTATCAACAATAATTTGTAACTTTAATTTTAAGGAAGTTGTTTGGAAACTCGCATTATATTCACGTCAACATCTTCCTTTTAAATGTGTGAAAATTAAAGACAAAGAAATCTAACTATCCTGTTGTATTTGTAAGATTGAACCTTGTGCCCTACATTTATTTAGCGGGAAGAGTCCACTGATGCAATACGCTGCGACAGATTAGGGCGACTGACGCAAGTTGCGACTATATCCACTTATGCTTCCCGTGAGACAAGAATGTGCAGTAATAGGTTAGTGGTATTGACGATTGCGTCAGAGCACAAAACGACTAAACGACACAGATGTCTAATGAATGCTACCGAATGTTAAGAAGATGAATTACGGTCAGGGGCGTATGTAACACGAAACTGGTGAACCGTAAGACTGTGCTAGAAACTTTATACCTATATGAAAGAAAACTGCAGTGATATAGCGTGAGAAAGTTAAATGTTGTGGGTTTAAAATACAAAAACAATACCGAATTAAAACAAAATAGGTCGTCTTCTTAGCCCAGGGGTAACGCTGCTGTTTACCAAGCTGGAGACCTGGGTTCGATTCCCAGTACCATTGTGAGGACTTTCTCACTTTGGGAAGACCTGGTTAGGGGTGCACTCAGCCTCGCAAGTTCGGTGAAGGGCCAATTGAGGAGCTACTTCATTGAGAACTAGTGGTCGGTGGTTGCCAGGAGGGATAGAGTACTGACCTCGTCCCACCCTCCAGTACTCCACCCCACTCATGACGCCGGCGTTGGGCAGAGGACAGCGGGGTTAGTTATTAAACAAGTAATTACATTCACATGAATGTTTACACTCATTCGTTTAGTTTTATGTAGCTCTTAGACACCATTTTTTTCTAAAGCTTGGTTATTAATCAAGGGTTAGCTATTAAACAAATAATTAATTTCATTCACATGGATTTCTCCGCCCATTCTATTAGTTTTATGTACCTTCTAGACACCAATATTTATAAACCCACAAATTCCAGCGGCCCATGTGCACATGCCCCTTAGGTAGAGAGAGGTGAGGGGACACAATGGGCGGCCGAAAAAGTAGTCACTTCAGAGTATGTATTTCAGTCTCTCATGCACTAATTACGAGAATGTAATTCATTCGTGACGCTAGATGAATCTTCTTACGACATACCAACACGACGACAAAGAGGTTTCGTCAAACTTGGAAAACCTTAGGCAACTCTGCAAATGTCTATGCCGGATAGTCTAGATCTGGCCACCCGGTGTCTCCTTTCAACTCATCCTTGGCCCGCCTCTGTAGCGTGATGGTTAGCGTGTCTGACTCACGTTTAAGAGGTCCCGAGTTCGAATCTCGCTTAGGGTAAGTTATCCGGGTAAGGTTCTTTTTCCGAGGTTTTCCCTACCCTGAGAAGACGAATGTCGAGTAACTTAAAGCTCCATGGACCTCGGGCTCATTTGAGCATAATTTCACCTATTTCATTTCATTCATTCGTCCGATGTGACACAATGTTGGAGGACGTTAATTTTATTTTTAAAAAAAGAAAAAGAAAAAGAAAAAAAAAGAAAAAAACCTCACCCTTTTTTGCGGGGATGCCCGGAAAGACACAATTTATTTATTTCAAATCACACTTTGGGTGCATAAGGCATTGCAGAGATATGCGTTATTAATAAAGTAATTATTATTTTAAAACATAAAAAGTAAATAAGGCATTTTAAGGTGAAATACGAGTATTCTTTAACGTTTTGAGATATGGTTTTTGTAGCATGATTTTTATAAATTAAAATAAGTACCTGGGCGACCCTCGGCTTTTCTTTTCTTTTCTTTTCCTTTTTTTTTTTTTTTTTTTTTTTTTTTTAATCGTGTTTTTTGGGGGGAGAAGATATTTATTCAGATAAACTTGAAAATCAAAGTGTTAACTAAATATAAATTTTCATCCTAATTGTTGGAGCCGTTTCTGTGACGAGACCTTTAATATCCTGGCTTGTTTGTTGAAACTGGCCCATTAACAGAAAAATTATGCCCAAAATAAGGTTTAGAGTAATTGTGACTGTTACATGTAGATTAAGATAGCTAAGTCAACTTTCTTTAGGTTTTCTGAAAGCTCTTGACGAGACCTTTAATATCCTGGCTTGTTTGTTTAAATTGACCTATTAACAGAGAAATTATAGCCAAAATAAGGTTTAGAGTAATTGTGACTGTTACGCATAAAATCCCGTATGTGATTAACACCTATATAGATAAATTTAATAAGCAAAACCCTGTCTGAATATAACATTTGATGGAAATCGTTAGAGCCGTTTCCAAGTTGCGCGGAATATATTTACAAGAATTGCTCGTTTAAATATATAAGATCAAAATAGATTACTATATTTATGATTAGGTGGAATTCTATTTGAAAATATATTAAACTATTATCTTATTCACATATGGTTATGTAAGGTGAGAAGGGATTTTGAAGGTTCGAATTGTTCAACAGTTTCCCATTCTTTTAAAGTACCTACTGTCGATATTCATTTCTTTCTCGTGACTGTAAGGAAAGAGTAGGTATAGAATTTTCAGAACAGTGTATAGCATATTAAACATACAACTGTCGCTAATCTCATTAACCAGGTGGCCCAACTACTCCGTCTTTCGCGTAAGCAGATATTCCTTTATGCGTTAAAACAGTTGCAGAACGCTATGGAGTAATTTCAATTAAATGCCCGGCAGTGACGTTAGCGAACTTCGTTTTGCTTTTCTTGCTTTCAGCGAAGACGAGCTATGAGAGGCAATTTTCGGGCTTAAACTAGCGTGTGCAGTCCGTGATAATAGACAAGAACTTTGTAAACAACCGAAATAATGTTTTCATCCTTAGTTACAATCTTTATTTTCGAGAGAATAAACTCACTTATTAGATTGAATGACTGACCAGTCCGCATTCACCCATAGCTATTATACATTCTGTTTTCGATATTATTATCTAACATTACGGTTCAAAAATTAAAATTATTTTATGGTTTAATAACACTGTCAATTGCCAGGATCACATTAGCGTGGTATCGATCTGGACCGGGTTTGAACCCATGACCTTAGGATCAGTAAGTCAGCATCTAACCAACTGAACCATCCAGACCGACTAAAATTACGATCTACAAACGTTGGAAAGTGCTGTAAGAAAAATCTGATGTGTTGCACTCATATGACTTTCTCTACTCTTTTACCAACCATTCTTACAAACTCTTATTCCTATATCTTCTTCGTGTTAAGACAAACATTTTTACAAATTATCTTATTGCTTATTTCCTTGTAGGTGCAAGGGGAATATTAGAATACAGTAGGCTTTGAGCGATAGTCAAATCTTTTAAAGTTTTGAGATTCCGTTCTCTTTGCACACTTAAGATATAAAAAAATGAACAACGATGTTCCATTTTACGAAAGTCATGTTTTCCGAAACTCACACACATAACAAGGAATATCTCCGAAATGGTTCAAACCTACAAGAAAATTTATTTGGACATAAATTGTGTATTTTAGCAAGATCTACATTTTTTGTGCAATATGATTTGGTCTATCTCTAACGGTTTACCAGTTATGCAAAAGTCGTCCAGAGTAAATACGACTACAGGAGCTATAGCCAGAAAATTCAAGATATACATTTCATTTGTCATCAAAATATCTCAAACATATGACATTTTAATCAAAATCGTTAGAGCCATTTTCAAGAAATTTTCGAAAAATGCTCCATGTAAAGGGTAGTTTAGGGCGGGGATATTTTCTTCAAAATCTTCTTGTCACATCCTTGAAAGACGCTAAATTTAAATACTAACTTTGGTTTTTAACCTACTTTTCGTTTTTGAGTTAAGCTGTCCACAGATGATAGACACACCCACGGACCTTTTTCTAAAAATGCTCTTTTTTTTTTTTTTTTTTTTTTTTTTGGATTCAGGAGGTTTCAAAACATATATTTCCGGTGAAATCTCGACATCAAATTTTTGGGTGGAATACAATACTTCCCCTACCAAGTAGAGAAAGTAAAATGTCCTGCGGTAATTGTGTATTCTTGGCATTTTAACATCGGTGACTAAAGATAAATTATTATTCTTAATTTTCAAGCCCGGGCCCACCCCGAGCTTGACAAATATTTTTCAAATTAGGCACAAGCCGCGCAGACCTCTACTGTGGGTACCCTGATAGAAAGATCCCATAGTTCCCACCATAGCAGCCGACAGCAGATTGATCGAAGACGAGATATTGGAGACATCAAAAACATTGCACACTAGAAAGACGTTATCATGTTACCGATTTTATCCTTAGCTTTAGTGAAAATGTAGCTTATAATAGATATAAATTGCTGAGCAAGTTGGAGTTAAGATAAAACACTTTATCAACAACAGAATAACATCTTCATCTTAGCTGTGTGTGCTTAACTGTAAAATCAGAAAAGATGCAAATAGTGATTGCCATGATGTCATCAATATATTGTTGTTTAGTAGTGGAAAAAGTTCTACTGGCGCCTGCGTTTGAATCATTTTTATAAATGACTCTGCACAATCTATAATAAATTATAGCTGTAGTTAGCTGTTGTATGTATTTTAACAACTGAGTTCACACTTTATCTTTCTTTTCTTTTTATGCTCTCCGAAGGTTGCAGCCTTTCTGCCACTCCTTTTTTCAAATTTGCACAGTAAACGGTTTATCCCGCGGGTTTGTATCTGCATTCGCCTCAAACGAACCGACCGAGATGGCTCAATGATAACGAGTGAGGCTCGCATTCGGAAGGTCGCAGTTCAAAACCCTCTAACAGAGGTTTCTCCCAAGTTTTACTCATCTCTCATAACTGGCAAATGCTAGGGAGGTAGTCTAATCTTAGATCTGTAACGTTTCCTTCCCAAAATTCGTTTCCCAAATATAATTTCATTATAATAATGTGTACACCATCCGTGGTGCCGTATTAGCAAGAACGGGCGTTAAATATTAGTGCTCAACTTTCCATATCGATATTTTACGATAAGTAAAAGAACATTTGAATAAAAATCTGAAGTGTTACGTTCAGTTCTCCCCCTCCCTGAGGTTAGTATAGTTATTTAAAGGTCGTCTCCTTAACGCGGTGGTAGGGCTGCTGCTTATCAAACGGGAGAATCGGATTCGATTCCCGGTACCGGCGTGGGGATTTTCTGCCGCTAAAAGATCTTATCCGGGGTACACTCAGCCTTATTAGATGTCTGAGGAACCAATTGACGAGCTACTTGATGGAGAATTAGTGCCCGTGGCTGCGAAATCCTCATTTACCGGCCGGGAGAAATAGGGGCACTGACCACTCCCATCCCACAGTACTACCACTCATGAAGTCTGCAGAGGGAGCGATGCAGTGGCCGGGTGGTAAGCCTTAGCCCGGAAAGGGTTGTTGCGCCGTGGGGATAATTGTTTTAGTTATTTAAAGAACTTTGTATTTAGACTAAAGGATATTCTATTTAGTTAAGTGAACATTGTAATTAGGCAACGCTGTTATGTTCACAAAATGTAAAAATAAATAAATGTGATACACTATTATTTTTATATAACTCCTACAAACTGTTCTTACAGAAGCTTATTTTTCTATCTACTTTATGCTAATCGATATAAAGCCTTGCAGAAATAGTTTTATACACATTTCGTTGTAGATACAAAGAGGATAAAAGAAACCGAGCGATAGTCAGATGTTCAAAAGCGGATGGCTATATACCGGCCTTGAAACTCCATACTCTTTCTATAACATAAGAGAAACAATTTGATGTGACAACACTTCAATGAAAAAATACTGAAAGGGCCATCTCGGAAATGGCTGATGCTATGAAAAGTTACTTCAAATTAATTGTGTGCTTTGAAGAGGTCTGCGTTTCTTGTGCAGTATTTCTATCTCCTAAGATTTGCCCGTTGTACAAACTTACACTTAATTCCTTTTGAATGAAGCGGACTTTACAAGATATTCCCAGAAACTAAAATATGTTTTATTTGCCATGTAAATATCTTAAATGCGTGGTATTTTAATCAAATAGGTACTAGCAATGTTTGCGAAAATTAAGACTGATGGTACTTTTCCCATATAAGGGGTAGTTCGGGATGCAGGTTTTTATAAAAATCTTTGTGTTGCAACTTTGAAAGACAGTGAACTTAAATGCTAAATTTATTATTTATTTGCCATTTGATGCTTAAGTTATGCTGTTCAGAGTCACAGACAGACAAATCCTTGGACAAACACACAGGATCTTTTTATAAAATATTTGGTCAAGGGACCTCAAAACATGCATTTCCATTTCATGGCTTACTGTGAGGTCTAATTTTATTTATTGTATCAGAAATCTTCCCTTTCCTTTCATTCCTCTGAACATTCTATCATTAAACTAGGATCTTCTTGGCCTTCTCTATGAATTATTCCCTTTTAATGCTCTTCAAGTAATACATTTTCTGAAGGGTCAATAATAATTGTTTTACATATTTTGTGGTTTATCCCTGCAAATGCCATTCTATCTATTCATAAGCATAATAATATAAATACAATTAATTTCATAAGAATTATACCACAAAGTCCTATTTAAATATAGATTAAACTATTTTATTCGTATGTAGTAATACAAGGTGAGAAGGGATGATGTAGGTTGGAGTAGTTCAACACTCTCTCATTCTTTTAAGGCCCTGTCGGTATTGATTCATTATATTTAAGACTGTGTTATTTATTCTAAAATCCTTATGTAACTGTTCTTACCGTTGCCAAATAACTTCATCAAATTAAAGATTTAACAATGAGTGGATAAGGGACAGTCCTGCTTGCCTCTTTGATTTGTGTTTATTTAATATTTCCGTATTATTATGCTTCTAAGAGTTATAGGGTTTAAATTGCACTTTTTTGGTGTTCATGAAGTCCGCTTTATACATAATTCCCTAAAGTTTCTTTTGTGATGTTTTATCGAAATGTTCGTTTAATGTATTCCTAGCATATACGTTGGATGGTAAAAGTCGCATCTTTTTTAATTATTTGCTCCATTCTGAATATGCAGTCTGAGCGTGAACGTCGTTTCCTAAAACAATTTTGTTCTTTTGTTAATATATTTTCATTCATTATCTACATCAAGTCGATGAGTTGTTTAAGTAAAGACTTGATATATAATTAAAAGACTTTAATTTAAAAGACTTAATGTTGTTTTAAGAAGCACATATTTCTTTAGGTCTGTATTCTTTTTACCTTCCCTATTACATACTTAGAGTAAGTAGAGGAAGCATTGTATTCTACCCAAAAATTCCATACAGAGATTTGATCAGAAACGCACTTTTGGGATTTTCTGAATTGAAAAAAAATAATTTTAAGAAAAAGGTCTATCTGTATGTCTGATCAGTTTGGGTGGCTCAGCTGTTTAGGCTCTGGCCTATTGTTCCCAAGGTCGCGGGTTCAAACCCAATCTAGAACGACGGTTTTTAAGAGTGCTTGAAAGCGACAACCCTATTTCAATAGATTTACTGGCATATAAAATAACTCCGGCTGATATGATCCTAGCAATTGGATGGTTTGTTAACAAGCAAAATATGCATGTGTGTGTTTGTGTGTAAACAGACAAACTCAAAAAGGAAGGACTGTCTTAACACTTCGACGTGACGGGGCGTCCTCGGGAGGGAAGGGTGAGATGAGAGGATACCCTTCATATCCTCTCATCTCACCCTTCCCTCCCTGCTGACAGCAGAGGGCAGTGTCCCTAACTGCTACAGATTTGAATTCCCTGGTGGTGGCTCGTACTCCAGCTTCCCTCCCCCCTGTGGGCTCTAGGTCCCCAGGGGGGCTTGGGACGTGCAAATCTCCCCCGATCTGGAGGACGAGGATTTACAGAGAGCAAGTATCTGCCATGCATGTCCTGCCGACACGTAAACCCTGAAACAACCACGCACATGTAAGGTGAGGTGAAATGGAGGGTCAGGATATTCAGGGGATGTAACTATCCTTCTCAGCATCCACCTAGCGACCTGGGGAAAACTAAAAAAAGCTACAGTTCAAGAAGATCAACCATAGGAATCAAACCCATGACCTCCTGAATGCGCATCTCACACGTTATCTCGCTGGTAAAAACACCAAACTTGGTATTTAATTTCAGCGTCTTTCAAGGATAAGCACGAAGATTAAAAACGAATCCCCTCATCTTAAACCACCCTTTACATTGATTTTCTCAAAAATGGCTTTAAAGATTTTAATGAAATTAAATGTCTCAAGATATGTTCTATGAGAAGTGAAATGCATAAATTTTCTGGGAATAGCTTCTGAAGTGCTCTTCATTCTAATGAGTTTTGAATGACTTGTGAACGATAGAGATAAAGAAAATGGTGCTGCAAACCTCGTTAAAGCACATAATTTCTGTATCTCTTTCATCTCTTTCTCTTATACGAGTGTATATATATTGTTTTTGTGCCGTCACGTGGCGGCACGCTATTAAAATATTTAATTATCACCTAAGGTCTATCGTATTCCCCTATTCCTATTGTAGCTACAAGGAGGTATACAATTTTTCGAAACGTTTATCTCAATTAACACGAGGTAGATAGAAGAATACGCCTTTGTAAGAATATGTACTTCGCACACACGCGAATAGAGAAAGTTATGTGAAGCAACACACCAGACTTTTTCCATTTCTCCTGGATGAACCAGGCCTTGAAGTTGAAGCCGAATTCAGCCACACGTTGTAAAGACCATTTGAAGCCACATTTGCCAGTCGTCAATGTAACAATTTTGAAACCGAATTAGCGTGTTGTAGGTCACACGTTGAGAAGACACGCCGCTTGACAATGTCTCGTAATGCCTTTGGTTCATCTTTGCCGCCGCTCGAGCATTGAGATTCCTCTCCATGAGTGTGCGTGAGTTTTGTTTAGAAAGGATAATACTAATTATGATGATAACATCTTTTAATAAATGTTTCCAATATTTTCACTGTTTGCACTGAGACGTAGCGGCCAATGTACATTATAAAACAATTCACCAGTCAAATAAAATTGTGCTCGTATTTACACACCTGAAATATGCCTTACTAGGATATAACTTTCCTCCAAAGAATTACGATCTGCTCACTTCGACAAACAAGCCAAGAGTGTGTGCTGCTCTGAACCAAAGTGTCGCTACCAAAACTGTTACAACTCTTTTCAGCTTTTTAAATTCGCGAGGCTACCCCCTTTTTTTGAAAATTATTTTCTAATTCTAATTATTATTATTTTAATTCTTTTTAAATGATTAATTTTCTGAATATATAAATTCGGTATAAAAGTAAATATTATTTTCCTTCGTGTAGTTGCTTAGAAAACAAATAATATTAATTTATGAACATATTCTACAGCACCGAGTACAGTACTTTAATAATTTATGATCAAAATAAGCATTAATTTTAATCCTCTCCGCTCGGAAGATAACAATATAACCATATCATTAGCACAAGATCTGAACCATTGCTCAAGAGGAGCCTAACACCGAGGGACAAATTTACCCAACATGGCATAGTTCTTGAAAGGGCTCAAAATAAAACATTTCAGATCTACGCGAAACTACTGCGTTGTAAGCTTTGTTAGCTTATCTATATTTGTGAAACATTTAATAATGCTGATTAGTGTAAGGAACGATACATTTGTTAAAATAAGTGTAGTCGCAGAAGAACTCGTTCCTTTTGGCGAGGATGTTAATTATCTGCGGGTTGCAGTTGCGGAAATCGTAAGTGCGGCGGATTCACCTGGCACTGTTGATCTTTGCTATGTCGTCATTGATGGCGATGGCCTTCTCACAACATTACAAAATCATAGCCGTCAATATATTAATAAACTTGAGTAGTTAGCAAATCAGAGTACAGAAATAAACTGGTCCAGATCTTGGTCCTTGGCTCCACTTACGAGGCACTGAACACAGCAGCTAACTCGTGGGTGTCGGAATGGTTGCATTTGAAGCAGCATGACGCATTTTTTTCGAAACTGAGGTAACACTCACAGACTTAACCTATCATATGAGATCTATTTGATGAAACTCATATTTATAATTTAATAGCAAACACAAGTATCCGAGGTATCTTTCCTTCATTTTCTAACCCTTTAAAAACCGACTAATGTCTTTTTAATTAAATAATTCATTTAAGTGCAATTCAATTCTTATTGGTGTTATAGAAGTGCAACAAAAGCATATATTAACTTAAGTAAATTAAGTATCACACTAAAATGATAGCCGATAAATAGACCGCAGGAGTGTGGACGATTGCAGTGACTATATGGACGGCATAGAGTCGTACAGTTCCGTGGTTCGGAACCCCACCATTCATAGTGTGCTCAACAACGACACATTGAATAGCTGCGTGTGTCAAGTGATTCATAGTGCAATGCCCAAAACAACTCGCTCACGAAGTGCAATACTAAATGATTTAGCTAAACAATTCGGACATGATGTATTTCTTCAAGAAGAAGATGGTATTATATGTGCCATGTGTAATTTCAGATTATTAAGCACTAAGAAGTACTATTTTGAAAGACACTGTGATGGTAAAGGACACAAGGAAAATGTTGAACGCAGTTCAAACAAGAACCAATGAAATACAAATAGTCGGTCACAAATCAATAAAGATGACACACGCGAACATTCCATTTAGAACTTTCGACAATCCCTACTTTAGAGCATTTCGGCAAAATACACTAACCAACATATTCCAGGAGAAGCAACAATACGTAAATAATATTTACCAGTTTCTTACCAGAATACAATTGCCGAAATTCGAGAAAGGGTCAATGATCAGAAAATGTGTGATTCAGTGGATAAGTCTACATATGTAAGCGGGAGTTATGTGGCAAGTGAGGTGGTTGGTATACTTTCCGAGAATTGTGTAGGGAAAAAATGTGTGCTATATAACATTTTTTGTAATACAAAATAATGGATATTCAATGTTCAACAGTTTGGCATGAAAACACGACAAGAATTTAAATGACAATGTGAATCTTTTCACGTACGCTGCATTGTAATTCCTTCTTATTATGATGAAATAGTTGTATATTTCATTACGCAACTTATTTTCTTGGAAACCTGAGTTTTATTTCACATTTTTCTTGGAGCTATTAAAGTTTGTTGTCTCCAAAAACAAGAAGGGAGGAAGGATTACAGGTTCACTGAATCACTTATGGAGCTACCTCCAGTAAAGAAAGTAAATACGGAAGAGCTTAAAAGAAGTCATTGACATAGTATCACTTAAATGTGTACGAGATGTAGGATTATTGTATGTAAAACAATTCATATACTCAGGAATGTATGTCTCACCGTGAGCTGCTGCCTTGTGAGGTCATTTACGCTCGTCACGGAACAGTCCAGGCACACTTAACTTACGCTAAGCAACCCGCACTACCGCAGTCTAGAAATAAACAAGAGCACAAAACAAAACAATTTAAAATAGCGAGATATATATATATATATATATATATATATATATATATATATATATTATATCAAGTGGCCCAACTCATCCGGTTTTGGCATAAGTAGATATACCTTCGTCCGTTTAAACAGTTGCAGAACGTAACGGGGAAATTCCTATGAAGCGGGCGCCAGTGGCATGAGCAAACATCGCTCTACTTATAAGAGAGGATGAGCGATGAGAGGCAGTTCCCAGGCTTGAACTAGCGTGTGTACTCCTTGATAATAGATAATAATAGTATAAACAACCGAAAAGCTTAAGAATGTTTTCCATTTTACCTATAGGGAGTTGATTTTCCAGGGAATAAACTCACTCCTGTGTATGTTACTATGGTCTAACGTTATGGATTACAGATTCTAAATTGCTGTATTTTTTTTATTATTATTATTATTATTATTATTATTATTATTATTATTATTATTATTATTATTATTATTATTATTATTATTATTATTATTATTATTATTATTATTATTATTATTATTATTATTATTATTATTATTATTATTATTATTATTATTATTGTCAATATTATTTAATTACTGTTGTTATAGTTATTGTATTATGTTACAATACATTGGCGCATGCAGTAAGACAATTTCTGCAACTTCTTCATAAAAGTACAAGTGCTTATAAGCATAGTTTGTGCAAGGGTAACTGGGGAGTCATATGAGCATACACACCAGAATTTGTTTTTATTTTCAAGCCCGAACCCGACATATATGCGCGCCGGACCTAGGCCCGAGTCCGTACAGACCTCCGCACCAATATCCAAATAATATGAACACAGAGATAGGATAGTATAGGAAAAGACGTCGCGGAGGGTATTCGCCACGTCGACCTTGATCTTTTGCACCTATGCCCCTAGCGGGGCACTCCCGGGAGGAAGGTTGAGGTGAGAGGAGGCAGAGCGTGACCGACCCAAAGAGGCACGACAGAGCAGAGGGCAGGGTCCTTAACATTTCCAGATTGAAACACTCAGGCGGTGACTTATACAAACGGATTCACACTCACCCGCGGTCATAGACATCCCGCAAGAGTTCGGAGACAGGAGACCGCCTCGCTAAGGTGACCAGAGAGTATGCTTTTCTCCCTGCCGTGCATTGCCGAGACCCCTGCCGACACTTATTACCCTGAAAGAGACCAGCCAGATGGAGGGTGAAAGTGAAATGGAGGGACAGGAAATTCGGCGGGGGGGGGGGGGTGTAAGGAACCTACCCAGCATTCGGCTGGCAATTCGGGGAAATCCCGAAAAGAAACCTTGGCTCGGGTAGGTCAGCCGCTGGGATCGAACCCAACGAATGCGGGCCACAAACGACACTGCCTGAGCCATCCCGCTCGGTATGGCACGCAGAAGTCTATTCATGACCTAAACGATCATCGTCCCTTTGGGTCAATACAAGCAAGAGAAGTTGAAACATATGCAGCAGAGTGCATTTTGTTTTCGGAAGTGGAAGTCCTAGCTCAAAGCAAGTGAACTCAGATGTGTGCAAGGTCATGTGCAGAGGTCACACGGAGTACTCTCACTTTCCGCCAGCACTCCCGTCGGTAGGGGTCGCCGTACATAGCCCTGACCATCCCCTTCCCTCAGCCGGAAGTGAAGTTCCGACCTTCCTCCCTGAATGTTTAATTATACGCACATTGTTGAGAATAATAGCGCTCTGAGTATTACATAGCTTCCTAGTACAAAATGCTGTCACACTTGACCTCATTATGGAGTTGGGAGCTGGCCAAGGTCTTCATAAGGTTTCTGCCAGCCAGCCAGCCTGCCTCAGGCACTCTCTAACCCAATTAAGAGTGTCAGCACCAGACTGAGAGAGTGAGTGAGTGAGTTGTACGGCGGTATGTATGTATGTAGGTATTACATGAATAATGACATTATGTGAAGCAAAATACCTAATGGAATGTGCCCTCATAACACAGCCTTAGGAAGCGTCATGTGATAAGGTGATGCAACGTATTCTAAACGTCGATATCCACACTCTCGAAAGGTCAACGTTTAACGTCCTTTGTGACAACTCAGATGAGCAAGATAAGTGAAGGAAATGGATGACACAAGCTCCGCCCGTATGCGTGTGTGCGTGCGTGTGTGTGCGTGCGTGTGCATGGGCACCAAATAAAGTTTAATATCTTGCAAAGATGCGGCACGAAGATCTTCAACTAAATCTCTTCACCTAAATTAACTTTAACATTGACATTTTTTGAAACTAAATATTCGTTTTCTCAAAAATGAATGTAAAAATTTTGATTAAACTATAAAAACTTTAAGATATTTATATGTCTAATAAAATGTATAATATCTTGAATGTTCTAGGAATAGCCCGTGTAGTCCTCTTCATTATAAATGTTTTTATACATTATTGGTAAACCGTAAGCGCTAGAAATATATTATTCACAAAAAAATGCACATATCGTTACAACCCACAATAATTTTATATTCTTTTTTTGTGGCCTTAACTATTTCCAAAATATTTTTGTTATTTGTTTGAACTTTCAAATGATTATTATTCTTTATTCAAGTAGCAAGTTGCTATTCATTTTTTCCAGTGGTCATGCGAGCAGCATGTTATTTCAAAGCCATCACATAGCAACCTGCATTCTAAAATATCTGACAATCGCTTGCCTTCTTATACCAACGAAAAGTAAAATTTGTAATGAAATCCTATCTAGATTTACAAGATGCAAATAGAAGAATAAGGTCTTTGTAAATTTAGTTTGTAGAAAATTGAGCAGAAAAAGTCATAAAGAATGTAATACACATAATTATCATTAAATTATGGTTTCCATAGGTGAATACACATGCTTACGTGTCCAACCTGAAATAATAATAATAATAATAATAATAATAATAATAATAATAATAATAATAATAATAATAATAATAATAATAATTATTATTATTATTATTATTATTATTATTATTATTATTATTATTATTATTATTATTATTATTATTATTGTTGTTGTTGTTGTTGTTGTTGTTATTATTATAGGATTAAATGCAGGACACCTCAGAAGTTCTGTTTCCAGTGAAAACTCATCGAAATTCAATACTTTCTGCTTTCGATGCGTAATAATGGACAAAGAGAATTAATTTATTTAATTTCGTTAAAAAATGCGTATTGTGTTGCGTAAGGGGATTATTTCACATAACGTAAATATTAAATTGGAGTTGTAGTTATTTAAACCTATTTAAACCACGCCTTAAAGTCGTCCAACTAGGGAAAACTTCACGCATATTGCGCAATCTTGACATGCACTGGATAGATCTGTTTGATATGAACATATCTGTGGGAAGAACGGAACTAGGTCCTATAACGGGCTATTTCCTTCTTAATGTAAGTAGTAAAGGCCGAAATATTTCTGTTTTCCTCCAAGTCGCTGAATGGGTCAAGGTCTATTGCTTCACGGGGTTCCCCTGATTTGGCACGTCCTATGAAAAATTAATTCTCGAGCTTCTGCAACAATATTCGTGAGGCATAACGCCTTCATCTATTTCAGAGATTTGTGTGAGAGAACCCGTCTCCTTTAGGGATTTTACTTCATGCAACTATGCGTTGTGTTTATTTTTTAAATACGGCCTATCTAAGAACTACCGTATTCTAAGTTTTTTCTTCCTTCCTTACCTACATCCTATATTAATCAGCGTTGAGGTACCCACACGATCGTCCTTCGTGTAATCCAAGGACAGTACAGCTCTATCAACTGAAATATTTTCTTAGACCTTCACTTCGTTACATGTTTTAATAGAACGACAATTACGCTTATAAACCGGAAAGAAGTCTAATTTCATCATTATTGTCAATGCTTATCAATTTATTTTGTGATTGTCACTTAGCTTTTGTCTGTACACAATCGGTAGTCAGTACAATAGGAGTAACAATAGAATGGTAACTTGTGTGCAAATAATTCACACAAATCTGATAATAGCAATTTATGGAACATGTGGATATATTGGATAGTTACAGCATCAGTGTCAAATTAAGATTATCCACGATTTAGATACATTTTATGTAAACTTAACATTATAAGTCGCAGGAAATTAACAGTGAAATAATTCGGTATTCATAAATAGAGCTTTTAATTGTGCACCTCTTTAAAACCTACGGTTTACAGCTGTGGAGCCAAGATTGCGCTTCAGCGGTTTAAATGACGATTGCGCATGAAAAACAAGCAAGATTGCGCACTACAATTATTAGAAAATACACAACGATTCCGCAGCCTATTATCTCGCGTGGACAATGGCTGCTTTGTCCCCCAAAAATGTTGTTATTATATTCTTCATTTTACGTTGTCGATAAACACGCCTAAGTTAATATTCTTCTTTACATTGCCAATAAAATCCTTTAAGTTATTTTTTCTTCCTTGAAAGCGGGTACTAACCATTTTGAGATATTGCACAAGATTGATTTTGTTCCTTTGTAGTCAACATATGCTGAGTTTACAAATACATTAGGTGTAACTTATCGACTATAAGCTTGATTTCTGTTTATTGACATTTTTAAGTTACTTTCTTCCTGAATATTTTGCAGCACATGATGTTGGGGTGGCAGCTGTAGAACTGGGCGTTGTACTCGCGATGGGCTACCTCTGGTTGGCTGTGACGTGGGTTCTGCTGCCCATAACTTCGGAGGAAAACTACTTCTTCGGCTACGTAGCTGTCTAGAATGCAGTCGGCAAATCTCATGTCAATTATAGGTGCCACAGCTATAAGTGGTGCGAAATCATGTGTTACTTCGTCGCAATAAATAATACTATAGGAAACACTGGTGTTTTACATAGATGCATTTACTGTAAAAAAGGATTTCCGGAGTATATAATAAGGGGAACTGTTAACATTGCTTTATTACAGAGTATATAATTTGTTTGCATAGACGTAATAAAATAGTTCTAAAGCAATATAAACACGATTCACAAATAAGGGTCTAAAAGTCTTGGCTTCGTTGTCTATAAACTGATTGCAATGTAAAGACACGCAAGTCGTGTTGCAGTCTCTATGCGCAATATTGTTTCGGAATTTCATCTTTTGTGCGCAGTCTTGTTTCAAACTTTTCAGCAACCTATTCTATATTGGGCGTGAAAAACCTCATAAGTTTACTCATAGGCCTTTTTATCAGGCTTGAGGTTCTTTTACGTGCCGTAAATTTACAACACGAGACCACAACTTTACTTCCCTTCCGAAGAAAGCCACGTTAAGGATTTTTTAAAATTCCATAGCCCTCTACCGGGTTTGAACCCGCGACCTCGGAAGCTAGAGATAGCGTGTTATCCTTAGACCACGGAAGACGACTCGGAGACATTAGTGAGAACTTTCTCAAATGTTATGATGTGCATTTCATTTTTTACCACCCGACACGTTGAAGCAATAAAGAAGAGAGTCACTTTCATGCATTCCCCTCCTGGGAGAGAAGTGAGCAGGTGTTATGGACTGTGATGTAGCCTATTATCAGCACAGCATGGTAAATAATTATAAACACACATCTTAATTATTCTATGTTTAATAACGTTCAGAAGTTTTTGTATCTTCGTTATTCACAGAGATAAAAATCATAGAATGGTTTAATCTTATCCATATAAGTCACGGTAATTGGAACACGAGTATTACTTCATTGCTACAGGAAACACGTTATTGCTGTATTGTTACGCGTGCGAAATCAGTCAACTAAAAATGATATTGAATAAAAATGATATAAACGACCTGCTTATAATGGTAGGGTTATGTAACTATAAATTTTCATTCATCCCAGTCCGAAACAGGTATAAAGTATGTATGTACATAAGTACAAAATGTAAAGCGTGTATTTTATATTTTACAAGCGTAGCTACCCAAGTGGGGAGTGAGTGAGAGAGTGAGTTTTGCTTAAGGGCCCGTCGACAACTAGGTCATTAGGGCCCACCCAAGTGGGGATTTTACAGCAACATTGTGTAAAAGGATGTTCTGTGAATCTATGGAATTTACTTTTAATTGTAGCATTGCATTATATTATCTTAGGTGGTGTCCGGACACTCCGGTGTACTAGAATGTATTTTCAATTCATCTCAATATAAGTAAAATAGGATACGTAATACCTATAGTCGTCGACAGAATAGCGGATTAATGAGGATACAATTAAACATGACATACTAACCAGGAAGAAAAAATATATGTCGATGACGTTCCCTCGATGGGTTACCTTTTGATGTCTCGGGCCTCGATGAATCTGCTGCCAGCTGCTTCAGTGGTAAAACATAAGACCATTTTATCTGTGTATGCACGGCTGGCCGTGAGGATAAACAACACCAGTTGACTGATTAATTTAATGGAGGCTAATAATGATCTATTTGAAGCGAATTGCCAGCTGTTTGAGAATGTAGTATGCTTCTGACTTCTAGGACAAGAAACTGTAACTATTGAAATATATCATTTAACTTCTGCAGTATGAATTCTTTACGGTTTAAAATAAATGTTAATAATGAGAAGTGTAAGTTACCGAATCGCAAAAATGCTATGTTCTTTAGCGGGAACCTCTTAATACGTATGAGTGCAATCCGAGCGCGTCTTTAGGCGCTATGAACTGCCGATAATCGATCACAGTTAGCACTAAGGCTAAGGAAAACACACGAATCTTAGGAATTCACGGAATTTTACGAACTTAGGTCCCAACCAACGTCTCTACATTATCTTGCTAAAAGTGAAGCTTTTCATTCGCCTGAAGAACACAAGTTTTCTCTCGCTGACTTGCTAATTACTAAGAACTTTACTGCCGTTCTAATTTTCAGAATTTTCCTATGCCGTTTAATAAATTCCTTTGCTTTGAGCTAATGAATTTCTTGTCGACTGAATTCACGGAATTCCTAATTATATCAGCTACACTGCTTAACTATCTGCTTATCTTTAATATGGAACTTACCTATGACAAAAGGTTGTAAGTCTCACTTCTGATATTGTGCATTGATTTCAGAATAAGGAAATTATATATCTATCTCACTATCATCTATTTATAAAATTACTAATCTTGTGAGTCAGTACTTTCGGTATCAATGCCTAAATTTCAATGACGTATCGAACCCCGGACAAACACGCGACTCTTTTAACCACTATACCATGGAATACATACTTATTAATGACCTACAAAATACACTAATACGTTACAATTACTGCAGAATTGTATTTTGGTTATATTTCACCTCTATTGACAATGCCTGTTAAATAAAACCCTTATTTATCCACCCCTGCTATTGAGTGGTACTCTATTGCGTATACGTATTATAAGGTTGCACTGTATTTTGCTTTAACTATGGTAGACACAGAATTTAATGGCGGCTGATAGCTGACCATTTCATGATCACATTATTCTCTTTCTTGTTGCGCAAATAAATTTTGTGGGCACAAATCATATTTATATCACAGGCATGATTTCACAGCGTGTTTAACACCGCGTGGCAAGCCTTTGGTTGAATGTTGTGTTGACGAGCTCCTCTTGCCACCCGCCATTAAATTATGTGTCTGCTATAGCAAACGTTCCAACCTTTCAAAAACATTCGACTGTTTTGTTTTGAGCAGGGCAATGAATAAGGGACCTTATATTCAGTTTTATTAGTTCAATGCCAATAATTAAAGCTTCTGGATTTTTTGTACAAATTAAAATACAATAGTTTTAAAATAGAAGCCAAAACCTTATGTTTCAGTAGAACGCCGTAATTAGGATCTGAAGAATTCAGAAGCTTACAAGACTGGATTAAGCGTTTTAAATACAAGATAATTATACACCTGATTAAATAACAGCCTCTCGGATCACCAAATCTGTCACGGCCTTCTCGCAAAGTTTTCCTCCTCTTATGAACATTTCCGAATGACATGAAAGCTATCGTGCTAGCTCTGCTTAGAGATTGAATTTGGATGAGTGTTTTATTATTATGGAATAATTGATCTCCTACCTTTAAATACTTTGTTTCAATCTGAATTAATCTAATTAAATCCTGTCAGAGATTTAATATTCTCAAGATAAATTCAAAGGTCCCATGGAATTATCGAAGGATGTCTGGTTCCGTGAAGTAGAGATAACAACCCAGGTTAAGGCTAAGATTAAGTTTAAGGAAGTAGCATATGCACTGCTTGCGCACCAAGATTTATCTATTGTGCTTATTCCCACCAGGAGATGTAAAGCAAGAACCAGACGACGAAAGTGCACGGGGAGCCTAACATTCGAAATCCCAATCATCAAACACATTCGCATTATTATGATATGGCTTAAACTTCTAATGCTCCCCACTGCACATTATTAAAATATTATACAGCTTAAGCCACTTTTTAAGGTTTAATGAATCATTGTAGACAAAGTGCCCATATTTCAAATATATTTTGCTCTCTCGGCTGGTAGGTAGAGGAAGTATTGTATTCCACCCAAAAAGTCGATGTCGACATTTCACCGAAAATATGTTTTGAGACCCTCTGAATTAAAAAAAAGCAGTTTTAGAAAAAGGTCCGTGTGTGTCTGTGTGTGTGTGTGTGTGTGTGTGTGTGTGTGTGTGTGTGTGTGTGTGTGTGTGTGTGTGTGTGTGTCAATCTTTGAACAGCATAACTCAAAAGCGAAAAGTCGGTTAAAAACCAAAGTTGGTATTTGAGTTTAATGTCTTTCAAGAATGCGACACGAAGATTTTGAAGAAAATAACCCCATCCTAAACTACTCTTTCCATGGAAAATTTTTCGAAAATTTTGATTTTGTTGAAAATGGCTCAAACGATTTAGATTAAAATGACAAATGTTTAAGATATTTGTATGGCAAATGAAATGCATATTTTAAATTTTCTGGCTATAGCCTAGGTAGACCTATTTACTCTGGATGACTTGAATAACTCGTAAACCGTAAGAGATAGACAAAATCTTATTATACAAAAATGTAGATCTCGCTAAAACACACACATTATGTCCAAAGTAATGTTTTTGTAGAGTGAACCATTTCGGAGATATTCCTTGTTATTTGCGTCAGTTTCGGAAATCTTAAATTTTCAGAAGTGCAACATCGTTGTTCATTATATTATATGTTAAGCGTGCAAGGAGAACGGGATCTCAAAGCTTTGAGAGATTTGACTATCGCTCAAAGCCTACTGTAGTCCCATATTCCCCTTGTACCTACAAGGAAATAAGCAATAATTTCTGTAAATGTTTATCTCAAGTAACACGAAGAAGATATAGGAACAAGAGTTTGTAAGAATGGTTAGTACGAGACTAGAGAAAGTCATGTGAGTGCAACACATCAGATTTATATGCTGCAATTTAAATTATACTGCATCTGGTATTTTGCTGGCAGTTCTGTAACGTTTCACAGTAAAACAATTATAAATTCCTTCACACTTTGGAGCAGAGAAGGAGGGAAAGTTTTGTAATTAAATCGGTATTACTGTTAAGCGTGCAGTTTCTGTGTTTCCAAGCCAGTGGTTACATTCTTTGTAAACATATATACACTAGCCCCAAAAAGTTTCCCGAAAAAACCTCCAATAACGTCCTATACAACATTAATGTCTAATGATTTCAGCATAGAATGAATTTTAATTTGACTTAAAATTGAAAAAGCACATGTTTTAAATGATCTTTAAGTTCATTTTTCGGTAAGTTAAGATTTTTTACTTTTAGGTGCACATTTCTTGAAAAATACGTAATCTATTGAAATTAAATTTTCACACAATGTTCTTCAGCCTGTATTCTATGAACTGAAGCTATACTTTTTTAAGTATTACATATATTTCATAAAAAAAAATTGGACGAAAAGAAAATACAAAACTTCGTTATCGAAGAACAATTTTTTTTTCACACAAGAGTAAACATATTTAACTAAATTTAGGTTCAGAACTTCATTAGACATTACTTGATAACTAGAAAAACATGAAGGAATGTAAGTAAAAATTACAGAAGTAATGTGCACTTTTCTTCTTAGGTACATTTAGCAAACTTGAAAAAGAGGATTTTATTTATTACCTTTCTTGAAACTGGGTTAGGTAATAATTCATTTTCATAAGTAAGCCAATTTTTAATCCAATCTGAACAATGAAAGTGAAGAAACACTGCTCTAAACGTTAGATGATATGTCAGTACTTATCACTCCGAACCATTAGCCAGCCCCTTTAATTAATGGTCGTAAGCGAATAACATGTCTGATAGAACATATAACATTTAATAAACTTGTCATTAGGTTAGCAACAGATATAACTCCTAACTATTTGAATTAAAATAAAACATTAGGTAAATTTACAGCAGGCATCATAATTACTTCACCGTAAGCTGTACCATCCTGCCGCAACACACCAACCCCCGTCACCTGCGCCGTCCTCCGTGGTCTAGGAGTAACATGTTAGCTCCTGGTTCTCAAGATCGTGGGTTCAAATCCGGTGAAGGACGATGAGCTTTTCGGGCGTAAAAATCCATAGCATGGCTTACTTCGGAAGGGAAGTAAAGTCGATGGTCCCGTGTTGTAGATTTAGGCACATAAAATAACCCCAAGCCTAAAATAGAAGTTTCTGAGCAAAATCATGTGGTCTTTCACCCCAATATAGAACCACAGCAGATAAAGAGCGTCCATTAATAAAAAAACTGAATTTCAATTTTTCTCTTCGCCTGATCTTACAACCCTGAAACAGATGAGGTGAAAGAGACAAAAGGAAATGATAGGAACAGGAAATGATGGAGTAGTAGAAGTAGAAAACGGGGAATCATCACAGCATTCGCTTATAGACCTGAGAAACCGCGAGAAACAAAAACACATCAGAGTGGCATTTTTCATATTCAATACTTATATACATAAGATACACATATACTCATACATGGCTTTTCATGGTTTCTTACGTAGTGGAAGGGAAGTATATACACGACTAAACTCAGCTTTATTTAGCTTACCCTCGATAGAGAGCGCTAATGATGAGTTAGGACTACATGTTTTACCAACACAGAACATCCTTAGTCCTTAGTCATCTAGATTATTTCCCTGTTTTTTTACGGAAACCGTCTTGTGAAAGTTCTCAGAAATATGTTTCGCAATCAGATCCCACGCGAATATTTACGGCTTCATGCAGTAGTAGTAATCTCCGGCACTAATCTCTTACTCGCATTCCACAAGGGATTCGCTCGGATGGTGAAGCACATGCTAAAAAAATTCAGTATTTGCAAACTCTAAAGTTAGCAATGAAAGTTCGCACGGAGGAGCTGTGTCAATATTTTCCAGTTCTCCTCCATCTAAATCGCTACAAAATTAAGGTATAATATTTTATGTAATTAGTGGGACTTGAGCATCACTACCGCTCGAATGTGTTACAAAAACGAAGCATAAGGCGAATTCTGCAATTACATGAGAGTGATTATTACGTTAAGCCCACTAGTTCTATAGAATATTTTATTCGCAACCTCATATGCATTCATGACAGGATCGTTGATTTATAAAGCTATCGTCATTCAATACCATTGTAATACTCTGTGATTCAATGTAAAGAAAGTCTAATATTATACCGTTTATCACCAGTAATGCCACGAACGATTGTCAATTTATCTAGAGAACTTGACTAACACGAGTTGTATTTATTGACATTATTTCACAATAATTTAAAGGATGATATAACCTATGAAATATAATTTAAATTCTGTGTCGTAATTAACATCTTAAAAGAAAAATGAAGCACGCAGCCTCCGTTGGCACGATCTACAAGATTATCCTATTAATGCCCCAATATTTTGAGATGTTGGTAATGTTTGTAGTTGAAGTATCTGCTGTTAATTTATAATTTCATGTAGGATAAAATTTGTGAAACTGATTCAAAACATATTTTGTTCTGAAGTTTCCCTCTTCAAACTGTTTCCTCTATTTCAGCATTAGATGCTTCAACGAAGTGAGTGAGCCATTTTTATGTTTAAACCTAGAGGCTCTGTTGCCTCAAATTACGTAAACTGTTGCGCATATGTAGAACACTCCACCCAGATTCTCTAGCCTGATCACAACACAAGAAAAGCAGAGGAGGTGATAAAATTCAGAGGAGCTGATAATGAAATTTGGTAAATTTTTCGTGAATGAATGGTTGAAATTTGAAATTGTTATGCACATGATTGGTTGATTTCAACCAAGTCACGTATGAGTGAAATAGTCATAGTAAAGTTGGTCTAGAAATAAAATAACTAACGATATTAATTTGTTTACAGTAACGATAGATTGGTATAAATTACCTAGAATCAAGAAAAATCGGGTAATTTATTGCAAGTAATGAGCTATTCTGAAGAAACTATTCCTTAGATATTGAAGTAGCAGCTTTGACAGCTGTTATATCGCCTTTACCAAGTAAATCGAGGTAAAGTATGAAGTGGGATACGAGTGTCATGTGAATTGCCGTGAGGTTAAGAGTGAGTACATGAAAAAACTTTGCTTGAACTTATATCGCAATCTTACAAACCTGGTCTCTGTGAGATATATTCTCTGCGTGAATGCAACAGTGAAGCCAATTACCATGGCATTACGAAGATGGATAAGTAGCCATTATTAAATAGTTGAACTCAAAAAGGCATGATGTTTGCTTCAATTTATTAAAATTTGCAGAGTTCTAAAAATTATCTTAACACAATATTATAATTAGGGGGAACGATAATATAAAGTAAATTGCAACTTGATTTAAAAACAAATTGCTTATAAATGCAATTAAATCAGTAACAATTTCAATCTGGTGTTAGCAAAATAAGTTTCTCGTGTGCTCGATATCAAGTTGTATGTTACCTAGTATTCCTTTTCTCATGTGATTGAAGTAAACTTCGGAAAATTAATTTTTATTTATTAGTTGGATTGAATCATTTGTTTTAATTATCGCTAAAACAATAAAAATGAGTTAAGCAAGGTGATATGATCTTGAATGTTCATATGCCGCAAATCTACAAAGGTGTGGTAAACTATTTTGAGATGGAAGAGAAGATAACTATCTTAATTTTAAGATGCGACATGAGATTATGAGATGCTCATAGCAGCAAGTTGATATACCCGCAGAACTTTTCTAACTACGATAAAAGCCTTAACATATCTACTTTATGTACGCAGTGTTTATTATGCCATGTATAACAGGAGCTTGAAAGCTTGACAGCAGATTAAAACATATGACTCAATGACTCTATGACACTTAAGGATGGGGACTTAGCACCTCGACCGAAAGGCTATCTTTTGTGCCTATAACCCTTAGGGGGTAATCCCTGGGAGGGATGGGTTCTAAGGGCGGCCGGAACATTGCCACGACGAGGAGGTGGCAGGTTCCCTACATTTTTCCAGTTAGAAGCACTCCGGCGGAGGCTGGCTTAGCCCCCACGCCTCTCCCTCGGGCTTGTACCATCCCATGGGCACCCCGGAAACCAGTAACCTTCCAATCCGGAAGACGAGAGTTCCAGAACGCGTTTGTTCCCCCTGCCGTGCTGCTGGCACGACGTTCGCTAAGGCTGAAAGAATCCTAACGGGATGAAGGGTGAAATGAAATGATTCATATAATGAAACGGAGGGAATGAAGGTACCCTACAGGCGACCAGTTCGCATTACAGGCCTAACTACAACCACGATGGATCCCTTACAGGATTAGACAAGTTCTTCAGCCTAACAAATTTCCAGAGTCAGTAGAAAGAGCCCGCATAAGTCAGCCAGGTCCAGATGATCAATCAGTCCCCCTGAAGAGCAGCCGGCCGACCACAGCGCCTCCCCTCAGTCAAGCACCGTGTTTCCAGAGCGCTAGCACCATCGACCCTGCTGACTCCATCTGGAAAGACCGGATAGAGTGAATGAAATGAAAGGAAGTGAAACGGGGATGTAAGGTAAATTTCCTTTCCAGCATTCGCCTGAGTGGCCAGGGAAAACCCCCGAAAAAAACCAAGACCAGGAAGGTCGGTCGCGGGAATCAAAGGAAAATAACACAACAATACAAGCTGTATTTTAACGCATTCATAACCTGACAGGATTCGGAGAAGCTTAATAATGTAATACAGAGAATCTAAACAGTTCCAAATCTCCTCGAGAGACAAGTGTATTCGTTTGGACACTTTTAACAGAATAGATTAATCTACAATCTACATAATTCATAATTCATAATTTCACTTTGACACGAATTAAGATACAAGGAACATTAAAGACAGTGAATTCCTCATTTTTATTTCGAAACATATTTTTGAAGAAATTAATGAGATGGATCAGAGGATTACAGGTAACTAATATCTAAAAAGTCTAAAGACTTTTAAAATTGTTATGATTTGTAGTTCTAGAGTGTAAAAATAACAAAAATTCAGAATTTGTAGATTTAAAATTAAAGTTCAGGTGTATCTTGGATACAAAAAGCCCCACTACGACATAATTATAATGAGTTACTGATTTTTCCATCTATTACAAGCCCGTATTTCTTCTACCACGTGAGATTTTAAAGAACGTGACATTACACATGGAAGTTTGTGTGAAATAATGTTTGTTTCATTCATCAAGAGTTACTACGCAACGAGTTACCTACTCACTGGAACGAGAGTTCACCTCAACCTTCCTAACGTTCCACTGCCATCCGACAGGGCAATTCGTTAGTCACACACCACTCTACATGACCTTCTTTCATGGTCAGCGAGCGATGGTTGGGCATGCCAGTTTTCATTCCCATGTAAACTTTTCATTCACTTTACGTGAATCATAATAGCTCTCCATGCTTAATGCACCCATCGCTATTTCCGCAAAGTTATCTGTGAAGACCGTAGTCAGTGATAGGCTCTTGGACCTATAGTTAGTCGACATATAGTTAAAGTTTATTTTTTGCGGAACGAGGGAACGAGTCTGAAAGTCGAGGTAGCAATCCTACGAGAAACATAAAACCACTAGATAGCAATTATTATTATTTATTTATGCCACTTACTACTGGTGTTTTTAAACACACAGGCCGTGTGTGGGCTATGTTTAAGAGGTGGAATCAGGACTGAAAAATCACATGCCATAGCCGGGATTTAAACCACGGATCTTCCACTTACCGAGCGGCTGCTCTAACCACTAAGCTACCATTCTAACTTGCCAGTGTGATATTAATTCACCAACCGATTCGTACTTTCCCGGTTAGACCACAAGGGAATCTCACATCAGAGATATATACCCCTAGGGCGACTCGTTTAAAGCTGGTCGCTATATGAAGGCTTTGAAATTCCGTTCTATTTGTACTGCTAAGATATAAAAAAGTGAATTACGCCTTCTATTTGAGAAAAATATATGGATTGAAAAGCTCACACAAATAACAAGGAATATCTCCGAAATGGTCCACTCCACAAAAGAAATCATTTGGACATAAATTATCTGCTTTACCCACATCCACATTTTTGTATAGTAAGATTTGGTCTATCTCTTACGGTTTACGAGTTATTCAAAAGTCATCAAGAGTAAACGGGACTACATAGACTATAGCCAGAAAATTCAGAATATACATTTCATTTGTCATAAGCACATCTTAAACACGTAGCGTTTTAATTAAAATCGTTTTCGAGAAAATTAAAATTTTCGAAAAATATTCCATGTAAAGGATAGTTTGGGTTGGAAGAATGTTCTTCAAAATCTTTGTGTCGCATTCTTAAAAGATATTAAACATAAATATCAACTTTGGTTTTTAACCGACATTTCGTTTTTGAGTAATTCTGTTCACATGTAGCCACACACACACACACACACACACACACACACACACACACACACACACACACACACACACACACACACACACACACACACACACACGGACCTTTTTCTCAAAATGCTTTTTTGGATTCAGGAGGATTCATAGGTATGCTTCCGGTGAAATCTTGATATCGAATTTTTGGGTGGAATACAATACTTCCTCTACTTACTATACGAAGTAGAGAAAGTAACAATATGTGGCATATAAATGGAACACTAAAATGAATGAATGATTTGGTGGGCTGGCATACCTAATCGGTGGCTACCTTCAAACTTCTCATTTCCTATTATGAGTCACATAAAATGCTGTACAATTCAAAACAAATTACAAAACCAGAAACAAAGGACTGGAAATATTGAAAATCATGGCAGAAGTCATTGGTGGAGTACATGAGGGATGTGCAGCAAACACTGCAAGGAAGAAATTGAATGAATTGAGAAGCTAATATTCAGGAGAAGTCATGCTTTTTTGTTTGATTTCTTGTGTAGAATTACTCATTATTACACTTCCAGTTATACCACATGCTATTAACTATGGAATATCTATTTTAAAACTGTGATAACATATATGATAAAGGTTTTATCACATTCTGAGACATAGAAATATGATGGTGTAATACAGGCCTAAGAAGTAGACAAAGAAAAATTTAGAGTGAGTAGAGCAAGTCATGCGAATGCAACACATCAGAAATGTTTTTTGTTTCATTTTTTTTCATGCATTTCGAAGGCTTTTGCTTCAGAAAACTCGGTGACTAGGCTTTTAACGTTGGATTTTTAATAATTTCTAACCTGAAACACGCTACAATTACTACATGTACATTTCCAGATTGTGCAGGTCGACAAAAATTCTTACTCTCAACAATAGCGCACGTGGAGTTGGCGGGATGTGTTGAAACTGCGCGTCGTCTCTCAACCTTGCTGTACCCTGCTTACCTCGAGGTTAATATAGCATTACATTTCGTGTGTTTCGCGGTATATATGCGTACAAAAGCTTTTGAGAACGAAGAACCTTCCGTATGTAGAGGATGAAATTAGGTGATGGACTACAAACTTTTACGGCTCATTGGTATAACATCGGAGCACCCTGGTTAGGTCTCTTGGGATTTTTTATGGAATTTCGAAGTAACATTTTGAAGACATGCTGTTTAAACATCAGAGAACAAAATGAAAACATATGAAAATCAAAATGTTGATAAACTGTGTTTTAACGAGATCCACATGTTTATACAGTAAGATTGTGTCTGTCTCTTACAATTTATCACTTATATGAAAGTCATTCGGGATAAAGAAGTCTTCAAATATTCTCAGAAAATTAAAGATATACTATTCAGTTTTACTGTAGAAAATAAAAAATATTATTAAAACTCTTCGTCCTATCTTTGGGAGCTACGTAACCAAAAATGCTGTTTTGGAATTCATCCAATGTTTCGTGTTGAAGTTATGTTCTTCACAAACACACACACACACACACACACACACACACACACACACACACACACACACACACACACACACACGGGCGTTTTCTAAAGATGCTTCTTTCCGATTCAGGCATTCTAAAACATGTATTCCCGATGAAATCTCGAAAATAAAATTTTGGACGGAATACAACACTATAGGTAAGTGACAGAGAAAACAAAACGTATCTGAAATATCAAACCAATAGCAAATCTATCTCAAAAATGGTTAACGTTCCAATAACATTCTCTGTGCTTTATTCAGATGTATATTTTTGTGTAGTAATGTTTTACCAATTATATCTACAAAGGTCATTCAGAATGAAATGGATTAAAGGGCTATTTCCAAAAAAATTGGAGTTATACATTCTATTTGTTATGAAAATATCTTAAATATATGACATTTTAATCAAAATCATGTAATTTTAGAGCAGAGCTGACGAACGTTACTCAGTGTCAACACATTCCCCTACTTCCCCCACCCTTTGTGACCACGAAAGCGGAATAGAGGGGACAACAAAGCGAAAACCGGTTCTAGCTAGTGCTACTGTGTTTATGGAGGGAGACTCCTCTCTTCACACCTGCGGAGTAACGTTTGTTAGCCCTGTTTTAGAGGGACTAAAAAATAAAAAAGCTTCTCTATGCAAGGTTTGGTTTGGGCATGGGGAATTAAATGAAAACTTTCGTGTTGTAACCTTGAAGTGCACTTGGTTTGATTTTTGAGTTAGGTTGTTCACACACACACACACACACACACACACACACACACACACACACACACACACACACACACACACACAAACACAGACAGATACAGCGCACATACATACCTAGGTTTTTCTAAATATTTTATTCGGGACATCTCATGGCCCCAACATTAGGCTTATCATTTCCCGCTGTACTGTGGCCATTGTTTTCCAGGATGAGATATATACAATTCATTACTTTGTCATGCAAATGAGTGGAAGTTAGTATCTGCTCAGATAGCATGGCAGCTTTGAAATCCTTAATGGTGATCAAAACCACATCAATTGCAAAGAACGTTTAAAAGACTCTGCGCCAGTTGTTCGGTTACACTTAGGAGGGTGCTTGGGCATTCTGGCATTCTCATATTAAGGTAATGAAATGGTGGATGCTCTGCGCCTAAGATTCATAGGAACCGAGTGTTTCTTTGGAGTGTCAAATATACGTTCGGGCTCATGTTGAGATATACAGTAAACAAACTCTTGTCAGGCAAGTGAACTTTATATGTGACCTAGCTGTAAATTGACTTTCTGTAGAATTTAACCAGATCTTGGCTTATGAGTATTCTTGGTTATCTTACTGACCAAAACACGTGCGCACTTATGCATTATGGGATTCACAAAAGATCCCATGTGCTGAAAATGTGGGATGGACTTTCAATCCTGCCAATATACCTACACATACCATGAGAATGTGAAGAATCTCTATGCACAGATATGGATGCCCAGGATCTTTCTTTTTGAGCCTGAGGACACAGAAAGGACTGTTATCAAGGGCGAGTTCACTTTATTTGGACTGTTGGACTCAAGTGATAGCCCGGTATATGAGGCATAAAGGGCTCCAATCACTTTATCATCGCCATTATAATCATAATCAGGGGACCTCGAAATTAGTATTTCCAGTGAAATTTCGTTATCAAAATTGTTGATGAAATATAATACTTTCTCTATTGTATGTAAGCAATAGAGAAAGAAAACATTTACGCACAAACTTCCACGTATATTAAACTGTTTGAAAAACTATGTAAAATGTGCAAGATTCTCTTGATGTCTTAGGAAATTCGTGCAGTTCTGAATGTTCATAATACTACTCTTAATTTCATAAAAGTGAGACAAGAAATAAAGCTCCTATTCCATATTTACCAAAAATTGAAATGAAATGCGGTGCACTCTTGGGTTGGTATATACTATAGAAATATGAATCTTATAAAGAAATTGAAACAACAAATGAACCTTTCCATATAAACTGTTACCTACAAGTGAACATCTCACCCAAATTGTGATGTAGAAAATATTTTCGTGGGGTCCAACCTCAGAATTTTGAATAAAGTGGTAGTGTTTTTTTTTTTTTTTTTTTTTTTTTTTTTTTTTTTTTTTTTAATATTCTGGTTCCCCATAATAAACTAAACAACTTTTATTAAAACATTTTTTCTAAAATGAATTGTTGAGCTGTTATATGATGTTTCCTTTGAAACTTCTGATAAATTAGCAGAAAATAGTGAATAATTACTCAGGTAATTACCATATTAAATGCTCAAAGTTGTCTTCATTAACGTCTTAATATTTGGCAATTCTTTTGGAAGTGTATTCTTGTTAACAATATACAGGAGCTAATAGTGCGACAAGCTTCAGTATTCTAAACTTCATAATCTCTTTGGTTGTAGGTACCTTAAACATGACAAAAGTAGTCCGAGGGTAAGGAGGCCAGATGATAGGTCCAGCACGTCCAATCTACCCACCACCAAATTTCTCATTTAGAAGTTGACGTGTGCATATAGCAAAATGTGGTGGTGCACCATTCTGCTGATACCACATTTCACTTCTCACATTGAAGGACACATTTTCCAGTAAGAGAGATAATTCGTGGTTGAGAAATAGCAATATGATTCACCAGTAATTGTGCCTTCAAAGACACAATGACAAGGTTATCAAGAATTGCGCACCAAACATTTAGCGACCAACTATGCTGAAAAGGAACACTTTTCACCCATTTGGGGTTCAGGAGGCTTTGAAACCATAATACCTATATGTTCTTTCACTTGATACTCTATTTTCTCCCCAAGTTCAACAGGGATATGTTTTCAATGAAAACATCCTATAATAGCTCAATTCATTTCAGGAAATAATGTTTTAATAAAAGCTGCTTCGTTTACTATGGGGAATGCAAAAGCATTACCATGGTTTCATTTAAATTTCTTAAGTTGTGTTCCCTAGGCCCCACGAATATATTTTCCATATGACAATTTGGAAGGTCCCTTGCTCCTATGAAATTTGAAATTCTTGGCACTCGGTTTTCTCTGTTCGTGACACTTCACTTCTAACACTTTATATGGGAAAAACTATATAAATTCACATTTTAACTAAGCATTGGGCTATGAAAACATAGTCAATAGTTTCGCATTAATATTAAATGTTTACAGGAGAGGTATTCATAAGCAGTTAACTTTAAACAAAGCTAAACTTCTTTGAATATTTGAAAATGCAACAATTATACGCCCTTAAGCATCTGATTTTTACTTTTTCTATGTATATTAAAGTAGAGGAAGCATTGTATTCCACCCAAAAATTCGATGTCGAGATTTCACCGGAGATATATGTTTTGAGACCCCCTGAATCCAAAAAGGCATTTTTAGAAAAAGGTCCGTGTGTGTGTGCATGTGCACGCGCGTGTGAGTGAGTGAGTGTGAAGATCTGAAGAAACTTGCTCCACCGTAAACTAACCTTTACATCGAAAATTTTTCGAAAATGTTGATTTTGTTGAAATGTCTCTAGCGATTTTGATTAAAATGCCACATGTTTAAGATTTTTGTATGACAACTGAAATGTATATTTTGGATTTTCTGGCTATAGCCCCTGTAGCCGTATTTACTCTGGATGACTTTTACATAACTCGTAAACCGTAACAGATAGACCAAATCGCACTATAGAAAAAATGTAGATCTTGCTAAAATACACAATTGATGTCTAATTTTTTTTTCTTTTTTGTAGAGTGGATCATTTTGGAGACATGCCTTGCTATTTGTGTGAGTTTTGGAGAACTTATATTTCTGTCAAATATAACATCGTTATTCATTATTTTATATGTTAATCGTGCAAAGAGAACAAAGCTCTCAAAACTTTAAAAGATTTGACTATCGCTCAAAGCCTACTGTATTCTAATATTCCCCTTGCACCTACAAGAAAATAAGCAAAGCAAGTAAGAAATAAGATAATTTCTGCAAATGTTTATCTCAACTAACACGAAGAAGATATAGAAATAAGAGTTTGCAAGAATGGTTAGTACAATAGTAGAGAAAGTCACGTGAGTGCAACACATCCGATTTTTGAAAGAAGTCGTCTAGGGGTAACAAGCTAGCCTCTGCTTCCTAAGGTCATGGGTTCAAACTCGGCGGAGGGCGATGTGTTTTTTAGAACGTATAGCTCCTAAATCCATGGCTTCCTTTGGAAGGGAAGTAAAGTCGGTGATCCCGTACCGTAGGTTTACGGCTCGTAAAAGAACCTCAAGCCTGATAGAGACTCTGAGGAAAATTAAACAGCCTTTCACGTCCAATGTAGAGTGGGGCGCAAAGAACCACAGCAGTTAAAAAACGTCCATAACTAACACTCAATTTCAATTTCTTAAAAGAAGCACTAGGCAATTTACGAAATTAGCTATTCCTGAATAATCTACAACCAGCTTATAGCTGGACTTTGGTAAAGGGAAATTATATTCATATCTGATTTTCCATTATTTTTTGCATTTCTTTGAAGGTTAAAGTTTATAGCTTTGATAAGCATAGCCACAAATAACCCCATATGAAATGTAAGATTCCTCAGTACTGTAAAACAAATGTCACACGCTGCACGTGCTTACTATGATGCAATTTAAGACCAAGCTACGTAAGAATGAAGATAACAAACACTCGTTTGTCTGCGCTTATCAATTGGAACTGATATAACAACAAAATGTTTAACATTTGTCTATTTTTAATAGATTGCTGATACGCCTGGCTGCTGCAATTTGTAATAACACTTTCATCATAAAGCTACAGCCTTCTGAAAATGTGACAACCATTCTAGCAGAGCAAAAATGTGTTAGAATTATGTATTTATGTGTCAACATTTTCATTATAACAGAGAAAAATGAAATGCAAATTATGGCTGGCGAAAAATTTAATGTTGGGTGGCTCGATGCAACATATCCAATCATGCGCTTGCCACACTTTGCGGTGTTGTATATACATGCTATGAAATCACGATGTGAACCCAATGATATAAATATAATTTACACCGATAAAATGTATTTGCACAACAGGAAAGACAGTAATAATCAGTTATAGCCGCCATTAAATTTTGCATCTACCATAGTCGCAATGCTGTAACTTTTCGTTGTTGCATCAAATGCTATACGTATTTTACTTATAACAATTCTAACATAGAAGAAAAATATGTGTATGTACTTTCAGTCTTCAAATGTAATAGCACTTAAATGTATATTCTTTTACTAAAGCTCTTCATTTAGTACAGATGTTCAAATTTCTATTCCCAATTTCTTACGAGGAGTTTAATTAAAAAGACTTTCAATCCTTGTTTGTGTACTGTCTGCTCCGAATTCACTGCGCACGCAAACTACACACATTTTTGTTGGTTGGAGGAGTGGCAGTTTTTCGCTTCTTAAACTCTTGGCAGTGGTGGATTGATTCCGATAACGATCAGCGCGTTTGTTTCAAAAAGGAAATAGATGGTCATACTTTTACTATGTGAAATCGGAATTACTCACGTTGTCATTATTCGAGACGGCGACGTAACCGAGTATTTAGATTGTTCGCCTACCACCTAGGTGGCCCGGATTCAATCCCAGGGATCCGCATGTGGTATTCGTGGTGGCCGAAGCGGTCTTTGGGCGGATTTTCTACGGGTTCTCGGGTTTTCCCTGCCACTTTCCACCAGTTGCTCCATCATCGCCTTTCCATTCACCGGTTTCGCCTGCATTTTATATCATCTTGCTCACTCTCCGACCTGGTGCTTGGCTGATCATCCGCTTCCAGGTCTTCACTCTGTCCGGTCTAGGTTCCTGTGCTCTCCGATAGGCATCTGACCCTATTTTTTTAATTAACGTCCTCCAGCATTGTGTCATATCGGACAAATGAATGAAATGGGTAAAATGCTCAAATGAGCCCGAGGTCCATGGAGCTTTAAGTTACCCGACATTCGTCTCCTCAGGGTAGGGAAAACCTCGGGAAAAAAAAAAAAAAAACCTTACCCGGATAACTTACCCTAAGCGAAATTCGAACTCGCGATCTCTTGTACTTAAGGCAGACACGCTAACCATCACGCTACCGAGGCGGGCATCTGACCCTAGGCACTGGTTACTCTAGGGGAAGTACGCCCTACATAAAGAGAGTGTAATCAGGTAAGAAGAAGAAGTCATTCGAACATGAGAAGTCGCTCAAACTGTAGCGTAATATCAGTAGCATTTTTATAACCGGAACATGCAAAGAGCACGGAATTTCAAAGCCATCACATAGCGACCAGTTCTTCAAGGAGTGACTATTGCTTAGGTCAACATACCCCTAGCACCTACAAGAAAATTAGCAATAAAATAATGTCTGCAAATGTTTCTCTCGATTAACATGAAGTAGAGGAATAAGAGTTTGTAAGAATAGCTTGCACAAGAGAAGAGAAAGCCATGTGAGTGCAACACTCGTAGTCGTGAAAAGAGAATGGAATTTCAAAGTCACAAATAGCAATACACTCTTTAAACATCTGACATCGCTTTACCTATCGATCATACAAGGAAATGTGTGAATTGAAAGTTCATCTGTTTTAACAAGAAGCAAATAGAAGAATAAGTTGTACGAAGAATTTGCAGAAAAGCGTACGGAAGGTTATATGAGTGCAACACACCATGCTGCTTTTTGTAAGATTCGAGTTACTTACAATCACTCAAAGAAGTGTTCATCTAACTGAGGGATGCCAACGTGTGACTCACTGTATGGTTCTCATATTTTCCTTTTCATCATCGTGTGTTGCGGGTGGTCGGACTTAACGGCGGCACAGAGCTGAGAATGGAAGCTTCTTGGATGACAGACAAACCGAAAAATAAGACAGGAGGATGAGTTAAACCTCGTGTGCCTTCCATTAGCACCACCGATCTAAATACTCGTTTTAACTTGATGAGGAAATACATAAAAAGTTAAGGAACAAGGCATGCCTAATCACAATTTTATTTATCACGCAAAAGGAAGTATTGCATGTTAACAAAACATCATTCTTTATTGTAATCAACGCAAGAAAAATAAAATCAAACTTGTGTCAACTCACTCAAAAAAATATTTGTCTCCAGCACACGAACTTAAGTTTTCATTTATAAATTATATGTTTAATATATATTTAGTAGGCCTTCACTTTTGACTATCTTGTGCACCTTTTTGGGTTTTCTGTTGATACCCTGATAATTTTCTTCCACTCCTTCACCAACATCTGCTTCAGATCATCCTTTTTTGAGATTTTGTTCCAGAATGTACCATATATTGTCAATAGAATTGATATCTGGCAACTGTGGAAGTATATCCATCCATTTTGGTGTGTTGTACTCAACCAGTGCTGCCCTTTTAGGACTGTATGTTTGCAGTCCTTGTCTTGAGTGAAGTTTTAGTCATCTGCGAGACCCACATTCTGAAAATTAATATAACCTCCGTGGTCCATAATGCCGTCAATGAAGCACAGATCGCTTACACCATTCGCATTCTTGCACCCTCACACATGCAGAGATCCTCCATCATGTTTGACGGTGTTTGTGAGATATTTCAGTTCTAAGTCCCAATTTTTCTATCGCCACTCTTCCTTTGGATACAAACATGTCGAGCTTGCTTTCATCGGTAGAAACGACCTTTCTCCAAAAGTCATTGTTATCATTTCAGTGCTCTTTGGTATATTGCAGCTGTTGACTTTCCTATGTAAGATTTTCTAGGGGCTGTTCGGTTATTATATTCACTCTCATGGATAATATTTATGATTTTTGTGGATTTACACGTTTCCCCATCAATTTCCACCTCTAGCGCTAAATTTGGGATTTTTTCATCTTTCTATTTTACGTTTCCCATTTGGGCCAGGATTGAAGTTCGACCTGTTCTTACTTTATTTTTGTATCTTTTTATTTGCTTATGCCCTTACATGTGCTATCAATAATGTAGAGTGATGTATATTTAATATTTCAGCTAATTTTTCTTTTCAAAGTACCTTACTACAACTTGTCATGTTTTATATTCCACGGATTTCCGTTCCAGTGCACCCATTTTCAAAGTTGAAGAAACACCTCCTGCAACATAGTGCACCAGCTGAAAGAGGGGCAATGGGGTGGTTTTGGTCTCACTTCCTTTGCCAGGTGAAGTAAACCGGCCTCAGTTTACTGATATTTACTGATAATGCGTGTCTTCTTTGACACGACGGAGATAACTTTTGTGAGACATTCTAGGTGAAATCCGTTCCTTGCTTTTAGGTTGTTTGTTAGAAATAGCTGCTCTATAATACCTATGTAAAATTACATTCTGCAAAGCCGTTCTAAATGAAGATAAGGTGTCCTGTGACCTTGCTGTACCATTAATGACTAAGCACTATCACAATCTTACATTCACTAAGCCGGTGGCCTCCCTCGCGCTGCTCGCCTGTCAAATGGTAACAGAAGAAAGTCAATTTAACTATTTACCGTGACCAACTCTGCGTAGTGGAAAAGTTGCTATTTCTTGGAATGTAAAAGAAATATACCGAAAAAAAAAACGAACAGAACTGTTGCTTCTAGAGCTATGTTTTCATTAACTTTTCCTATGTGTTTCATTTAAAATATAAAAATAAAAGCTTGTGTATGTTAACACCAAACTTTGGTCTTAAAATAGTTATTTAGGATAAAACCGATCGAAGTTGCGCCGCGGCAACGTGTGCGACTTACTTTGGGGAGGTCCCCGGTTCGATCTCCGGTGGCCTCAGATTCTAACTTGGGTTTTTCGATGGTTTCTTGTCACTCAGGCAAATGCTGGGGTGCTCCATTTCGCATCACGGTTTCCTTTCCCTCATTTCCCTTCATTCCATTTCCTTACCATCTTCCATGTGTGCTTTCAAGCGTGTGGAGTTTGGCGGTGCCGAACAGATGACGCGGGTGCTTGTGCAATGTAACTGCTGTCGGCACTAGATGGCGTAGGATATATATAGGAATGAGGCAAAATTTTCAGGTAACAAAAGTCTCTATTTTAGATCCTGCTATCTCGCTTCAAAGCGAAAATGAAGGAAAAAGATGAATTTTACATTCGTTCAATCATAGAGGCAGTGGAATGTAACTTTCGAAATACTTCCCGAGGAATCTAGAACATTTTATTTCAGTCTATCAATTGTTTCCACGAAACAAAAGCTACTCGTTATATTTTTATAAAACGCAAATCACCTTAATAAAATTAAAATCGCTGCCCCTGCTCAAGTGGTGAGTGTTTTGGCTTGTCAAACCAGAGGTCTCATGTTCGATGCCCGGCTAGGGCGGGGAATTTTTCTTTAACCAGATTTTTTCGCTACCCTTCTAGAGCAGTGATGTCCAACCTTGTCTCTTTGGAAACGCTTAATTAGCGGCTATTACTCCACTCCTTCAGTCGGAGGGTGAATCAATGTGGCGTGTAGAACTCACAATCAGTCAATAGGTATCCAGTCACGGACACAAAAGCAATTCAATGACATGCCTTGAATTTTCTGGAAATGTCCTCAGAAGGCCTGTTCATTCAGTGAGAGACAGACAAAAAATGTGGATCTCGTTAAAACACACAAGTTATGTAAAATATTTCTTTTGTGTGAACCATTTTCGATATATTATTTATTATTTGTTTGAATTTGCCAATACTTATAGTTTTCTCAAATAGGAATATGTTATTTGTTTTTTAGCTTTTGTCCTTGTAAAGAAAACGGAATTTCAAACGCATCGCATAGCAACCAGCTCTTAAAAATAAAAAGGTTAAAGGTAAAAGAATAATTGTAAAAAGAATTTTATTTGAGTAAACAAACATTTCCTGCTATAATAGCAAAGACAGCTTCTATTGCAAGGACATAATGGAAGTGGGCTACTACATAATAAGTATCATGTAAAATGATATCAATCACTATCGCTTAAAACCTACTGTATTCCCATATTCCTGTTGCACCTGCGAGAAAATTAGCTAAACGGTAATGTTTGAAAATATGCCGATTAAAATGAAGTAGAACTTAAAGAAGAGTGTGTATAACAGTGTGTATAGCCCTACTTATATTTGCGAAACGAGTTCCTCCAAATTGAGCTACATTAGAAGTATGTATCGTAATAGCTTACGCGACGATCACTTGGTGTATCTTCTAGGACTTCTACTTTGTTGCCAAATATTGTTAGACTTGTTAAACGTAAGCAATATCAAACAAGTCACTAGTGAACAGATGGTTATTGCATAAGATTTGAAAGCGCTTTTGTAAATTAAACGGAACGTCAATCGCCAAGATCACATCAGCGTCGCCGGTGTGTCGGAATTTCGCCCCGCAGGAGTTCTTTTACATGCTAGTACATCTACTGGCATGTAGCTTTAAAACCATCGGTCTGGGCTGGGTTTGAACCCGCGACCATGGGATCAGTAGGCGAGTGTCTAACCAACTGAGCTACCTAGACCGACAACGCAGTGTAATATATATAATCAAACCGCCACTGCAACACAATTGAATGTTAAAAGAATGGCACAGCCTGCACAAGGTGGAAGGAGGTAAATCTAACCTACCCTCTTTCGCAAACGTTGGACATCGCTGTTTTAGAGACTGGACGTGTGAATGTGGGAATGAATGCGAGTGTATTTTGTAGTAAAATGTACTAAAATGCCAGCTCTAATAAAACTACGGTTCAACAAGAAATAACACGATCATAAAGATTAACGAGAACTATAGTTTACAGGGTATGCAACGCAGGGGACACCTCGTCCACTGCGACGTACAGGAGATCTGTTGCTACTACCACCCTCAGGAGGAAGGGATCAAGTGGAGGAACCACAGGAGACTACATACCGGAAGCAGAGAGGTCACAGAGATGTGCGATGATCCCTCATGGTTTCTTGCAGGACAACCGGAGCTGCTCAGAAAGAGCGATGTACGACACCTCAATCAAACAATTGTCTAGTGTTCCCGGAGAATATTTTTTTCCCATTGAGGAAGCATCCGCACCATCTGTCTGTAACGTCATGAAATATAAAAGCACAACTTCAACATGAGAAGCAAACGGAGTGAAAATGAAATTATGGGAAGGAAATAGTAGTAAATGAGAAACAACCCCGGCATTCATCTATCTACCAGGGAAAACGGCGAAAAATCTAAGGTCAGCATGCGCGAAAAGAACCAGGGACCTCCGGAATGAGGCGCTCATGCGTTACCGCGGATTTTTTTTTTTTTTTTTTTTTTTTTTTTTTTTTTTTTTTTTGAAACGTTCAATCATGCACTTTTGTAACACTGAATATATTAAATACATATTCAGATTGGTTTCAGCAATAGACAAATCTAGCACCTACATTAAGGAAATTAACGCTAGCACAAATGACACCTGTTTCTAATGTTGTAGTTGGTATCCTTGAAGAAGAGGTCATACGAAAATCATTATTCAGATGTAAACACGGAGTGAAATTAAACTTGACCTTCACGCGTCAGACGTAGGCCCAAGTACATCGCTATTTTCAACACTAGTAATTACAGGGAGAATTTATATTTTCTATTTTCATATATAAGTTTCAATTGAAGGATCTAATCTACACATTGGATATGACACCATTTGTCGCACATCATTACTAACAATAATAATTCATTGTGCTACTGAAATTATTTGAAGAATTTCTTCTTGCAAGGGAAATGGTGTTAATCGTGTGCTTTACGCTACTTTATATCCAATGTAGTCCTCACTGTCATGGTTTAACTGGAAATGAAGGTAATAATCCTTTCCATCCAAAATATATGTGCCAATGTATCTCTGTGTATGAACACCATAACTTATGGCAGAACGTGTAGAATCACACCGAAAAAATTCAATTCCATAGACAGGATTCGAACTATGGCTCTTCAGTATCTATTTGGTTGTCCTACCCACTGACCTACCATGTCAACATGCCGCTGATTCGCATTTTCCCCGGTTTGAGGAGATCTCAAACCCATATAAGATAATATACTCTAATGGTGACTTGTAACGTTTCAGAAGTCCCGGGCTTCATGGTTGTGAGTCAGTTGGAGAATTTAGTGTCATGTTAGTATGACATGGAGATCCACATTTTGTTTGGAAATAGAGACAAATTTGTGAGGGTAACATCATGGGGAAACAATTCTCTCACATTCTGGGAAGACAACTGATTTAAATACCAAATTTACTGTGAAAAAACTGCGCACGAGGTACTTTCTAATGTTTCATCATTCAAGTTGCGCATTTCTTAAGAACATGAATTTAGAATTTTCAAGTGCAATGAGATTCATATATGAGGACAAAATAATTAATTTCCAGATACAGTTCAAAGTTGGCAGGCTAAGGGCACGCCAACGAAGTATAAATATTGACGTCCCTGAGAAGAAAACTTCGGCGGGGTTTTTTGCTCTCTGAAGCATTAAGGGAAGACCATGTGGTAACTCTAATGATATTATAAATAAATCTAGTATCTACATTAAATATATCATGCAACGTTGTTACCCCAGCATTGCTAACATCGATATTAGGTTTTCCTACAGGCCTAAGCATTGTTGATATGTTGAAAGTCTGGTCGCAATCTTTCTCAGTTAACGGCAGACTTGTCGATGCCAACCTTACAACCAAATTCTCGTGAACACATTTTAGGACGGGATGGTTGTTGCAGGATGACAGATCTGACTGAGGATATTGGAATGAAGACAGATAGCATGATTTGCTCTTTGACGGGTGTAGCTAAGGGTGGAAGCGCCCCTGTGCATCGCTGATGTACGAGTGTTTCTTTCCAAAATGAACGTTTATTCAGGGCAGGGTTGCCAACTCGTACGATAATTATGGTGGCATACGATAATTTTAATGTTTGTACGATGGTTGTCAACCCGTACGATAATTATGGGGGTGTACGATAATTTGAATGTATGATAGTTCGATATCGGCGAAATGTCATTTTCTCTGGTTTGTCACTCCAGCGAAGTGAAACTAATTACAAATAACACCACTTTTGTCCACATTGTCTGTCTCCACCCCATAGCTACTAAGCCTGCTACCCCTTATCCTCTTATTGTCAGTGTGCCCAGGTCTGATAATCTCAAAGAAGAAGACACTTCAGAAAATTGACGATCAATGTAGAAAACTTGGAATACGTGCTATTTCGTGTGAAATAAAGAACATGCCTGAACCTGACAGTTTTTGGAGTGCTGTTAAACATATGTTACCTTGGTGGAAATACTGATTTCAAAGAACTGGCGGAGTTTGCATTATCAGTGGTTTCCTTGCCCTACAGAAGCACTTCTTGTGAAAGAGTTGTTTTTTTTTCTAAACTGGGTATAATAATAACCAAAGTTAGAAACAGATTGGCACTAGATACGGTAAATGAACTCATTTTGTCGTCTCAACTTATGAAAGAACGTGGCAGATCTTAAAATCTGCAAGTCACCGAGAAGGTGTTAAGGTTTATCTCAACAACAAATTGGTGCAATGCTGCAACGGTTGAGGAAGCTGAACTTTCGGATGAATAGTGCGAGAAACATAAGTGCTAAAGTTGTAATATTTGTTGAGATCATCACTCTTGTAAGTGGATATAATAAACATCATTACTCTTATATTTTCATAAGTATTATACTGATATTTTTATTGTTGTAGCATTTGCTTTATGATGTACTATAATTTTGAGTAAAAATCTATAATTTTGAGTGGCTGGTACGATAATTTTACTTTTAAATGTTGGCAACCCTGATTCAGGGGATACTATTGCAAACGATTGATTTTTCCAAGAGTCTCATCAGCCCTAGAAGCTGGTGAAGGAACTAATGAACAATTAGAATTGTGTTTCATTTAAAACTATCTAAGCGAACCAATGTCAAAACTGGAAACTGCTAACAGTTGGTGGTAGTTGTGCTACAGTTTATGCTTCTAGCACAATGGTCCTGTCCTTCAACTTTGAGGTTATAAACGTTGCATTTCCGAGGACAGATTGTTACGAACATTTTCACGCATGACTGCAGACATTTACTATAAACACGCACACCTGGAAACTGTTGACCTTACTGTTATATCAGATGACATTGAATTGGACCTTGTTTATTATATGGGGCTTATCTATAGGTACTGATAGTCATTTATGGTATTTTATTTTAAGGAAGCGACTAGATTAGTGAATTATCTTAGGCGATTCCAACCACAAATCCTGACTTCGTAACTTCGACCTTTAAAAGTTTGTTGAAAGGTGATCAACAACGATTACAACACGGATATACTTTTCTCCTTGACCTAGTAGTCATAAATTGGCCAAATTAAGCTATTTTTTTCCTCTCTTCGCAGAAAACATGCTGTGGTAAATCCACGAACACACTCTCCATCTAAAGAAAGAACTGTAGGAAATCTAGAAGGTAAACCAATATATACGTAAAAGCACGGTGAAATGAAAAGAATCAACGGCTATTGGATAAGAAAGTTTCGATGTTAGGCATCTTCAATTGCTATACAATTCCAGTTAATCATGGTAAACATTCGGCGTTAGTCGTTTCGTTCTGTTCTTATAACTAAGCAGCCACATATACCTATAGAGCCACAAACATTTATAGAGGATTGCGACAGTCTACTGTTAAACAGCAAGATATTCAGCAAGACTCTTTGCATGCATTACACTGCTGAGGAACTATAGTACAGAAATTCTATTTCAGAAGTCATTGCTTAAAATACTGGGAAATTCAAAGAAATAACATAATGTGTTTCGGAAACGGCTAATGTTACAAAATTTATTCCACGTAAATAGGCACGAATGGGCATTGAATTTTTATGCACTAACTTTCGTCAAGCGCGTATTAGTCTTTGCAAGATACAGAACATTTAGTAAATACGAGGACTTGGCAGAGTATTTACAGAAAATTAAACGTATTCATTTTATTCGGTGTTAGAACGCAATTACATGAGATTTTAAAGCTCTTTTGAGAAAACAAAAAGCAAATTATTTTTCTTTTAATGTAAAGAGCCATTTAGGATGGCTTTACTAAAAGAATCTCTTTAAATGGCATCTTATTCTTATCTTATTCGGTATATATCCGACTCGATGTCGAACTCTCGCTGTCGAAGCTTCGATTTCGAACCCTCGCTGTCCAGCGCTGATGTCGAACCCTCGATGTGGGACCCTCGAAGTCGAACCGAAAATATAAAAATTTCGATGTCAAAATTTCGATGTCGAAACCTCTATGTCGAACCTTCGATGTCGAACTCCCGATTTCGAATCCCGATGTCGAAATCGAAATTAAAATTCCGATATCGAAATTTCGAAACTTTGATGTCGTACCCTTGATATGGATCACTCGATGTCGAACCCAGAATGTCGAACGCTCGATGTCGAACCCTCCATGTCGAATCAAGTCGAACACTCGATGTTGAACGCTCGATGTCGAACTCTCGATGTTGAAGCTTCGATGTCGAACCCCCGATGTCATAACTTCGATGTCGAAACTTTGATGTCGAACCCTCGATGTCGAACCCTCAATCTCGAACGTTCGATGTCGAACTCTCAATGTCGAACCCTCGATGTCCAACCCTCGATGTCGAACCCTCGATGTCGAACGCTGATGTCGAACTCTCGACGTGGAACCCTCGATGTCTAACCCTCGATGTGGAATCCACGAAATCGAACACCCGATGTAAAAAGTCCGATGTCGAAATTTCGATGTCGATTCTTCTATGTCGAATCTTCTATCGTCGCACCTTCGATGTCGAACCCTCGATGTGGAATCCTCAATGATGAACACCTATGTAAAATTCCGATATCGAAATTTCGATTAGGATACCTGGATGTCGAAACTTCGATGTCGAAACTTCGGTGAAATATACACAAATTCAAAACCGATGGAGAAGTTTCGATATTGAAAATTCGATATCACAATTTTGATATCGTAACTTAAATGTCGAACACACGAAGTGTGGTTCCTCGAGGGCGAACCCCCGATGTAAAATTTCGATATCGGGGCTTTCGATGTCAAATTTCAATCGCGAAATTTCGATGTCGAACCTTCAATGAAGAACCCACGATGTCGAAACCCGAAGTAGATATTTCGATATAGAAAGTTCGATATCATAATTTCGATATCGAAACTTCGATGTCGAACACGCGATGTGGAACACTCGATGTCAAATACAAGATGGCGAAATTTCGATGTCGGAACTGCGATGTTGAAACTTCGGTGTCGAACTCTTTATGTGGAACCTTGAAGTCGATCCCCGATGTCGAAATTTCGATGTTGAAATTCGAATGTTCAAATTTCGATGTCGAACCCTCGATGTGGAACCACCGATGTGCTACCCTCGATGTTGAACCCTCGATGTCATAACTTCGATGTCGAAACTGATGTCGAGCACTCGATGTCGAACTCTCGATGTTGGAGCTTCGATGTCGAATTCTCGATGTCGAACCCTCTATATCCAACCCTCGATGTCGAACCCCCGATGTCGAACGCTGATGTCGAACCCTCGATGTGGAACCCACGAAGTCGAACACCCGATGTAAAAATCTCAATGTCGATACTTCGATGTCGAAATTTGAACCTTCTATGAAGAACCCACGACGTCGAAACACGACGTATAAATTTCGATATTGAAATTTCGATATCAGATTTTGATATCAAACACACGATGTGGAACACTCAAAGTAGAATACAGGATGTCGAAATTACGATCTCGAAATTTCGATGTCGAACCTTCTATGAGGAACCCACGATGTCGAAACCCGATGTACATATTTCGACATTGAAATTTCTATATAATAATTTCTATATCGAAACTTCGAAGCCGAACACACGATGTGGAACACTCGATGTCGAATACAGGATGTCGAAATTACGATGTCGGAACTTCGATGTTGAAACTTCGGTGTCGAACTCTTTATGTGGAACCTTGAAATCCATCCCCGATGTCGAAATACGATGTAGAAATTTGAATGTCGAAATTTCGATGTCGAACCCTCGATGGGGAACCACCGATGTGCTACCCTCGATGTGGAACCCTCGATGTCATAACTTCGATGTCGAAAAATTTGATGTCGAGCACTCGTCGAACTCTCGATGTTGGAGCTTCGATTTCGAACCCTCGATGTCGAACCTTCAATGTCCAACCCTCGATGTCGAACCCTCGATGTCGAACTCTCGATGTCGAACCGTCGATGTCCAACCCTCATGTCGAACACCCGATGTCGAACCCTTAGTGTGGAACCCACGAAGCCGAACACCCTATGTAAAAATTTCGAAGTCGAAATTTCGATGTCGATACTTTGATGTCGAAATTTAGATCTCGAAACTTCGATGTCGATACTTCGATGAAGAACCCACGATGTCAAAACCGATGTAGAAATTCCGTTATTCATATTTCGATATTGAAATTTCGATATCAAAATTTCGATATCGAAACTTCGATGTCGATAACACGATGTGTTACCCTCAATGACGAACCCCGATGTATAATTTCGATATTGAAATTTCCATTAGAATACTTCGATGTTGAAATTTCGATCTCGAAACTTCGATGAAGAACCTCCGATGTCAAAGCCAATGCAGAACGTTCGACATTGATTTTTCGATGTTGAAATTTCGATATCGAAATTTCGATATCGTAACTTCGATGTCGAACACACGATGTGGAACCCTCGAAGGCGAACCCCGATGTAAAATTTCGATAATGAAATTTCAATGTGGTGACTCGACGTCTTAGTGGGGAAGAACCCACGATGTCGAAACCCGATGTAGATATTTCGATATAGAAATTTCGATATTGAAATTTCTGTATTGTAATTTCAATATCAGAATCTCGATATCAAAACTTCTATGTCGAAACTGCGAGTTTGAAACTTCGGTGTCGAACTCCTTATGTGGAAGCTGGAAGTCGATCCCCGATAGGAAAATTCGATATTGAAATTTGAATGTCAAAATTTCGATGTCGAACCCTCGATTTGGAACCACCGATGTGCTACCCTCGATGTGGAACCCTCGATGACATAACTTCGATGTCGAAACTGATGCCGAGCACTCGATGTCGTACTCTCGATGTCGGAGCTTCGATTTCGAGCCCTCGATGTCGAACCCTCGAAGTCGAACGCTCGATGTCGAACTCTCGATTTCGAACCATCGATGTCGAACCCTCGATGTCGAACCCTCGATGTCGAACCCTCGATGTCGAACCGCCGAAATAAAAATTTCTTAATCGAAACTTCAGTGTTGACCCCACGAAGTGGAACACTGGATGTCGAATACCTGATGTCGAAACTTCGGTGTCGAACCCTCGATGTAGAACATTGATGTCGAAAGCCCCATATCGGAATTTCGATATTGAAATTTCGATGCAAAAATTTTGATGTCGAACACTCGATGTGGAAGCCCCGATGTGCTACCCTCGATGTCGAACACCTATGTCGAAATTTCGAGGTCTAGCCCTCAATGTAGAACACTCGATGTCGAACCCCGGATGTCGAATTCTCGATGTCGAATCCTCAATGTCGAACCCTCCATGTCGAACCGCCGATGTAAAAATATTGATTTCGAAATTTCGATGTCATTACTTCGATGTCGGAACGTCGATGTGGAAAGCTTGATGACGAACCCCAGTTTTGAAATTTCGATATCGAAATTTCTAGGTCGAAACTTTGATGTCGAACCCTCGATGTGTAACACTGGATGTCAAACCCCGGATCTCGAACTCTCGATGTCGAACCCTTGATGTGTAAAATTCGATGTCGATCCTCCGATGTAAGAAATTCGATGACTGTATTTCGATGTCGAAGTTTCGATGTCAATACTTTGATGTGGAAACTTCGATTACGAACCCTCGTTGTGGAACCCTCGATGTCGTAATTTCGACGTTGAATTTTCCATGTTGAAATTTCGATATAGAAACTTCGATGTCAAACCCTCGATGTGTAACACACGATGTCGTGTACCGGGTGTTCAAATTTCGATGGTCGAGCCCATGATGTGGAACCCTCGAAGTCGAACCGCCGATGTAGAAATTCCGATGTCAAAATTTCGATGCCCATACTTCGATATCGAAACTTCGATGCCAAACCCTTATGTCAGACCCCGATATCGAAATTCGATGTTGAAATTTAGATATTGAAATTTTGATGTTGAATCTTCGATGTCGAACCCTCGATGTGAAACACTCGATGTCGAACCCCGGATGTCGAACCCTCGATGCCGATCCCCTGATGTAAAATTTCGATGTCAAAATTTCCATGACGATACTTCGATGTCAAAATTATAGTCGAAACTTCGATGTCGAAACTTCAATGACGAATCCTCGATGTGGAACCCTCGATGACAACCCCGATGGCGAAACTTCGATGTTGAAATTTCGATATTAAAATTAGGCGTCGAAGCTTCGATGTCGAACACTGGATGTCGAACTCTAGGTGTCGAACTCTAGATGTTGAACTCTCGATGTCGAATCCTCGATGTCGATCGCTCGATGTCGAACTCTCGATGTCGAACTCCCGATGTCGAACCCCCGATATCGAAACTTCTATATCGAACCCTCGATGTCGACCCCCGATGTTGAATCCTCGCTGTCGAACCCCCGATGTTGAAATTTCGATGTCGAAAAAGTTTATCGAAAAAGATGCGTGTGCCACTGTGTGTCTGTGTGAACATAACTCCAAAGCTAAAAGTCGTATTATATATTAAACCAAACTTGGTATTTAAGCTTTACTGAGGACAAAGGTAGTTCCCTATACCAAGAGCTAGGTGAAAGGAAAGAGAACAAGGAGAAGAAAAAGACGGATGAGAAGACAGAGAAGCGGAAGAGGAAAGGGGGAAGATGGGAAGGGGAAGAAGAAAAGGGGTAAGGGTTCAAAATTGGCTCAACGATTTAATCGAAGTACCATATGTTAAAATATTTTTACGATAAATGAAATATGGCTCTTAGATTTTATGTGAAAGTCCTTCTGGGCGACTGTTGTAAAACCGGATAGACAAAATGTAATTAGGTATACAAAAAATGTAACACATTTCTCTTTAAAACAGACAAATTAATAGCAAATATATTTTGTGTGAAGTGAAAGATTATTTCTTATTACTATTTGTCCGAATTTTCCAATACTTATACCTCACTCAAATGGGAAGTCTTATTTTTATCTTGGCCATGCAAAGAGGACGAAATATCGGCAAATTGTGACGAAGTTGATCGGGGAGTACGGATTTCTAAGGAATAGCTTGTACAAGAGTAGAGAAGGTCATGTGAATGTAATATATTTTAGCATCATTTCATCCATTTCATTCACTGTCCAATATGATCTGCCAGGTTAAAGGAGGTTAAACTTACCCATGTATATGAAAAGTATAGTTTTATTGAGTCATACTTCAAATTTCCCATTGGCATTTTTCCTCCCTTATGGCACATTTTTTTTACTCATTTCCACATCTGCTCACTGTTACGGATGTCTGGGAATCCTAGGTTAGAAGACCCATTTTGCAGTACCATATACAAGGATTTGCGTGATAATAGTTTCACATGGCAAATAAACTCCAATAACAAGTCCATCTATCGTCAAAAGTAAAGGAAATAATGTAACATTATTGAATAAAATTACGAGATACGACTATTGTTGTTATGCTTACATCACAACTAGGACGAGTAATGTCCAAACACTGCGCCAGGTATATAAAACTGGTTTCCGAGCATATTCACGAGAGCTGAGTAGGTTGGTTTTAGTGTCAACATTCTTGATCTTCCGCTTTGCGCGCTTGCCAAAATATGTGCAACAGACACGCCGAAATGATTCATTTTAGCAACAAATAGACAGTATACAAATAACTAATCCTTTAAACCTCTACCTCTCTAGGCTAATTACGTAAGTAAAGGATAAAGGAGTGCCGACGTTTTTATGCAATTATGCAGTATAGAGGAATGTCGTCCTGGTGGCTCAGTTGGCTAGATGCTGGTCTATTGATCCCAAGGTCACGGGTCAGTAGATTTACTGACATTTAAGACAATTCATGTGGGACAAAATTCCGGCACACCGGCGACGGTGATGTGATCCTGGCAATTGACAGCGTTGTTAAACAACAAAAAAATGTGATGTGCTGCACTCACATGACTTTTCCTATAGTTGTACTATCCATTCTTACAAATTCTTATTCCTCTATCTTCTTTGTGTTAGTTGAGATGAGCATTTGTACAAATTATCTTATTGCTTATTTCCTTATAGGTGCAAGGGGAATGTTAGAATACAGCAGGCTTTGTGCGATAGTCAAATGTTTTAAAGCTTTGAGATTCTGCTGTCTTTGCACACTTAACATATAACAAAATGAACAACGATGATCCATTTCACGAAAGTTCTGTTTTCCGAAACTCACACACATAACAAGGAATATCTCCGAAATTGTTCACCCTACAAGAAAATGTGTTCAGACATAAATTGTGTATTTTAGCAAGATCTACATTTTTTGTATAGTATAATTTGGTCTATCTCTAACGGTTTACCAGTTATGCAAAAGTCGTCCAGAGTAAATACGACTACAGGGGCTATAGCCAGAAAATTCAAGATATACATTTCATTTGTCATAAAAATATCTCAAACATATGACATTTTAATGAAAATCGTTAGAGTCATTTTCAAGAAAATCAAAATTTTCTAAAAATCTTCCATGTAAAGGGTAGTTTAGGGTGCGGCTATTTTCTTCAAAATCTTCGTGTCGCATCCTTGAAAGACATTAAACTTAAATACCAACTTTGGTGTTTAACCGACTTTGCGTTTTTGAGACGCTGTCCACAGCCTGACACACAGACACACACACGGACCTTTTTCTAAAAATGCTTTTTTTGGATTCAGGGGGCCTCAAAACATATATTTCCGGTAAAATCTCGACTTCGAATTTTTGGGTGGAATACAATACTTCCTCTACTTACCAGTAGAGAAAGTAAAAATTGACCAGATTACTCCACAACTTAACAAAGAACTGGGAAGGTAAATACATCATCAGTTCGTCCTGGGTATGATGATAGACACTACAGATCCGCCTTAGATTGCGGTGAACAAGGTGTTCCTCTCTGTTATCTTGTCATATACATAACCATGTCAAATATAAGGTTAAATAAACAACTGTGGCACGTATTTGCGAAACATATTTTAATAATTTTGATAGCATAAATGGCTGAACATTTAACATACTCTAGTGCGTACAAATCCAATTCTGGTTATTACCTTACTTGAACTTGAGGTTTTGCTAACGTTCGTTTTTAGTACTACTACTGAACACATTCATAATCACTTCCACATTCCTTATTCCAGTCTCTGGAGAAGAATTGCTTCTGCTTAAAGATAAATTTCTCAGCATGAACCTCTGGGTTGCGATGACCATCGCCAATGGAGTGAGTCGCTATATTCTTATTCTCCTAAAGAAGTGCCCCTTTGATCTGCTTATTCCTGTGCGTTTCCCCCTTCCACTTTGGTTCCGTTTCTCATAACCACATAGCAGTGATCTGCACACGTAATTCAGAAAGGAAAAGTTCCTGCAGCTGCAGCCAATCATAAACCTTGACATCGATAAGTCGTATTCAATAGACGACGCTGGCCCATTTCCGGGTAAAAGTATTAGCTACTGAGCAGTCTCACAGATGTTCTTGTGCCTGCGTTTGGATTTCAAACGTCGCTTCTCTCACTGAATGCGCTATATAAATATCTGAAAATGTACAAAATCTATACATTCACACGGTTTTCTCTTCTCCCTATCATTTATTAGTGATATTATTCTTGCGAGAGTTTCTTTTTCTCTCAGCAAAAATAGCTACATTACACGTAGGAGTACAGCGATAGTCAAATGTTAAAGAACCGGACGCTAGATGCCGGGCTTAAAATTCCATACTCTCAATACAATTGCGAGAAACATCTGAAAATCGGCAGGACTTGGAAAGAATAACAAATTACACTGATCGACAACATTTTTGGTCCTAATGAAATAATAGGTGATTATCGTATTTTTACCTACCCTTAATCAAAAACTGTAATGAAATCTCCCGCACTTTTCAAGAGCTAGGGGCATCAATATCGATTTAGCATCAAAACTACCTCGAGTTACAGATTACAAGACAGTTTAAGATTAATTTTCTGATACTTTATATGTTGTGTGACATAAAAGAATAGTACAATGAATTTTTTGTTTCTTAGGTTATTTACATATTTGAAGACATACAATCGTGCCAATGCGCGAACATGAAGGCCTGCAGCGGATGGCAGAATCACATTGAATTCTCCAACCGATTCGTATTTCTCCCGGTAAACCAATTCTGGCAGCTTGTCACAGCAGCTTAACGGTTAGAGCACCCCCCCCCCCTCCTCTAGTAAGCAGAGGGTCAAACCCCAGCTATGGCATTGGATTTTTCAGTTCCTATTCTACCTTTGAAACATTACCCACACACGGCTTATGTGTTTAAAAACACCAATAGTAAGTTTGTTGGCATAAATAAATAATAATTACTATCTTATTGCTTATTTATTTCCTTATAGGTGCAAGGGGAATATGGGAATACAGTAGGCTCTGAGCCATAGTTTAATCTTTTAAAGCTTTGAGAGTTCGTTCTTTTGCACGACTAAGATCTAAAAATGAATAACAATCTTCCATTTGACAAAAGTTCAGGTATTTCATAACTCAGACACATAACAAGAAATATTTTCGAAATGGTCCACTCTACAAAAAATGTTTCTGGACATAAATTGTGTGTTTTAGAAAGATCTGCATTTTTGTAGAGTAATATTTGGTCTATCTCCTACGGTTTACCAGTTATGCAAAGGTCATCAAGAGTAAACAGGACTACATAGACTATAGACAGAAAATTATAAATATGTATTTCATTTATCATAAAAATATCTCAAGGATATGGCATTTTAATCAAAATTATTAGAGCCATTTTCGAGAAAATCAAAATTTTCCATGTGAAGGGTAGTTTAAGGTGGAAGAATTTTCTTCAGAATCTTCCTGTCGCATTTTTAAAATATATTAAAAGTAAATACCAACTTTGGTTTTTGAGTTATGTTGTTCATAGACACGCAGACACGCGCGCACGCGCACACACACACACAGAGAGAGAGAGAGAGAGAGAGAGAGAGAGAGAGACGAGCCTTTTTCTAAAAATGCTTTTTTTTTTTTTGGATTCAGGGTTCTCAAAACATATATTTCCGGTGAAATCTCAACATCGAATTTTTGGGTGGAAAACAATACTTCCTCTCTAAAAAGTATCAGGTAATAAACACTTATCACTTAATCGAGTTGAGGCTATCGACTCGAACAGGTATTTTGCATCCAAAATGTGTATGCCGTCCAAACTATATGTCAAAAGAAACTCACAAAAGCTTCGTTTGTGTTAAGGTAGTTAGTCTGTTAGGTCACTATAAAATTTGAGAGGATGCTACACCCTACTGGTAATATAGTCACCATGTAGGTATTTGAAGTTAGTACCAAGGTGGAATTCATTAACTTACGTCCGGGAGTGCATTGTTCAGAAAGGAGGACAGAATCACAGCTGCAGAGTTCACTCGACACTTTTCTCGTAGATGTACTTACCCACCTACAACCGGTGTAAAACTTCAATGAGAGAGCAACTATAAAAAGCCATATCTGTCTCAAGAAAAACATTTTGACCCCAAACATAAGGAGGTGGATTGTAAGAAACCTTCTCCCAAAGCATACGTAACATACGACTTTACTGAATTATTATAAATAACATAGATATATTTTACACATATTTGGAACCACACAAAACGAAGCTCTATTTTTAATAGTTGCATGGCAATAAACAATTAAGTTTAAGCAATAATTTAAGTTGTCACTTTTTAGATCTTGTTTTAGTGTCTGTTCTTAAATTATTCGCTAAAACAATGTGACTACAGCTTCGCTGAACAACATGCAAGACAAGTCCCCAGGAAGCGACGGAAGCACTACGCCTAACTCACGAACAAGGCCGCCTGCGGTGCCGTAAGTAGTAAAAGCGGGCGTTAAACACTACAACAACAAAGAACAAGGCAGGTATAATATTCAGAACCCTGGTGGCGAACCGGCTAGGTAAGGTACACCCTACACGGGAAAATAGATATGTATGACAGAATAAGAAAATGCTTTAACTTCAATATCGGCACTAATGGATATGTCTGAGGTTGCTCTTTCTTATCGTGTTGGCTGTAAATTCGCCATCCTCATGATTATGTATGCGGGATGAGAGCGTTTTACTATGAAATTTATCTTTAAGTTGCCGAACATGCCATGATCCTCAGAACAGCTTTGGTTTCTGCAAGCTTTCAAACAGTCTTGGAGCCGGTTAGTATCAGTAGATCGGATAGAAGAAGACCGGATGGCCTTACCTAAAGTTCGTGGATCAAAGAAAGACTTGCTTAGAACTCCTGACCAAGCCTGCTCTGCTGGAGTGTCACCAGACCATAAAAACTTAGATAATAGGTGTATAGAAATTGCTAGCTATGTTTTCGTTGCTTTGTCAGTGGAAACGGTGGATCCTTTCTGTGCAGAAATTAAGTTATTAATCGTTGATTTGGCCAAAGCTGCAGACTTAATCTCCGATTCACAGCGTACCTTAGGCAGCGAATTTGTTTTGCGATTCAGAGGGAAAATGCTTTCAGTGTGATGGGGATATTTTTAGAGCTATTCTCATTTGACGAAGTTTCTCAAAAGTCGGTTAAATACCAAACGTGGTATTTAAGTTCATCATCTTAGTATTTAAGTTCAGCTTCTTCCAATCATACAATATGAAGATTTCCAATAAAACCCCCCGCCGCAGACTGCCCTAAGAATTCTGAGTTTTTCAAAAATGGCCCTAAAGATTTTGTACCATATACATGCTTAAGATATTTTATGCCAAATTAAATATATATCTTGAATTTCCTAAAAATGGCCTCTGAACTTCTGTTCATTCTGGATGACTTTTGCAACAACTGCAACACCGTAAGAAGAGATAGCCAAAGTCTTGTTATACAAAAAATGTAGATCTCCTCAAAACACCCAATTTCTCTCAAGTAATTTATTGTGGAATTAACCATTACCGAGATGTTCCTTGTTATTAATTTTCACGTTAAATTACTTGTACTTTTGTCAAATCAGAGGTCGTTATTAGTATTTTATGTCCTGGTAATACAAGGAGAATGGAATTTCAAAGAGACCCATTCTTAAAAGATTTGACTATCGCTTAAAGCTTACAGTATTCCCCAATTCGCATTGCACCTACAAGGAAATATGTAAATAACCCACTTCTACAAATGTTTATCTCGATTCACACGAGGTAGCTAGCTGCAAGTATAGTTTGTTGAAGAATAGACAGAGAAAGCCTAGTGAATGTTACTCATCAGATATTTTTATACCAACAATTGTTGAGATTGAAATAATTTTGTCTAATCAACTGATTCCGTACTTTGTTTTGTTCGTGTACCTTTTATTGTACTCGTTTAAATATAACAGTTCATCCAGGAATGTTTTTTGCAGATTATTCATTTTGTAACTTCTAAATGTCTATGGAGTAGCAATTTATACACATCAGTATCAGTTATTCCAGTTTGCTGGAAATACTTTGGTTAATATTTAAGCTAGGTAATTATTACAAAAATATAACAAGTCTACTTGATCGAAGAAATCATCAACTGTGAAACATACAGAAAATGTGCACAGCGCTATTCTTATGAGAAACTAGTCGATGTGAGCAAGCAAATCTTTTACACATTTCACAGAACTAAGCATATGTCATTAACAATACTATCCTCATCATAAGATACCTTACAAGTATTTATACAATCATTTTATATAAGGTTACAATTTTTCACCTTGTTAACTCATTCCGGAATTAACCTGCAGTGATTGTGAATAGCACAAGAAACAGACTGAACTTCCACCGTGTTTTTGCTTTGTTTTTTCACTTCGCGTCATTGTATATTCGAGGAAACTATTACTGCACACTGAATTTTGAAACAGCAAGAAACAGTTTTCTCGCTCTATTAACTTTCCTTTCTATTGGTAAAATGTAAATACCCGTTATTGAACTTAATGGTCAATACGGATACTAAAACCTGAGCATAATGAGGCATAAACAAACGTCATGGGCTAATCCACTCAATAAGGCATTATGCCAAGATAACAGAATTGTATAGACTTCATATAAACGGATAATAGTAACTTGACTTACTCCATTAAGACATAGTTCTTTAAAGACCTTTTTGTTTACCTACTATGGGTAAATATAAGGAATCCAAATTACATATGCGGAAATCTAGGATTCAGAAGTTAACTTTGTAATAGAATCTTCCGTTCAAGTTGAATATAAAAAGTATAATTTGTAATTGAATAAGAAGGAGCCGTTCATTCAAGAAGTTTAACTTAATATTTAGGGTACGTACTTTGGAAAATATCTCGGAAAGTGCTTTCTTTCATTTTTTATTAGACAGCATCATTGTGTTTCGAAAGGTTCTGCTTAAGGCTAACCCCGTAGCTCAGTCGGTAGAGCACCTGCAAGGGGTCTCGGGTTTGACTCCCCCCTGGGAGAGTGAAAATTTTTCTTTAACTAGGATTATTCCCATCGTCCCTAGAGTCTGGAGGTATGAATGGGAGATGTGAGTATGTGTGTTTGCGAATATTAATATAATAATCTTAAGTAACAGAAAGCCAAGCTAAGCGAATAAACACCATTGCTGTTGAGCAATTGTTCCAAGAAATTAAAAGTCGTCGATATGATCTTTGATGTTAAAGGTTATGTATACAAATGGAACATAAGCAAAATTATGCTCAACTCAAAAGTATGTTTTGAGGAGAGAGATTCTGGGTTCGATTCCCATGGTCTTTTTTGTCGTATGCCCGGATCGTAAGGGAATGGTAGGATGGTTCCAATACTACCACGAATTTCCTGTCCTCAAAATTTCCCTTCATCTGTTTCAGGGGTGTAAGACCATGCAACAGCGGTTGGTACGTTGTGGCAGGAGGGTGGAATTTGCGCTTTGGAAAGACTTATCTCTCGCAGTCGGCGGGACTGTTGGACCACCCTTGCTTGGTGGTAGTGTCTCGTCTACACCAGGGACTCTCAGGTGCCGAGTGGCTAAGGCATCACTAGCTGGCGCCGGGAAGATGTCACATTGCAACCATTAGGAGCTCCGAGCTTACTAGCTCACATCGTCGTCCGGATCTGGTCCTCCTTCGGGTTTTCCCTGCATTGCTTCCTGTCAGAGGTTAAACTGGAAGCACTAAGGATCCACTATGACCTATGCAGTGCTGTACTCCAGCTACTGGAGGCTGCTTGGTGTGTCTACCTGTAACTCTTGAGGAGTACTCTATTTGTTGCTATGATTTTAGCATAGTTAGCTGGTATTTAAAATAATTGAAAGAGAGTAATGTGAAAGACAGGGCAGTAACATCACCAATCTTAGCGAATTAGATACGCATTGTTACATGTAACGATGTTTACAATTTAATCTCAGGCTGATTCACAAGGACTTTTACAGAATTATAGGACGGATCCCTTACACTGAAACCAACTTGCTTCGTGTTTACGTTATTAGTTTGTTAATGAAAGCTTGCGTTCAATGGCTTTCCAGATCCAACCCAATAACTTCATGTGTGCACTCATTCATACAATGTGTTCGGAAAATCTCTGTGCAGTTACAAATATGTTGGAAATTCGGCCGCTGACTGATATATAAGCTCGATTTCGTCTTCCTCTTGCTCAGGCATGGGGAAGAGGGGTGACGGCAATGCAATTGAGTATTTACCCTCCCCGCTTACTGACACAATTTGAAAGACTGGCCGGTTCTCTGAGGTAGACAAACAATAGCGGGAGGCGTGGCCTGGTAGCTAATCGCTTTGAGGCAATGGACAGGATTAAAACTCCGATGTAGGGGAGGTGACACATTGAATCAATTCTCCCCATCCGTGGTCTAGCTCAATGTTTTCCAGCTGAGCTGCGCGCCAGTAAGCAGCGTCGTACGCGCCACCTTGCGTGAGTAAGCCTGCAACATGGAGTACAGCTCTGCTTTGGGGTAAGCTGCCGTCACGGCGCGGTGGGTAGTGGCAGAGAATTGCAACAGGGAATGATTGGGTTTGCCATGACCTTCGCCCAGTAACATGTTGGCTATCATCTTCGCTGCCGCTCTCTTTACAGCTGTACTTCACCCAACACTGCTGCGTACTCGCGTGTACTCATACTCAAACTCGTGGATTGGAACAGCCTGCTGTAACTAGCCAATAAAATCTTTAATCACTAAACAGTAAAGTTCACTGTTCATGGTTTCTTCAAAAAATAAAGAATTAATAATGTGCTTAGTTAAGGTGGTCTTACAATTCGCTCGGCACTGCTCTTTATCTCTAGAAACGGTTAAACAAGTCGATGAACTACAATGGAAATTTTTCAGAAAAAGTCTCCAACATTAAACTTTGTATGTATTGCTCTGTCGAAAGACATGTTCAACAAGAAAACAATGTTTGTGTACACATAGTTAACTAAACGTGTACCTATTAGTCTGTTCTTTGACGTTTCAATTATTTACATACTACAGTGAAAGTGATCCGTTCAACCAATGCAAGGTATTCACTTCTTGAGCAGGTGTTTATGAATGGTCGCACCAATGGTAATGGATGCGAGGTTACACGACTGTATCAGAGGTCACTTCCAGATCGAAGACACCTGAGTCATCCAACCTTTGCTGCTGTTTATCGTCGCGTTGCTAGGACAGTATTTGTGACAGACGGTTAGGAAGAGAAGGACCAGTTCCAGGGACTACACGTTCTCCCTATCTCAATCCCCTGGATATTTATCTGTGGATGCGCCTTAAAGTTTTGATTTGTGCAGCAGAGAACCTGGATGAAGAATCCCTTTCTCGACGTGTTATGGAAGACAGTGAAACCATTTGATACCGTCAGGGAAGATTTGACAGTGTGCGACAGTCCAAGATTTGAGGATCCAGGCGTGTCTGGATGCAAGAGGACATTTGGAGCATCAGATGGAGGACCATTAAAGAAACTATACAGACAATAAAAATGTAAGTACGAACGCCTTTCAACATAACTTTTTTTTTTTTTTTTTTTTTTTTTTTTTTAACGGAGCCCTTGTATTATTATTGACCTAAATGATAACGTATAAAACATATTAAGAATGGTGTTTGTTGCACGGAAAAGGATTAAATACATCCCAATAAATTGTAATGTGAAGTTCACATGTGAGACACAAAGAAACGGACATCATTGGAACATTCCGAGGTTTAAACACATCCTTAAGTCTCAAATATCGACTTCTTCATGTTCCGGTTAAATGCGATTTCATTGAAGAACAATGTGACAAAAGCTGTTCTTAACGTTGTGTTCATTGTTGTGTGATGAATTTTGTTTCTTAATAGAAGGTTTAAATTCATATATCGCGCTGGGTTATACGAAGGTTCTATGTGCTATTTGAGAGGTCCCTCACCAATAGTTTGTTTTGGTGACTGTGATGGCATTGCACTTGCTTCCCAGGTTAGTTGGGTGCCAGCTAGATGTGTCAAAATTATTTACTTTCGACGATTTCGCCTGAGAGACACTGCAGCACCTGGTAGCAGTGTTCTATTGGCCAAATGCGTGCTGCCTTGTACATTTTCTGATCGGTTCAGTTTGTGCCGACTTACTTGTATTTCATATATAATAATTTTGTTTAATTTCTGATATGACACACAAGTGGAAAACGTAACTTATTTGTGTATATTGTGTCAAGGTTAATGCAACTTTCAGGGGAATTTTAGTACTTTATTGTGATTTTGGAGTCAAACTTCAGCTTTGTTTAAATGTTTCTTCAGTGCGATCAATAAATTCATGCTAGAGTAGTTATTGAATATTGTAGGACGTCCAAAGAAAGAGATTAGTTAATTTTAATTTTGTGTGGCATTTTTGAAAGGGACGAAATTTATCCTGTTACATTAGGTATAATTTAAACTTCAATACGGTGGAAAATTCTCCAGGCGCAAAGAACATTCTATCCGTTTTGTGATGCTATAGCCAGGAAGATGTGACCTTTTAATTAATTTTCTTTCCACTTCGTGCCCTGTTAAAGATATTATAAGTGCTTTATTAAGAATAAATGCATATATTGTTAATATCTATTAACGGGAACAATTACTTGGTAATAAATTGGTTTAGTTGAGTCTTTCGCTTGTGGCCTCTTTGGATACTCGTTCCATGAATTTATAGTCAAGCGAAAGTGATAGAAAGGAAAAGAGAAAGGGCATAACTCAGTTACCATTTGCGCCTTTAATAATACCAGTCGCAAGGAAAGGAGTATAGTAGCTCAAGCATCAAGTTCACTTTATGAATGACGTAATGATTGTAAAAATAAATAACACAACGACCCTTTACCACCTAACAGGCGGCGCCGTGGCCGAGCGGTTAGCGCGCTCGCCTACCACCTAGGCGGCCCGGGTTCGATCCCAGGGACCCGCATGTGGTATTCGTGGTGGACGAAGCGGCGTCAGGACGGGTTTTCTCCGGGTACTCCGGTTTCCCCCGCCATCTCATTCCACCGGTGCTCCATCTTCATGTATCATCAGTGTCACCGCCTGCGGTGCCGTAGTAGTAAAAGCGGGCGTTAAACACTACAACAACAACAACAACAACAACAACAACCACCTAACAGGGAACTCAAATACCGAATCAAACGGAGGTCGGGCTGATATTTGGATGATACTATATACTGTTAACACAATCTCTTGCCTATTGTACGAATCCAACTTTCTCTCTCCCCCTCTCTCTCTCTCTCGCTCTCTCTCTGTCTCTAGCCTACAATTTCCGCTCCTAGAAGAAAATACTTGACATCATCAACAAGATGAGGCAAAACTTTCCAGATGTTTAGTAGTAAAACATATAAGTAATTGTTGACAAGTAGAACCTACTGTGACGTAGGGTCTATGGGTCAAGACTCGGAGGTTCAAAGCGCCAGAGAGTTATAGAAATAAACAAACATAGCGCTCTCGAACAGCATGAACACCAGAGGCGCTTTTGTCACTCAGAATGTTTTTGGAATTTTTCCTTTCCCCGCCTCCAAAATGAGTGTCAAGAACATTCTAGGAAGTTCCATGGAAATTTCCAGTGGCTGTATGAGCGAGAGTTCTCGTGAATAAGTAATTTAGTGAGTGAGCTAGTGGGTTTTTAATGCAAATTCAAGTGCTGTTCTCCGAGTGAGTTCGTGACTTGCAGTGAGTACTGCTACTGCAGGAGAGATCGGAGAAGTGTTGTGTTCGACTCCCCGGCGAGTGAACCATCCGGAAGAGGAGGTAACATCGTGCATCGTGAAGTGACAGTGAAAAACTGGATGAAGTCACAATATTAAATGATTAATCTTGATCAGTAGATATCGAATAGGTATGCATTTTAATTCTACTTGTAATACGGAATTAAGTTCTGCAATATGTTTGATCTTCTTGTATGCTTGTACGTTGTTTCATAGTAGTGTATACAACTATATATTTCCTATACTGCTGATATTTCATAGTTTTTACATGCAACCAGCAAATGAAATGCTTATGTTTAAAATTTGAGTTTAAAGTAAATATTTAAACACATAAAAGTCCTATTATTGAGAGACCCATATCGTTTCAAAGTAAACTTGAGAGGGCTGTAGAAAAATTAAGGGAAAAACTGTGCAGTTTTAGAGAAAACCCTGACATTAAAGCACTGTCATTAATTGTCCCGCGCATTCTTCAGCATATCAGTCGATATGTGTGTGTGTGTGTGTGTGTGTGTGTGTGTGTGTGTGTGTGTGTGTGTGTGTGTGTGTGTGTGTGTGTGTGTGTGCGCGCGCGTGCGTGCGTGTCAGTCTGTGTCAGCATAAATCAAAAACGAAAAATCGGTTAAAAACCAAAGTTCGTATTTAAGTTTAATCTCTTTCAAGGATGCGACACGAAGGTTTTGAAGAAAATTCCTCCACCTAAAATACCCTTTACGTGAAACATTTTTCGAAAATTGATTTTCTCCAAAGTGACTAACGATTTTGATTAAAATGTGGTGTGTTTGAGATATTTTTATGGCAAGTGAAACATGCATTTAGAATTTTCTGGCTATATCCCACCTAGTCTTGTTTACTCTTGATGACTTTTGCATAACTGGTAAACCATAAGAGATAGACCAAATCTTACTCTTACAAGAATGTAGATTTCGTTATACAACTTATGTCTAAATTAATGTTGTTGTAGAGTGAACCACTTCGCAGATATTCCTTGTTATTTGTGTGAGTTTGGAATATTTAAAATTTTGTCAAATGGAAGACCGTTATTCATTTTTTATCTTAGCCGTGCAAAGAGAACGGAATCTCAAAGTTTTAAAATATTTGACTATCGTTCAAAGCCTACTGTATTCCAATATTCCCCTTGCACCTACAAGGAAATATGCAATAAGATAATTTCTGCAAATGTTTATCTCAACTAACACGAAGACGATATAGGAATAATAGTTTGTAAGAATGGTTAGTACAAGAGTAGAGAAAGTCATGTGAGTGCAATATAGATTTTATTCAGAAAGAAGGAATAGTTTATTATAACAGGTAACTGTTGAAAGATACAAAATATTACTATCCAAAAAGTGGTTTCCTCTATCCGCCTCGTATGTATCTTCAACGAAGTGTGAAATGAAATTATTGCAAGGATGTATCTAGATTAATATGAGGTGTATGGAACAATTATATTTCATAAGAATAGTTTGCAGAAACAATGTAAATATAAACGCTAGCAGGTAGTGAAAGGCATGTGAATGTAACACATAAGACCTTTTAGGTTTGTTTTTCTATTTTGTATCCTCTTTGAGGACGATATTCCAAGCGGATAACCTTCTCCAACTTCCGGGGAATGGTGTCCTCAGTTAGAGTAACCTTATGCATCTTATGTCACACGCACTGTTACGTGTGGAGGTCAGCTCATGGTCCCATAAACAAACATTATGTTATTCGCCCACTGAAAACATAGGTCCATCATTTAACATGCAGTGGGAAGACTTCTCATTTTCAAGGTAGGTGGTATTGACCTAATGCAAGGTTGTTAGGGTTATTTACAACTGGCAATCAAATCTGCGTCATTTTCAAGAAGATGGCAATCTATGTTTGTTTGTGTTGTCAATTAAATTACTTTTGTTTTCTCTGCCGCTTATCTAACGCATAGGAAGTACAGCATTCCATTCCGAAATTCCATATTCATCGGAACTACCCGTCTGGAGACTGAAAAAAGTCATTCACGTGATTTTTTCTACTCACTCTTTTATAAACTCTTCTTACAAATATTTATTCATCTATTCCTTATTTATGCAGCTAGGCTTTCATTACACGTTTAGACTTTTTATTGCAGCTATAATAAATTACGGTTTCAAAAACTATAAAAACACGCTTTAATACCAACCCGAACTAAAAAGTATAAAATAAGTTTTAAGTGTGAAGAGTTTGTTCTATAGCGATATAAAGTCCACTGGTTCATCATAATTAAAATTTTTGTAATAAGTTTAAAATAAAAATGTTATAATAATAAAATAATAAGCTTGGGGTGCTTTTACGGCATTTTTAGATCTTTTCTTTTATAAATAGCTAACAATGAAATATAACATTATGTCAGGCACATTTTTACAATTTACAGTATGTGTCAAAAATCACGGACAAGGCTTAGTATGTTGTGCGGATAGCAAACCGATCGGTTTTCAAATAGGAACCCCTGTCCGGAAATGCACGGTTTGGACGCTGAAGAGCGTCGAAGTTTGAGAACGAAGGGTTGTGACAATTTGTTAGTATTCGTTTTGGTACTTTAATACGGAAGATATGCAACATTTTAGCCATCGGTGTACTGGGATGTACGACCTGAGCATAATAACATTACTGCGTGCGTATGGACCAAATTTCTCCAAAGAGTCCTTGAAGGGCATCCTACTGCGTTACCCAGTGCAGTAACGTGTTTATTTATTTTTTTTTGTTCTTTTTTTTTAACAACAATGCGACATGTATCAGTACGCGCTACTGAAATGGCCGACTTCAGCTCCAGCACACTTTTTGCGAAATCATTTCAACGTCGCATATCCAAATCGATAGATTGGTAGAGGTTGGTCAGTTCCATAGCCGGCACGGTCGCCAGATCTGACACCTCTCAAATTTTTTTCTGCGGGTTGTATGAAGAGTATAATGTATGGCACTCCTGTAGCTTCAGTGGAGGACCTTATGGCTAGGATCCACGGAGCGATTGAAAATCTTCAAAGACAACCACACATGCTGGTTCATGTGCATGAGGCTCACCACCGCCGATATAGGCTCTGTAATGACGTAGGAGGTACACAGTTCGAAGCTGATTTGTTGGGTTTATTGCCGAAATGTGAACGTGCACCCATTTCACAATTCGATGTGCTACAGCGTCCAACCCGTAGTTTTCCGGAAAGGGGTTGCTATTTGAAAACCAACCAGTTTGTCGTCCTGTACAACATACTAAACGTTGGGACACCCTGTATATATATATATATATATATATATATATATATATATATATATATATATATATATTTTTTTTTTTTTTTTTTTTTTGCAATGCTTTATATGTATGTTACTCATTGTTAACACATATTTTGTAGTGTAAGCTGAACTTGCAATTCATTTATCAATTTCCCTGGCAACAAGGCTAAAACTATCCATTAATACTGATGGTACCAGTTGAATTGTCATTAATACTTACCGTACCAGTAGGAAATGACGTAACACCCAACAACATAGTAACCTAAAAATGAGTTATTAATGAATCCTTAGCAAAATGTGCAAACCTATGAATTATTTATTTATTGAAATATTAAATGTGCAATTGGACGTGTTGTTAACATTAAAAAGCGATTCAATTCTTTTTATTTCTTCAGTACATCTTGAGGTGTAACCTAGATTTTCACATGAAATATGCAAATTATTAGACCTACCTGAGAAAACATAGATGAAGCTTTTCATTCGTTCACATTGAGAATTCAGTTTTTCTTTATGTTCAATAAAATATGGAAAAGCAATTTTGAATTATTATTGCTTTTTACGGTTGTTCAAGTATTGCAATAAGTAATTGGCTAACCACGAACTGTTACTTTTCAGATCTCGAATACATTCTCGACCAATTTCTAGTATGCAAACACCTATTAAATACCTTTTTGTCTATGGAGTAACTATTTCCTACTTCATGGGGTTCTGAATTAAAAGGATTAGCATTCATTGAAATCATGCTCTTTTGTAATTACCATTTGTTTGTTATCAATCACAATGACTGCGTAAACCTTTTATAATCGTTTAGCAGTTGATGAAATAAAATTCTGTGTTTTAAAATTCCACGTTTGTCATGGTGACAGAATGATAACAATTGATTGAATGTTTTTGCGATTACCCATCAGGCATCGCCAGTTTTGGTCTCACGAGACAGCGCCTGAACTGTGACACAACTTCCGCTACACAACATCCCTCTCCTCGCTGAACCCTCTCGAAAGATCTTCCTTAGCTTAGGCAGCATTATCAGCGTTGCTCACTCCGTTATTCGGGCACTCCATGTTCTACTAACAGTAACGTTTTCAAAACCACGAAAACTCCATTTAGGGCTGAATGAGAGAGGCATACATTTTCTGTAGTAAAAACGGGAATGTGTGATGTTTATTGTGCTCAAAAGTATTAAGGCGGTCAACAGCAGTAATAAACAAATATGTAATGCGAAATGTCACACATATCATCTATGGTATCTGGTGTATTTATTATCGACTTGGTGCGTAAATTAATGGTAAATCATACTGAAGTATACGAAATGCTACAGACTTCCTATAGGAATGTAATAGTCATAATTTGGTTTCCTATAGAACTGTAGTTGCACATGGATACATGGAGTGGGTTATTATGGCAATTTCATTTTCGAGCAGGAACGAATAACAGCATTACGATACATAACGGAAGCACTCAGTAGCAAATGTGATAGACATCACGACGTACGAAATCCGACTTCATGATTTAAAAGCAGTTGCTTGCAAGCTGTCATATTGTTTGGAAAATTGTGAAAGCAATGATTATCCGGACTTGCGGGCCGCGGTCTAGTGAAAAATCTGCTTCCAGACGTTTCGTTCGAAGCTACGTCAGACATCCTCAGTGGTGTGACCGTAGTACTCTGCTAGTCTCGGCGACCACTGATACGAACCGTTTGGTTTCACAGATTTCATATGCTTAGCATGTGTGGGCGTATGACGGTTCGTCTGGCCTTTGTTTATTGGTTTGGCTGCTGCGTGGGGTGATTTAAAGTGGGTGCTGCTTCCATTGTTTGGATTGTTGTCGATGGACTGGCATAATTAGCCCAGATAATCATTTTGTATTTAATGCACCGGCCGTGAAGGCTTACGCAATTTGATCAATTAAATCTTTGATAAAGGCGAAGCTTATAAAAGCCTATCTGATGTCACGAATATAATGTCCCCAACAAGTAGATTCAAGCTCTCAAAATATGTGTTTGTCCCCTAAAATCGTCAAGACTAGATTGCTAAAAATTACAGAAGTGATTTAAAGCGATATTCAAAATGAGGTTAACGAGTTCGTAAATTACTCTCTAGCACTGGATGAGACAACAGAAATAAAGACAAGGCCTACATAGTTATTAGTCTTCATTTGTGGTGTACGAGGATGTTTCTGTACACGAATTATTTTTTTAATCTTATAACCTTTAAGGCGCAAACAACAGAAGGACTGTTGGAAGTATTGAGAGATGCAGTAGAAAAAGGTTGAGACTTGAAAAGGCTGATACCAGTAGCGACAGATGGTGCTCCAACAGTCATTGGGGAACAGAAGGGTCTGGTAAGGAAATCAAAGCAATTATTTAAAATGCTACAAATGTCTGGAAAGGTACACTTTTTCCATCGTATCATCCATCAGATATTACTGTGTGGAAAGACCGTGAATGCAAAAATTGCACTAATTGATGTTGTTGTTGAGACTGTTACCAAAATTAGTTCCTTCAACCCAGAGGTTTCGAATTCGATTCCTAGCTGGGGTAGGGATTTTTTCAATCTCAATATTACCCTATCCCCACACAGAATCTGTATGCATAAATGTGGGAGCGAATGTGAGTGATTTATTGTAAAAATGATCAAAATCAACGTTAAGATACGGAAATAACACCATCAGTTGCTTCTCAAATAAAAATTCCCGATATTGCCAAAGAAGTTACATGCACCTGTGAACAGTTTCTTTAAATTATGAACTGAACACATTACAATCGAAAAGAAAAACATGCTTAACTGATATCAGTTTTCATGCACAATTAACACTACAACTATTTATGCGGAAACCCCAAATTTAGGGTGTAGTCACTATGGCATAGTGGAAGAAAATGAAATAAAAATGTATTTGTCATATCCTAAAAGATTTAAATCTTCGTGCTCTATTACTTATTTGCTACGAGTGGTATGAGTAGTATGTACTATGGTAATGCCGATCACAAGTCACTTCTGCCGTTTCGATGACTGCGCCCACCTCCGTCTTCATAGTCTGCTGTTTTGAACGAGGGTTTACGCGGCATGCATGGTGGCTTGGAGCTGCTCGACTAGGATTTCCCCATTTATTATGGCACCACGCCAAACGGTGGTGACTTTCCAATTCACTATGAGAGTTTGCAGTGACAACACTCCACTTGGACCGATGGTGAATGGCCACCTTCTTCTTCTTCTTCTTCTTCTTCTTCTTCTTCTTCTTCTTCTTCTTCTTCTTCTTCTTCTTCTTCTTCTTCTTCTACGTGGTTTAGGCTATGCAGCCCGTTCCGGCGAAGTCATGAGTGGAGGCCATCTTCTGCGAGGTCGGCCAACATCTCGTGCTCCTCTTGGATTATATAGAAAGGTCCTCTTAGGTATCCTTTCTTCACTCATTCTCAATAAATGTTCTGTCCATTTCTTGCTATTTGTTTTGATTTTGTCTTCTAATTTATAAATATTTAGTTCTTCTCTTATTGACTCATTTCTTATTCTATCTGCTCTTGTGCATCCTTTTACGTTTCGCAGAAATAACATTTCTGCTGCCTGTATTCTACTACTATCCTTTGCTTTTATTATCCAACTTTCACATCCATATAACAAAGGAGGAACAGCCAATGTTTTATACAATTTAAGTTTAGAGTCTTTTCTTGTTTTTCGACCTAAAGTTCTTTCAATGGTTTCACATATAGCCTGGAAATTGTAGATTTTGTTTTCTATGTCTTTATCTTCTTTGTATGTAATATCGCATCCCAAATACTTAAAATGTGTTACTTGTTCCACTATTTTACTTTCCAAAACAATTTTAGTTCACAACAAGTTTAGTTCACCTGTAAGGTGGCAGCCCCACCACCTAACTATATCTGCACAGCCCTCGTAAGGCGGTCAGATGAAAATTAAATTACTGGCAAGCGAAGTCAAAAGCTGGATGGACAATGGCCACCTTAACTACCCAAATATCTCCAGATTCTGGTGACTTATCTCATAAATGTGGGGTGATTTCACCTTCCGTAAGATATAACCGGTATAAGGAGGTGGCAAACAAAGTAAATCTTGTCTAGATATTAAAAAGATATGTTTGCCATGGCTGTGATATCCTTCACGACTGAGGCATATGTATCTCTTGGAAATAAATTAAATGCATCTGCTACCATCGCAACGAATGCTTGCTCGGAAATTACGTAAACACCTGCTGAATAGCACATATGCTGTGTTGCTGGTTTCACCTGTGACGAACCGGAAACTTGGATGTCCTGAGGAGCTAACTTGAACGAGACACTTCTGTCCTGAGGGCACAAAGAAAAGGAAAAGCATCGTCCACTGGCAGTCGCTATGCATGTGCTCGAAGGTGGGGTGTGTTCACCTCTGTCCGTCCTTCTTTCCCTTCACCTTGAGCCACTTTGTTTATCCTCTAGCCTCGCTCCAAAAATGCCCAAGTGAATCACTTCACTTCAGCTTCAAAAGTGAAATAGCGCTTCTTTACATACCTGTCATCGCCCTTATTCCTTTTCTTTAACATGCACGTCTTTACGTTATAACTAGGGTAACTCGACTGGGTAAAACCACAAAACCATTTTAAACTTAGCAATGGTTCATGGCTATATGAGACTCAAAACAAAATTAATTTTAGCATCACAATAAAACGTAATTTAAAAAAATAATTGATATGTTACATCTGCATTACTTTCTCCACTAATTCTTCTACAAAATATTATTACAAAAGTTTGTTATATCTTCTTCTTTTTTCCATTTATATGCCGCCTTTAACATCTAAGGTAATATCGACAGCTTTGCATTTCAAATAATTGCTCATCGGCAGGTAGTTCAATCGTTTGCTATTCTGTTAATATTTGATTTTGTTTACGTTTGGTTTTCCTTTATAAACATTAAGTTTACACACCAACTCATATTTACACTGTCATTAACTTCCAGACTTTATGGAAGACGGGGAATAATCCTACTGAAGAGAAATTCACATGCTCCAGCCAAGATCGTATCGGGTAGCTCTGGATTGTAAAGCTAAGCATGCTAACCATTAGTATACAGAGTCAATCAAATAGACGTCTTAATAATCAGGATAAACATACAAGATAAAAATTATTCAGTAGCCTAAGGGATAGTCAGATTTTGAAAAACTGGATCCCCATTTGATAGTTTAAAAATTTCACACTTTGGATGATAACGAGAAAAACAATAACCAGGAAAAATAAAAACAAAAGGACTTACCACTCTAAAAGTATAAGTATCTGAAAATCCAAGTCCATAGGAAAGTATATCTCGAAGATAGTCAATTCCACAAAAAGGAGACCAAATGGATGCTTTAAGAAGATCTGTGTGTTTGTCCAGTACGATTTCGCCTAATTATTATTGTTTATCAATTGTACAAAAAGTGCTGCTTCACAGGCTATTTGCAGAAAATTCAAGAAATACTTTGTATTTTTAATGCAAATATCTTGAACGCAGAGTATTTTAAGAAAAATCCTTATACCCATTTTTGAGAAAATAAGAGATAACGAAAAAATGTACTATGTAAAGAATAGTTTGGAGTGCCTAATTTCCTTGAAAATCTGTGGCAATCTTAGAAGATGCTGAACTTACACACCAAATTTATCATTTTACCGAATTTATTTGTTGTGTTTTTCACACGCATACACACAGCCAAACACACGGACTATTTTATAAAATAAAAATTCTTGTTTTGGATTCACGTAGCCTCACAACGCGTATTTACGGTAACACCTTGGTACCGAACGTTCGGGTGAAATACAGTACTTCTTCTGTAAGTAAAAGAAAAAATAAAATCGAATGACTTCCCAGATGAGAGAAGTATAAGTATTTGAAAATCCAATACAATAACAGGAATATCCCAAAATAGATTAATTCCTCCACTGATACCGATCGTGAAACGACTGAAAGTGAAATCAACTAAGGAAGGGGGTGTGTACCGTTGTGCTGCATAGTTACAAGGCGAAAGGTTCACGAATCACACGGATTCATGAATCCGCTTTTGTCCACCTCTGCTCTAGACGATCACAGCTACTCCGCTATTTGCTGTTTTAGCAACTATCCTGTAATAACAACTTCTGACTGCATTATGGACAAGTATAAAATAGCTGCCGTAACCAGGATTTGTACCTGAGTTGTTGCCAGAACGAGATTCTTAATCTATAGACTATCTCGGCAATATCTGCTGTTGCTTTCTCGTTAAACTGGAATTTCTGCATAAAGCATAATGCTTATCTCCTTGAAAAGTAATGAATTAAAACGTTTCTTACTAAATTTCTTTGTTTGAAACAAGTATTTATGTTCCATAGCATTTAATGTCTGTTCCTATTTCACATGGCATCTGTGAAATGTGAAGCGAGATGATTGGTAAGAGAAATGTGGGAAGAAAACGTTCCCGATCTAAGGCTCTAAGGGCACCTTCGTTACCGCAATTTTACTTCAAACCTTAAACTAATAAACCTCCGACGGAACTTCCGATTGTGGTTTTTGAAAAAAAAATTACGCTCAAGTAAAAGTTCGCATGTGCTTCATAAATACCTACTTGTGTCGTGACAATTTTAGTTTTCAGAAACAAATTACCGTCACAGGTGGCCTGTTTAAGTCATATTATTCATCTAGACTTTCTCTCTGCATACAATTATTTAGCATCCTCCACTAACGAACCTCCGCCTGCGGTGCCGTAGTAGTAAAAGCGGGCGTTAAACACTACAACAACAACTCCACTAACGAACCTGTTTAAAATATAAACATAAAGAAAATAAACCAAAACCTTTACATCTTCTTATTTCTTCTTCTTTACCTGATTACCCTTTCGTTACATTCCTTACATTCCCTAGGAGTTACGAGTCAGTGCCTAGGATGAGACGCCTGTTGAGGAGCAGACGAACCTATGGACCAGAGTGAATACCTGATAGCGGGTGGTCAGGTATGATAGTGAGGAACAGGATGATGTAAAATTCAGGCGAAATCGATGGATGGAACGGTGATGATGGAGCAACTGGTGGATTGAGTGGCGAGAGAAATCAGAGAAAACACGCCCCGGCGCCGCTTCATCCACCACAAATACCGCATGCGGTTCCCTGAGGTCGAACTCGGGACGCCTAGGTGTTAGGCGAACGGTCTAACCACTCGGCCACGGCGCCGCCCAACCTTTATGTATCGGGGTTATTAAAATATTTTGGCACCGGTAGTGTATGTCTATCGTAATCTTTTAAGCAGATTCGTTTCTCTTTTGTTTGCGTTTCTTCTGTTTACTTGTTGAATCGTAACTATATACATTGTGTTTCAAATCGATACCGAACTAGGATGTGGATGTTGTTGCTCAGATGTTAAGTTATACGAAACTATCGTGTACAAAGCCTATAAAAACACTTAACCCTGGAACACTAACCCTATTCCTATAGTACATAAACACTAAGCCTCGTAAAATTTACTACTGTTTATTTATATTACAAAATACATTACTATGATCTCACAAATGTTTATGCCTCCCTCATAAAATATTATCTTGACTCATTTAAACTGTTATGAGACAACAAAGACAGTTCTATCTCGCCTCACTTACATCAATTTGTGCAGAGATTTGCCCTATGTTCTTTGCAGTATCCATGGCGACATTCTTTGCCTAGTTAGAGGAGAATTTTCATCGTTGCTCTACACATGTCAATATTTTGTCCTGCCATATCTTCACCATCTGTATCAGTCATTATTACATCATCAGACTCCACATTATCAATTTCTTCGTCGGAGCTAAAATCAATCTGGGGGCTACTATCTTCTTCAAGAAGCATTGCCATAATCTTTTTTTCCAAAATTTGGGTCGTCTGCACGCAGAATACTCATCTGAAACGATCGACAGCAATGATTCAACTGCTTTCCTGAATTGTTATTACACGTCCTGCTTTCCTGAATTCATATTATTACAAAAATAAATCTGCTTCCTTATGAAATTCTGGATACGTGAACACTAATCGTCGTAAAATTTACGACAAAGCACTTACTAACAATGCACTGTTGCACCCGATTCCGACAATGCACACCCACTGACCAAGCTCTTCAAAAGCTAGGAAACTACTGAAAAAGAAATAATTGTGGTGCGAAAACTATAGGAGTAAAAGCAGGATTGCCAATCGTGCGTCGTAAAAATAACGAGGCTTAGCGTTCTAGAAAACCCCTCATAGTCAGCGTGGATTAGGCATTTTGCATAGGAGCAAAGACGCGTGCCGGTCCTACAGAATCGGAGGTTGGAAAGCATCCAGTCGCGTGCTTTAGCAGTGCTTTCTTAAGCATACACCGTGGTTTGCAGTAAGACAAGAAGTTTCTTTAATGCTTTTAATTCAATAACCTAGGTTCGAACCCTTGCCACGGCAATTATTGCTGTATTTCTGTATTCCTCATTTATACCTCAGTTATTTCGAGAAAGTAAATTTCTCACAGCTTAGTAGCCGTGATCGTCTAGAGGTTGGGACATTCCGTTGTGGCCGCAATACCCCAGCTTCGAGTCCTGGTCAAGGTAATGGGTTTTATACTTCTGTATTCCTCATTTATACTTCAGTTATTACGAGAAAGCAAACCTCTCATAGCTTGGTAACCGTGATCCTCTATGGGTTAGGGCATTACTTTGTGGCCGCAATAACCCAAGCTTGATTTCCCGTCACGGTAGTTATTTTGAAATTTCTACAGGCTTCATTTATAGTTCAGTTATTGCGGGAAAGTTAAGTGTACAAAGGTTGGTGGCCGTGAACGTCTAGAGGTTAAGACATTGCGTTCTGGTCACAGTTTGAATCCCTTACCGGTAGCTACTATTATACTTCTGTATTCCTCATTTATACTGTAACAAATGAAGAAAACACCAATTACTGCTATTCACACTTTATTGCCTTTTAGTCAGTTAGCGTAGTGCTAACGTTACACTCAGATTACTTTTGTACAAGCTCAGAGCAACAGAACAACTGCCGAATCACAAATAAGAACTGTCAGATTGAACTGCTCGTCGGCACGACTCCTCAACGCTTCGTATACGTCTTTTTCCCTCCTGCCCGGTGCTTGGCAGCGACTTATATAGGTCCTTAGACAGAGGGAAAGTTCTGGAGGTAGAATATTCGGGAGTGCCTTTGGCGGAACGGTCCAGAAACCGCACCGCCATGTAGTAGCTATTGTCTCGTACGCTCCTATTGTTGTCGGCGGCCTGTGGCGGAACGGTCCAGAAACCGCACCGCCATGTAATAGCTATTGTCTCGTACGCTCTTATTGTTGTCGGCGGCAGGTCGTTAGGCCAGGCAGGCGACTGGCTGGGTTCCCCCTCCCCAGTGTAGGCAATCAGATGCGGCGGGCGCGGTGACACTATACTTCAGTTATTACAAGTAAAGTAACCTCTTAGAGTTTGGTAGCTGTGATCTTCTAGAGGTTGGGACATTACGTTGCTGTTATTTACAGCAAGCTGTTGAGAGCTTAGGATGGTAATAATAAAATACTGTAAAGTTAAATCAATAATAATCTATGTGTAATTAATTTCATAATTTACAAATGAAAATAAATTAGATTCTTAGAGGTGAGCGAGGAATTTCTGTTGATATTTACATTAATAGCTTAAGTAAATGTACCAAATATCTACCTCCAATTTCTAAACAAACACGACTGCGTAGGACAAAATACATACGTTTCGCATTGAAGAGCAATCTCAAAACTGTCCAAGCCATAAGGCTTTTTGAGTAGATGACTGACCTTTGCCCCAGAAAAGAGTTGCTAATGACGAACAAGGAGAACTCTTGTGTTTTCATGGTACATGCTTGTAGGAGCATGGATATCAGACGCTTCTTGTGCTATCCAATCTCAAAATGATACAATTTTCAGTGTTATACAAAAACTCTCGGTGAGAGATAAGGAAAACATGTTCCACCAATGTTTCACATCTTTTTATGTGAATATCAGGGGATTTTTCATGTGTTATTAGAAATAGCTGTACGAAATTATATTCGTAAGTCCAAGTAAAGGGTAGTTTAGGGTGGAGGAATTTTCTGCAAAATCTTTGTGTCGCATCCTTGAAAGATGTTTAACTTAAATACCAACTCCGGTTTTTTACTAAATTTTCGTTTTTGAATTATGCTGTTCACACACACACACACACACACACACACACACACACACACACACACACACACACACACACAAAGAATATTTTTCTAAAAGTGCCTTTTTTGGATTCAGAGGGCCTCAAAGCATATATTTCCGGGAAATCTCAACATCGAAATTTTGAGTCGATTACAATACTTCCCCTGCTTACTATGCGCAGTAGAGGAAGTAAAAAAGCGCATTATATAAAAAAGAACATAATCCTACTTCTCCCCTCCACCACTGTGTGTTGCTGGTGTTCGGACTTCCCGGTGACACAGTGCTAAGAGAATGGAAGCTCCTTGGATGGTAGGCAAATCGAAGGACAAAACAGGGGGATGATTCAAACCCTCTCCATTAGCACCACTCCATCAGATGATTATAAACGGGCTTCGGATATGCATTTAGGATAGTGCACTTCTATTAGTATACCGACTGATAGGTTGTTTACAAGCGAGCGCTTTGGGTAAACGGCAGGCAGTGCTTGGTCGCAGTGAAACCCTTTGCGCACGTAGCCATTTTCAGCCGAAGCGCAGCGAAACAGCAACCACGCGCAAAGCCTAATTATGGTACTAGGTTAAAGAACGGGGCGGAGTATATGAAATTAATCAATCTGTCATTCGAGTTTAAAAAGCTAATCGTGCAACATCGGGTAAATCAGCCATTGTAGGGAGGTATAACAAAACCAAATGTTTTTCTCGATTAACACAGAACATATAAACCATTAAGCTTTTATAAGAATATTGTATTGAGAAAGCAATGTAAACGTAATACAACAGTGTAACAATTCTTAATTATACAAGATTTCAAACCTATGCGTAGGGAAACATCTAGGTCCCTGATTTGAAATACTCACTCTGTTTTCTACATGTAACGCCCCACGGTTTAAAAACCATGACCCTAAAGGGCTTCTTTGTAACTGTGATCTGTGCATTAACACACATCCGGAATGGTATTACAGCAATACGTTGACCGTGTACGGCTCATTTGTTAACTAGTGAGCGGATGAATACAGGCGCCAGTCTGTTCACTTTTTTAGTTCGTTTGTCTCTTGAATGTTGCAATTGCTTCATTAGTTTACTGCTGACTGGTCCACAAGGAATCATTAACTTAGAATGGGGGCAAAAGAATTTCTGTAAAATGGGGGAATAAGAAAGCCTCGTAATACGCTTCCATTAAGCAATTACGTTTGACTTAGGTGCAGTGAAACAAACGTTTATTGCGCCAAAGCTTTCACACGGATTGTATGCCCAAAGCTACCACTTTAAGGGGACAATTTCTGTGAATGTTACAAATCCTGTCTCCTTAGCGCTGTGGTAGCGCTCCTGCCTACCAGCTGGGAGAGCCAGTTAGATTCCCGGTACAGGTGTGGGCATTTTCTACTGTTAGATGATCTGATCTAGGGTGCACTCAGCCTCGTTGCTTACCTGAGGGGTCTAGTTGAGGAACTACTTGATTGAGAAGTAACTGCCACATATACCCGCCGGGAGGCACCGGGGTGCCATCCACACGAATGCGGTAGTACCCATCCCTTAACGACCACATTCCAAGAAGTTCTAAAACCGTCCCTCAACCTTCTTCCGCTGCTAACGCCATGAACACAATAGAGAGGATCCTCTAAATATACTCTTAGCGAAAGAATCTGCCGTTTCCAAATCGATTACTTGATTGCATTCATTGTTAAAGATTCTGCTTGTGGAGTTACACCTCCGAGCGACCGAAGTAAGGACGTGACAAGACCATCTACGCAACCAGTTGGCATTCTAAAAGGCAGTGGGATGAGGATGATGATGGGTATTACTACACTAACCTCCAGTACAGCACCTCACTCATGAGGGCAGTGTGATGGGCAGAGTTGCAGGACGCAGCGGCCGGGCGGCGGGCCTTGTGTCGGCTGACACATTTCTTCGTTCAAAGACTTTGCATGAGGACTAATATCAGTGATACACGCCCCTTATTAAGAGTGTATTACGAATTAAAGAACGATTAATGTTAAAGTTAAGGACATTACGTTGTGGCCACAATAACCTACGTTCGAATCCTGGTCATTTTAATCATTCTTTACTTCTGTATTCCTCATTTATGCTCCAGTTATTACGAGAAAGCAAACCTCTCACAGCTTGGTAACCGTGATCGTCTAGAGGTTAGGACATTGTATTGGCAGTTCTTTTTATACTTTTGCGTATGCTTCATTTATAGCTGCGGTTATTAAGGGAAAGTTAATTTCTCACAGTTTGGTAGCCGGGATCATCTAGTTCAGAGATGGACAAAGTTGTGTCATGGCTCACGGTGTAGTCACAAAGTAAGGCGACTGAAAGGCCACCCAACCTACGTCATCTAGCTAGATGCAAGAGTGTTGTTCAGTGGTGGAGTTCGTGATGGCATAGTCTTCTACACTATCGTCTTCCGGAAAGCAAAATTTATGTGCAAAAAGGGAGGCAGAGTTAATAGAACCGTTCTCTGTCGATATTGCACTTACAGAGCTAGAAATGGAAACTAAATTCATCCATCTTTAAACAGATTTAATTATCAGAAGACAAGCGAAAAGGTTTAGTTGGTGTGATATATTCAGGCAGTTCCCGGAAGATTAAATATTCACACTTTGATCTTTTGCTGCAGTACTAATGAGAGTATGTTTAGTTCAACATTTGTATACGAACAATGTGTTTCTCAGATGAACAGTGCCAAGTCAAGGGCAAGTGCCCTTCTCTCATCTATGCCCAGTTACATCTGGCCGTTGACTCAATGACAACTTGTGGAGGGGGACTTAGTACCTCGATCGAAATGCGATCTTTTGTGGCCTACCCCCCGGGAGGACGGATGCGGTGAATATATTCAAAGAGCGGCCCGAACGTTGCTACGACAAGCAAAGGGCAGGGTCCCTACATTTTCTCAGATAGAAGCACACCGGCGGAGGCTGGCTCAGCCCGGTTCCTCTCCCAACCCTTCGGGTTCTACTCCCAAGGGGGCGCAGGACTCGGAAAACGGCTCCCCTGCCCCCTCGGGCTTGTACCATCTCGTGGAGAGCCCGGAAACCAATCCAGGGGACGAGATTTCCAGAGTGCTGCTGCCGCGACGCTCGCCGACGCTTCCAACTCTGAAAGAAGCCTAACGGGATGAAGGCTGAAATGAAATTATTAATGTAACGAAATGGAAGGACAGGAAATTCGAAGGATATGGAAATCCTTCCCAGCTTGGCGACCCAGGGAAAACTCCGAAAAAAGCCCAGGGTTCAGGAAGGTCGGCCAAGGGGATCGAACCCCAAACCTCCCGAATACGGGACACAGACGTTACCGCCTGATCCATCCCGCTCAGTATATCTAGCCTTTACAGATATTACATTAAATTTTGAAATGCTTTTGAGCGGATACGGAGAAGAGAAGCAAGAACAGGAGAAACAAGAAGAACCAGAAGAAGGTTAAATGTATGTTAACTGCTCTGAACTGTTACTGCAACAGCTCTACAACCCTATTCCCTCTCACGCTTCCTTTGCAGTAGTGCCTTACTTCCTTGAGGGTTACTTTGTACTGTGTAGTCGGCTCAAAATTGGCTTTTTTTTTTTTTTTTTTTTTTTTTTCCTCCACTAACTTAGACCTTAGGACATTGTATGCTAAACGCAATAGACCAGTGTCGTATGCTGATTACAGCAGTTCTTTTTCTATTTATTGCCATGCTTTAGCTTCAGTTCTTACGGATATGTGGTACACTTATCTTAGTAGCCGTGATCGTGTAGACATTAGAACATTGTGTTATGGCTGCACTAGACCAGCTCCGAATCCTGGTCACGCAGCTAATTTTACGCGCTTTATATCAGCTTCATTATACTTGTGCATGCTTCAATCTGTATCAATCTATCAATATTTGGGGACAAAGTCGAAGTACATAGCCTTAGAAGATCCATTAAGTGATCGTGACATAACATATTGCGATAGACTTTTAATATGGTTAAATATGCAGAAACTCTGTTTGAAAATATATGTATTCACTCTTATGCACCAAGAAGTTAGTATATTGCATTGTGCCCATAATAACTCATGTTCGAATATTGGTTATAGCAATTATTTTTATACTTGTTGTGTATGCTTTATTTATAACTTCAGTTACTACGGGATGGTCGTTCTGACATAGTTTGGCAGCCTTTTTTATCTGGAGGTTGGGACGTGACGTTGTGGCCGCAATAACCCAGGTTTGAATCCTGGTCATGGCGGTTTTTATTACACTTTTATGTATAATAATTTTAGTTATTACGAAAAATCTGAAAAAATCTATATTCTCTTAGCTGAGCAGTTGTGATCGTCTAGACTCTAGAGCTTAGGATATTGTGTTGTGGCTGCAATAATCCAGGTTCGAAACCTGATCAAAGCAATATTCTTATACTTGTCCATGCTATGTCTTTAGTTATTACGGAAAACTCATCAAACAGCACCGTGGCTGTGATCATCATATGTTGGTAGATTACATTAAAGAACATTTAATACTGTTGCAGCAGAATTTCAAAAACTATTTTGGAAAGAGTGTTGAAGTTGTTGACTAGGTTCATTCATGAATTCGAAACATCTTCCGAATAATTTAATCTTACAAGAGGAATTGGTAGATTCAAAAGCAGAAAGAGCATGGAAAACAAAATTTTTTGAACTGCGTTTGGAAATATTTTGGTTGTCAATAAGCAGTGAGTGCCAGATAATATGTAATTACCATTTTCAACTGTGAAAATGTGAAAATGCTGTGAATTTTGTGTGAAAATTCTCGACATTGAAATGAAGACATCAAAGAGAGAGACAGAGAGAGAGAGACTCAAATCCATATATGAAGAAATGAAGCTTAATTTTTAAAACGACTCCGCCACGAATCAGTCGCCTCAGCTGGCTGGAAAATCGCATTGAAGGTATTAGCAGAATTATTCACTTTAAAATTTGCATTATAAATCTGAGTGAATTAAAGTTAATAAATCGTTAATAAATTCATAAGTATATTCCATAATGATAATGTCGCGCCGGACGAAAGTCCGGGACGCGGTGGTAAGATATGCCGGTCAGGGCCTGAGCTCTGCCGGGAACAGGAATGGGCTGGAAGCGCTTACCTGCCTTAATGACCCGTCCTCCAGCAGGACAATAGAACCTACGGAAACAATAGCTATAGTGGACACAGTAGGCAGTTCTCAAGAGTTCAACATGGCCGGCATTACACTACACAGAAGACGAAAGTATCGCAAAAGCAGTCTTGCCAACGTACATAATAAACGCATTTCTAACCTCAAATATCACAGAGTTAAAATATCACGCTTTCAAACTATAACAATGCTTGAACATCGTAACCACACAAATAAAGAACGTACTCACCTTCGGCAAATCTTATTCTGCAATAACACTTTTACATAAAATAACTTCCGAGCGCTAAATATCATATATTTAATGCACTATTGTATAGCAACAAAAATAACAGTAACTATAACTGCTCAGACAAGACAAAATCTAGCAAACATGAGTCGTACGTCCATAGATTAATTAATACAGCGTGTAAACAGAATCTTGTTTTAAACTCTATCGGTTGGCCTCTCTGTAAAGCGTTCATTAACAAGGGCTTCTCTAGCAGCATAACAGAGGCAATAATACCAGCTATAGCCGTAGCTATACCATGGTTATATGTTACGAACAGTTGGCAGCACTAATGCAACCTAACGGATGGAATATCACCATATATAACCAGACTGCACCATAATAGCCGAAACATGTCAAGATTGTTTTTGGGGGTATCACAATAAGCTGTGCCTACTATATTGTGTCATTCTCCATCTGGATTCTAGACTGTTCCCCTGTTTCACTCCAGAACATTCCATTTCCAGAACTCTCACTGTATGAGACACTATATAGATAAGAGTCCTGCCCGTGCCCAGAAGGAGAATCCGAACTCTATAAATACCCCAGACACCACAATTTCCCAGTTCATTCTTCCTTAGTAGAGCGTAGCGTCAACCTCATGTCGCAGGTAAAGCCGTGTAACTGTTAGGTACTGCGGAAACGACACCCGAGCGGGGGTCCAATCACCGTTCGACTCGAACCTCCTCTGGGCAGAAGGAGAAGCTGTTCCAGTTGTTCTTGTAGTGAAGTGTTGGAGTTAAACGTTTACGAAGCGTTCAGTGGACAGCGCGTATTAATCGTGCAGAGTAGCAGTCCAATGCGAGTTATAATCTGACAGTTCTTTATTGTGATTCCATTCGACAGTTGTTCTGTGCTCTGAATTTGTACAAAAGTGATCTAAGCGTAACGTTAGCACTAGAAGGCAATAAAGTGTGATTAACAGCAACTGGTGTTTTCTCATTTGACACAATAATGATAATAGTTGATTACATAATGAATTAATATTTCGTAATTATATGAAGATACACATGATTTTGAGGGCACAGATCTTTTGGTAGACCGTGTTGAATTGGCACCCTTCTGGGCCGTGCGGAACACTGGTTTGGAGACTACGATGTTGATTGTGGCCACGACATCCTAGGATTGAATCCTGATCATAATTAATTTTGTACTTGCTATCCATGGTTCACGTATAACTGCAGTTATTTCGGAAAAAGTAATACAGTTCAAAGGCCGTGATCATCAAGAAGTTAGGACATTGTGTTATGGTTGCAATAACCCATGTGCGAATCCTGGTTACAGGAGTTTATATCTGCTGTCTATGCTTTATTTATAACTTCAGTTATTACGAGAAAGGTAATATCAGACATTTAAGGCTGTGATCTTTGAACTCTTAATTGAGTTGATAATTTCATATCTCGCGCGCTGCTTTATATTATCACTAAATGTAAAACTTCCTATACCACAGCGGATCTTGTTTTGATGTTTTCCACAGGATATCCCTGAACCTCTGTCCTTGAACTTTGAATATGGAACTCAGTATATGTGTGATACAGTAGATCTTTTGAATATTTTTTGCATGTCTTGATAAGAAACAAAATAACAGATAAAACATTTCAGAAGCATAGCGTGAAGTACTGTAAATACCGACCAACAACCGGAAATACTTGTTAAATGTTTAAAAAAAAAAAGAAATTGATTTAACAGATAACCTAGATTTAGAGTACAATACATTTTTGAAGTAATTTTTTTCTATATGCAACGGTGTCGTACTCACACAGAACTCAGTGTGAATGAAGGGCTCCACACACGCTGTTCGGAGAGAATTGCGAATATGCATTTTATTTTTCATACAAATTTCCCCAATGAAATTTGTTAGAACCACTTTTTAATAAAATAAGAATTAAAAAATGTTTTCCATGCAAATGGTAGTTTCCATTCGGGATTTTCTTGAAAACTTTCGTGTGACACATTCATTTTTTTCGTAAAACTGTATTTTTCAGATACAAATGATCTCGAAATCTACATTTCCGCGAAATCTCTATTGAATTTTTGGGCGAAATGAATTACTTACTTTACTTATTAGCTGCCAATGGTAGGGAAGTAAAAGCAATCGTAAGTCGCAACGCGTAACTTTAGGAAATTTCTAATGAGGATTTAAATTATGTTATGTAAAGCAAATGCATTACAAACAGAGCGAGGTGGCGCTACGGCAACGTGTGTGACTCGCGTTCCGGAGGTCCCGGGTTCGATCCTCGTCGACGACCACTCTGACTTGGGTTTTTCCATCGTTTCCCTTTGTTACTAGGTGAATGCTGAGGTGGATGCTCTTCTCCACGAATTACTTGCCCTTCATTTCTCGTTTCCCTCCCTTGTCATTTTTCAGATTTGGTTGGTAGTGCGATACTATCCAGTGAATAAGGAAAGATGGCACAGATGCTTGCGTTCTGGAAACCCTCCTTCCGTGGCACTTCCTAGAAGTTGCTGCCCGGGCCCCAAGGGTCGCCCTGTCGCCCTTTCCCTGGGCAGAGGAAACAGTTCGGTCGTGCGCCAGGTGTAACTATTAGGGACTTCTGTGAGTCTCTGGCCTCCGCTCTCTGACGAGCCTACGGTCTCACTGCGCCTCATCCCTTCCCCCTGGGGGCATGGTAGCCCGCAATAGATCCATGTCGTGATCACGGTGGGTAAAGTGTCCTCCCTCCGTCACACACACACACACACACACACACACACACACACACACACACACACACACACACACACACACACACACACACACGGCACATCAAATGCATTACGAACAATTCTATAAAGTTATTAAAACTGTTTAACGACTTAAGTCACGTATTGAATAATTAATAAATCCAACACCATTCCATTGAAAGTGGCTTAATTTGCACAGTATTTTGAGGAATAATTTCTGACAAAGTTTGGAGAGGTGATTTAGTACCTCAACCTACTGTAGATCTTTTGCCCCTACGCTCCTAATTGGGCGCTTCCAGACGGAAGGGGTGAGGAGAGAAGATACTAAGATATTTAGGTGACCAGACCTAAGAGACACAATAACAGAGGGCAAGTTCCATAACAGTTTCGAGTTAAAGTCCCCGGTGGTAGCTTATTCAGCCGACTAGCCTCCCTTCTGCTGGCTTAAATGTCCACAGGGTTGGGATTCAGATATTCTACCGATCCAGAGGACGAAGATTTACAGAAAGTATTTACCCTGCCATGCAACGCCGCGACTTTCGTTGACACCAACCCTGAAACAGCCAAGCAGGGTGAAAGATGAAAGAAGTGAAATGGAATGAGAAGTTCGTTGAATTGAAGGAACAGGAAATTAGGGGCATGTAATTATCCTTCCCAAAATTCACCTAGCTACCCGGAAAAAAGTCATACTATAAGGCACTTCTATAACTGTTGAGAGAAGCACTAAAAGTACATGGTTTTTAAATTAAATTATTTTGTAGTTTAACGACGCTTTCAATTGCCAGGATCACATCAGCGTCGCCTGTGTGCTGGAATTTTGTCCCGCAGGATTTTTTTTACATGCCAGTGTATCTACTGACATTAAGCTGTCGTTTTTAAGCACACTTGTTTGGGCCGGATTTGAACCCGCGACGTTGGGATCAGTAGGCCAGCGTCTAACCCACTGAGCCATCCAGACCGACAAGAATACATGGTAATGACAACAAGAAATTATACTAATTTGGCATCTGAAAGATAACTCAAGGTCAAGCTACCTTACTTGTAAATACGTGGCCCAACGACAATGGAGAGGTCAGAACAAAGACGATTATGAGTGCGGTAGAACAAAGAGTTTCCAGGTGCTTTGAAAAACGTTTACAAGAAGCTCGAGAAAATATGACTTTCGAGAAAAATCCGTGCTACGTCATTCTAGCCTATATAAGTGAATGCGGTGGCGAGAGGGGGCAAGGCACCGTAGCCGAGTAGTTAGACTATTCGCTTCTTATCAAAGCGGTCCGGGTTCGACCCCAGGCAACTGCATGTGGGATTTGTGGTGGACGAAGCGGCGCTGGAGCGGGTTTTCTCCGGGTTCTCCGGTTTCCCCCGCCATCTCATTTCACCGGTGCTCCATCTTTATCCTATGTATCATCAGCGTCACGCCTGCGGTGCTGTGTGTAGTAAAAGCGGGCGTTACACACTACAAAAGAAAAGAGGAGGCAGTTCTTCGGAGTCGTTAAGTGTTGAACGAGACAGCTGTTAGCAGCTAGTTTTAAGAGAAAAATGTGTGTGTCGTCAGAGACAGTTTTGGACATTTATCATCGCGTCGGAGTTCTTCTGTGAAGGAGTTTTAGCGTGTGCGATCGTTGAAGCCAGGAATTTGTGACAGAGTAGAAGAACTGAAAGACTACGTGTCAAGGTTACGATCGGACAGAACAGCTGTGAGTTGTCAGGTCACGACGAATTGTAGATTGTGTGAACGGTAAAAGAGGCCTGTATTTTAGTATTAAGTTTCACAGAGAAATAAAGTGACAACGAAAAAGCAACTGAACTTGTAGTTTGTCACAATGTCAATTTGTCACACTGGTGTCAGAAATGGGATCTGTCACATTGTCGTCTTGTCACTGTATGTACATGTTATTAATGCGGTAATATTACAAATATAAATATGAGTATTGCTCTTTTTCTAACCTAGCCTGCTGAACCACAGTAAAAGTGTGTCTAATTATTAACATTCATATATAAAAAAATTTGAATAAACGTATGGGTAGTTACATTTTAGGAGCCCTCCTTTTAAGTAGGTTAGATTAAAATTTGTTAGAGAAAATACGGTTTTCATATTTTAGTGCTGTGGATTTAAGTTTTGTTGGGTTAATGTTTATATTTTTTGTTTGTACTTATAGTTCTTGGAATGTCGTGGTACACCCCATTACTTATATTGAACATCAGTGCTGGGCCTGTAATACCGTTTTCCATAATTCTCAGTGTCCTAGTTTGTAGTCAGGTAAGAAACCGCCAGGGTCTTGACCTAGATCAACTAAATTTACAGATCTTGTTCTTTCAGGATGTTATTTGCATCCCTACAGCGGGAAATGCTATGTGTAGTTTTTTTTTTTTTTTTTTTTTTCTTTTTTTTTTTTTTTTTTTTTTTTTTTCTTTTCTATGAAAGTAAATATAAACATTTTTGGGTCAATACTACCAGAACTGTGCTTGTGCGAAAAACTTCGTCATAGCTTGTATCATATGAGCTTCTGTAAAATATTAGTTTCTAGATTAGCTCAATTTTCACATTTTATCTGCTAATCATGGAGATTGATATTAAATAATGATTCACTACATTTTAGTTTTTAGGCTAACAATAAACCCACGTTGAAGGCAATGCATGTGTGTAATTGATAAAACGTGACATTTTATTTTTGCTTTCTCTACTACCTAGCCTATATAGATAGGGAAAGTAGGTGTTATATTCCACCGAAAAATTCAATACTGACATTTCACCGGAAATGCCCGTTTTGAGGTCTCCTGGATCTAAAAAAGCCTATTTGGAAAAAGAATCGCGCGCGTATCTGTGAACAGCAAAGTCCAAAAGTCAGTTAAATTCCACACTTTGTATTTAAGTTCAGCATCTTCCAACTATGCATCCAAAGAACGAAGATTTTCAAGAAAGTCCTCCACTCAGAAGACTGCCCCTTACATGGTACATTTTTCGAAAATTTCGATTTATCAAAATGGTTCAAGATTTTTATTAATGTGCGCAATGTTTAAGATATTTTTAGGACAAATGGAATGTATATTTTTAATTTTCTTGAGATGTCCTCAGAAGTCCTCTTCATTCTGGGTGAATTTTGCCTAACTGGTGAGCTCTTAGTACACAAACAATGTAAATGTTATTAAAATACAATTTATTTCAAATACATTTTAGCGGAGTGAACGATTTCGAAGATATTCATTGTTGTTTGTTTGAACTTTCCAATACTTATACTTTTCTCAAACGGAAGCTCGTTATTCACTTTTTTACCTCTTGGCCATACAAAGTGAACGTGATTTCAAGCGATCACATAGCGACCAGCTTTAAAATATTTGACTCACTTAAAGCCTACTGTATTTCCATGTTGTCCTTGCACCTACAAGAATATTAGCAATAAAATAATTCCTGCAAGCGTATTACAAGATCAACATGATGTAGATAATAAGCGTTTGTAAGAATTGTTTGTCCAAGAGTAGAGTCATATGAGTGTAACATCATAATTTTTTTTCTTTTCATTTTTATTGCACTTGTCATTTGTTTCATGTTACGCAATTCTTTTCCAACATCAACAATTTTAAATCCACATATGATCATTTAATTAGTCCTTAACCATTTGGGTAAGAAACCCCATTGAAACTTAAAATCCATTTTCCTCAATATCCACGCTACGTTACACGTGATATGCGTTTACCTGAGAACGATTTCCCTTAAGCAGTACTTAATAGTTACACACCATGCGGAAACACCGAGCGAGGTGGCGCCGCGGTAACGTTTGCGACTCACATTGGTCAGGGTCGCGGATTCGATCCCTGACGTGGGTTTTTCCGTGGTTTCCCCTTGTTACTAGGCGAATGCTGAGGTGGATTCTGTACTCCACGGATTCCTTTCCTTTCACTTCTTGCTTCTCTCCCTTGTCATCTTTCAGATTTGATTGGTAGCGCGATACGTTCCGGCAGATGCGGGCAGATGGTGCAGATGTGTGCGCCCTGTTAAAAGTATCTCCCCTGTGCCCTCCTCCCTAAAAGTTGCTGCCTGGGCCGCAATGGTTGACTCGTCCTCTCCCTTGGTAGGGAAAATGCTTCGGTCGTGCGCCAGATGACAATCTCTCCAACTATTAGGGACTTCTGTGTGTCTCTGTGCCTCGCTGGCACCGTTCTCTGACAAGCCTGGGATCTCCCTTCGCCTCATCCCTTCTCCCTGGGGGTGGTAGCCCACCATAGGTCCCTGTCGGGACGCAGTAGGTAGAGGCGTCCCCTCTCTGTTCCCTCAATTACAAAAGGTGCGGAAGCAGTATTCAGATCTTCATTCGTGGTACAAAGCATGAACATGAATCACAAACTTTCAAACATGTCGCATTTTATAATATGTTATCAAATGTTATTATTTCCCTATTACACAAAATTATGTAAATTTCTGTCAGTATGGAGATATGAGTTTCGACAATGAATTTTACACAGTTATTGTATGTCAGACCCCAGGGAGGAAAGGAAGAGATGGGAGTGCTCTGCGCGTGTACCGCAACCAGGCGAGCCAGCGTGAGAGTCCCTAATATGAAGAGAACTTCACAGGCTAAATATACACAGTTTAAAATATATTTAAATTTGCTAACAAATAGGATGGCTCAGATGCTAGCGTCTGTGCCCCGTATTCTGGAGGTTATGAGTTCGAGTCTTGCAGCCAAACTCCCTTACCCATTGGAGCTTCCCCTCTGTGAATTTTCCGTCCCTCCGTTTCACCTCACTTCTCCTTTCATTTCATCTTTCAACTACTTGGTTGTTTCAAGTTTCCGGGTGTCGGTGGGAGTTTCGGGTGCATGGTAGGTGCATTACTCTCGTAAATCCTCGTCCTCCGGATCGGGGAAGCTCCGAGTTCCGGGCCCCCCAGGGATATCTCAGTCCGCAGGGGCGAGCAAACCGATTGGACGAACCACCATCGGAAAGTTTAAATCTGTAGCTGTTAGGCACCCTGCCCTTTGCTGTAATCTCTCTCCAGGTCCACCGAAATTCAGCACTTATATGTATTTTTTCATGGGCAAGATTTGTATGTTATCCATTTTTTACTATGCGTCACATTCACATGGTTTTCTCTACTAGTTTTTCTTTTACGTATTAAATTTCCATATCCTTTCCTACTCGCCCTTCAACAAACAGTTCATACAATTTTCTATGACTGAAATAGAAATGCTACATATTACATTCACGCAGTTTTCTCTAATCACTTTTCCTTTACGAAACAGGATCACATATTTTCTCGATTCCTCTTCAACAAACAATGCATACAATTTTCTGTAATTGGAATGGAAATGCAGCTCATTACATTTACACGATTTTATCTACACACTTTTCTTTCATGAAACACAATTCACTTCTTTCTCTGCTCCTTCTTCTACAAATGATTCATACAATTTTCTATATGATTGAAACAGAAATGCAACGTCTTACATTCACACAGCTTTCTCTACTTGCTTTTCTTCCACTAATATTTGGGGGTTGCTGAACAGTGCTTTAGCATAGTGTTTTCCCGATGTTTATTTTATTTTTTTAACTCATTTCATTTATTTTGGATTCCTTATAGTATCTAACGTAAGTCTAAAAGTTGTAGGGATATAATCGTCAAACTACGGGCAACGTCGGACATTTGAGCTAGTAGAATCACAAATTTGCTACATTAATATCTAAAACATGTTATATTTTAATCGGTCATTAAAATCGTTTTGGGAAAATGAAAAATAACTAAACTTTTTTCCTGTAAAGGATGGTTAGAGGAAATATTTTCTTTAAAAACTTCATCTGGCATGTTTAAACAGTATCTGACTCAAATATGAAATTAGGTCTTTCTTTATTGGACAAATTCACGTACATCCACAAGGACATTTTTCTAAAAATGATTTTTTTTTTTTTTTTTTTTTTTGTGTACAGTGTACATCAAAACGTGTATGTCGCTAAATTATTGATATATAGTTTGGGGGGAATGCAATACTTCCTCTACCTACCTTTGGTAGATGGTAGAGAAGATAAATACGTAAAATTGTAAAGCAAATAACTCACATCACTACATCAATAGAACCTCCTGTGCTTAAAATGTATGTAAAATCACCAGTTTTCAAGAAAACCTTTTTTTTTCTGACACATTCTCTTTGACTTAATTAAATAGGTGGAATATACTTTTTCCTTCATTCGAAAACTAAATTTATCACAGAGTTTCCGAAGAAAAACACCAATTTATGATAATAATAGAAGGTTAGATAAAACATTCAGGCGAAGAAAATATCTAGAGCAGAAAATACAGCTTTCACATGATAAAATTCCGATAAGAAACATAAATGCGGAAATAGTAGGCATATCGTGTTACAGTAAAAACTGTCGGTTAATATTAAATACGTAGAACCGTTGTTTTCATTTGACGAAGTAGTAGCAAGAATATGGAAGTTGTACTTGTTTTATACTTATTTAAAAACCAAAACAGTGAGGAAACTGGCATATTAGATCCATATTGTGCATATAGATTCATCACTGTAGAAAGTATTCAAAGCGGCGGTTACATGAAATAAACGCTTAAACTGTCTCTAGTCGCAAGAGAAACTGAAACTGGAACAAAGTCCAACAAATGTAGTCCCAACAATAGGTACTGACTCCAGCGAAAACGTCATATGTAACTCCAGACTGGCTATTGTCTCAAAAGCAATAGCAGCATCTACAAAGAAAAGGAAAATAAGAAAGTATAAATTAGCAAAGAAAAGCAAATAAATTTTATCTATGCTATTAATAAAGAATAAAGCATGTTGGTACTACTGAAGAAACCAGCATTTTCTGTATTTAGAAAATGTTCGCTCTATTGTATTTTGACGATGGCTAACCTGCGTTATATTAGCTGAAAGATAACTAGGTGAAAAGGTATCATTGATGGGTTATAAACAACTGGCATCCCAATGCGCAAAATCGATTTTTCTTCTTTGGTATCGATATAATCATTGATGTGAATTCCCTTTCTCGATACCAGGCTATTGTGGACCAAAGTACTGCTTTTTTCTGTTCTGGTTTCCGTTCTGATTTCTGTTCTCGGGTTTCTGTGAATCAGCCTTTATCCTAAAGGATTTAAAAATTAATGCTTTGGATCAGACGCCTTTAGGAACACTTGGTCTTTGGATCACAGAGACTCAATGGCAACAATATGTTCGGCAGTGATGGTAAAGAAGGAAATAAAAAGAAAATATTGAAATTTGCGGAAGTTAATCAATCCAGCTTTCATCTAGAAGTCGAAGAAAGCGGCTGGGTGGGAAGCGTCCAAAAAAAGAGGAATTAATCAGGCAGATTTACTTGCCATAAAGTAATTGAGCTGTTGTGCGAGGGTAAACATAATTTTCAGTAACATAAAGATACCAATTACAGATTCATATCTATTTCATGCTACATCTCTTGTGAGTGTTTTATTTATTTTAAATCCCTAAGCAAAGAAGAAGTAAAATTTACGATAGAAAGATTGGTTCAGCGTAATTCATCAAGGCCGTCTAAACTCAGTTCTCAAAAAGCAAAAGTGCCCAAAATTAAATTATTGTCAGGAGGTGCTCATTGTCTTCGCATAGGAGGTGCAGTTGTGCTCACTTCGGAACAGTACACAAATGTTCTAAACTTTGTATTGCGCGTTTTATTCGATATTTACATACGTATTGGCAGGAAATACTGAATTCGTTTGCTAGTTTTTGAAGTTACAAGGAAAGCAGGCCTGATTCTAACCTTCACTGCTATTTGTGAATAGAACATTTATTTTGCATGTATTGAACATATTTACTATTTCATTATTACAAAATTTCGCTTTCATACGTGAAAAAATGAAAAACGTCGGATGTCTTACAATGTACTTTCTCAACATTATTTATTAACTTTATCTATTACGTACTTCGAATGTAAACGAAGTATTGTATTCCATCCAAAAAGAATTCGAACTCAAATATATAATTTTCTTAAAAAACTGCATTTCATAAATTTTATATAGATGTATATAACCAAAAGAATACACATACACATCGGTAATCAATTACTTTTCATATAATGTCTATGTTGCAAGATATGATAATAAATAATGGTCACCGAATCGCTAATAATTATATTGTCAGTTGTTTACATAATTTTTGTAAAAAATGATAATTCAGTAGTTGATATTATTCTTTACGACGCTATTAAGTGTTAGTTCATTTCCATCATGTTCTTTCAGGTGGTCCAATTCTTCATCAACACTTATTTTGATTCATTGGTCGTCCTAAAGTTTATATTTTAACTTTAATTGCATTAGAGAATGTAATTCACTCTAGAACAATTCCAAGAAGGGAGTAAAATACATCCTTGTAGTTGGTTCCACAGGAGCTTGAACTTTGGAGGTACCTATCGAAATGAGATTTGTATTTTTCTTCCAAGAAAATAATACGATTTTCACGAATGGTTTTCCTTTCTTGTCCACCTTTTTAGATTCACCACAATCATTTTTACTTTCTCTATGGTAAGCAGGGCAAGTATTGTATTCCACCCAAAAATTCGATGTCGAGATTTCACCGGAAATACATGTTTTGAGGCCCCCTGAATCCAAAAAAAAGCATTTTTAGAAAAAGGTCCGTGTGTGTGTCTGTGTGTCAGTCTGTCAGGCTGTGGTCAGCATAACTCAAAAACGAATAGTCGGTTAAAAACCAAAGTTGGTATTTAAGTTTAATGTCTTTCAAGGATGCGACACGAAGATTTTGAAGAAAATAGCCCCACCCTAAACTACCCTTTACATGGAAACTTTTTCGAAAATTTTGATTTTCTTGAAAATGGCTCTAACGATTTTGATTATGGTTGAGATATTTTGATGACAAATGAAATGTATATCTTGAATTTTCTGGCTATAGCCCCTGTAGTCGTATTTACTCAGGACGACTTTTGCATAACTGGTAAACCGTTAGAGATAGCCCAAATTATACTATACAAAAAATGTAGATCTTGCTAAAATACACAATTTATGTCCCAATAAATTTTCTTGTAGGGTGAACCATTTCGGAGATATTCCTTGTTATGTGTGTGAGTTTCGGAAAACTTAGAACTTTCGTGAAATGGATCATCGTTGTTCATTGTTTTATATGTTAAGTGTGCAAAGACAACAGAATCTCAAACATTTGACTATCGCACAAAGCCTACTGTATTCTAACATTCCCCTTGCACCTACAAGGAAATAAGCAATAAGATAATTTTTACAAATGTGTATCTCAACTATCAAGAAAGAAGATATAGGAATAAGAGTTTGTAAGAATGGTTAGTGCAAGAGTAGAGAAAGTCATGTGAGTGTAACACATCAGATTTTTATATCTAGTGTTGGATCCAGAATTTAAACAAATCAAAGTCATTCTGTAACTCTAAAGGCTTGCATAGGACACGAGATAACGTATTTCATATATTTTAGCGGCTTGCTTTACACTCCTTGAAGCAAAATTAAATATGTACGTCTTAGGTTCAATATTCTATCTTGACCACAAACTAACTACAGTTTAACAAAAAGCATTTACCCATATCTAGAACTGTATTGACAATTAGTTTCCCCAATCGCTTTTATACGGGTGAGTAAGCAAAGGGCAATTTGTTTCCTGTCAAATGCTTTGATGCACAAATACAGTGAACAAATTGACTGTAGAACGCTGGCCATCAAGCTCCCCTATGGATCTACCTTTTGTTCAACAAGGCTCGCGTTTAGGAACGGTGAACCCATTTCCAGAATTTCCAAGTGACCTGCTTTCTTGAATAAAAGTTCCTTGAAAGAACACAGCTCGCGACATATATATTCTTTAAAAAGTGTCAGGAAACAATGAAGAGGAAATAACATTGAAAAACGGAACAATGCAACTGGTAACTGGTAACGGGTAGTCAATAGCCTAAGTTGTGAAACAGTAATGTTAAATATGTTAAGGTCACTGGGAAGTGTTTTATGTGACTTTGCACATGAATATGCGACATCTTCAAAGGAGAATATCTCTGCTTGGTCTAAAACTAGGAAGACAAAACGTTTACCACAGGTATAGAAACGTTTTCAAATTAAATTAGTATTGTAGCAAAATGACAATTTGGCAGATCTCACTCCTGACACCAGTGTGACAAAGACGATAACAAAGTTCAATTAATTTTCTGTCACTTTGTCTTCTAAAACTGAAGCACAAAACACAGTTCTCTTCTACCTGGCTAACACAATGTACGGTTCTTTGTGATCTTACAACTCACAACTGTTCTGTCTTCTCATAACCTTGCCACACACTTTTCTGACTTTCTCTACTCTACTCTCTCTCTCCATCTCTCTCTCTCTCTCTCTCACACACACACACACACACACACACAGGCACAAACAGCTAGCTTTGTTATTCCTCTGACACTCATTCAAACTGCCTTACCTCAAGACTCACTCCGACGCGACGTATCCCAAACTGTCTCTGTCGACACATACGTTCTTGCACTGCTAACAGCTGTCCCATTCATACAACTACTCTTCCCTTTTGTCTCACAAGACTACTCAGTTCAAGACTAACTGTAGGTGATTTCTCCTTTTTATAGTTCACGCGAAACACCGGCGAATTCTCCCGAAAACTACACCTTTTCTCGAACTTGCTGTAAACAAGTCGGCAGTCAGAAGATTCGCGAACGTTCCGGAAACCCCTTTGTTCTGCCGCGTTGACTGTTGTCAGTAACATATTCACAAGCAGTGGTATAGGACAACTTTACCTTGGCTCTTGTGATGTGCTGCTGCCAACGACCAGCGTCACAGTATGGAATACAGATCCCTAGCATAGTTTTGTACCCTTGACTAGTGATTAATTAAAAATATGTCAAACACAAAATAAAGTGCAGTCTATCGGATAGGTATACTTTCTCAAAAAAAAAAGAAGAAAAGAAAAAGAAAACAATACCTTAATTATTTTTCATTCTAGTCCCTAGCATTGTTATGAACATTTTAGGTGTATCGTTTTTCACTTTATTTAACAAAAGTCAACACTTAATGATTTGGTGAAAACTTTTAAGGTAAAAATGTTTTATAAACACGTTAAATTGAGCTGGAAAATCTTTGACATCACATAAAGTATTCCACAGGATACATACAAAATTGTAGTCTGCTATCATAAGCAATCTTTGAGTTATGTGAATCCGAGCTAAAAGATCGCAAATGAGAGGACAAAAAATTATTCAGAAAATTATCCTGAGAATCTAGATTGTCTGTCTGTTTGCTGCCATGAAAACCATTTCAAGGTCATATTTAATGATAACAAACATAGCTTATACCTGAATTAACGTACCTAAGCAACATTAAAAGCAAAATAAGATTTCGTTCAGATAATTACCCTGGGGGAGCGATGACTTCTTTTCTCTCTCTCTCTCTCTCTCTCTCTCTCTCTTGTAATTTTAACTAAAAAAACTATGCCCCTAGCGCTACAGCCCAGGAAGGGCCTTGGCTTGCCGCTCAGCCGCTGTGTCCCCCACCTATGCCCACTATAGGCGTAATCGGTGTGATGCAGTACTGGAGGGTGGGACGTGGTCAGCGCCCCGAGCCCTCCCGGCCAGTTATGCGGCCTTCGAGACCTGGGGCCGACTTCTCCATCTAGTAGCTCATCTATTGGTCCCCTCGGGACCTAACGAGGCTGAGTTCACTCCGTGCCAGACCTCCCAGCGGGGAAAAATTCACATGCTGATACAGGGGATTTAACCCGGGTCGCCCGTGCCAGACTGAGGTAATTACAATGCGAGAACCATGGCATTTTTGTGTACTTTTAGTATAATCACCGAAATAATCCCAATGCGAGAACGATGCCATTTTTATATACTCTTAGTACAATCACATAAATTATTACAATGCGACAACGATGCCATTTTTGTATACTTTTAAAATAATCACTAAAATGATTGCAATATGAAAATGATAACATTTCTGTATACTTATAGTATAGTCATTAAAGTATTTCCAATGTGCAAATAATGCCATTTTGTATACTTTTAGCAGAATCACTTTGGAAACCTTAGGGATCGCTGTCAATGCCTGTACCGTTACAGTGTGTGAGGTTTAAGTTGAAACATGGAAAGCAGAGAGAGATAGCACAATATTCCGCAGGGCTGTTGGCAATCCTTAACTGCCTAATTTCAAATCCTTTACCATTGAAACTTACTATCTAAATTCTGTATTGCAGAGGTTGCAAAGGTATTTCCCAACACCCGTTTGTATCAATACGAAAACCAGCGATGCAACCACGGCTAAACATATCAGGATATTTTCCACATTTCTGTACACTCTTCCATATTTCAAAACTATATCTGATTTTGAGAGACTAGGCAGTGAAGAGTGACAGTGACAGTGTTTCTCAGCACCCGCCCCTCCTCGAACTGTCAGGTAGCAGCACAAGGTAATGTTTCTACTTAAACCTCACACATTATAGTCTTGATCTGGCTGCCCAGCGTCTCCTCTCACCTCATCCTTCTTCCCGGGTGCCCCCTTGGGGGCATAGGTACAATAAGCCTCAGGCTGTTTCTCTCCTATTCTTATTCCTTTTTATACGTGGGGAGAAAGTAAATAGTATAAATTCATAGTTTTTGAGCACCATGCTTTATAGCTATCGATTAGACTGAATCTGATTGGTGAATTAGACCTTAATGAGACCATACTTGGCTGAAAGGTGTCTTGTGTAATTATCCAATATAGTTTCCGTGTGAGTAGTTGGTATAAAATGTTATTGTGTTATCAGTGGATCAGAAAAAGTTACAGTAAACAACTTCGATTGGAAAATATCGAGAATTTGTTATTGTAGTAATTAAAAATGGCAAGACAGCTGCGTTTTAAATGATCTTGACCTGCTCTACAAGAAATAAAACTGAGAATGTTTTGTACACAATTAAATCACTGAATAATGCTGTGACGAGACCTTGGAACATTTCATATAATAGCTCAATTAAACTTTCAGCTCTGCGACTTAAAATGTACATAAAGTGATCTCTCCTACTCGATATGAAGCTGGCAAAGTGTCAGGTGACACCGACCTAGTGAGGTAATGGCCTTCCACAGGAAGGGAGGGGAGCATTGACTTAATTAGTTGGCACATGATCCGTATACACAAACCTGCGGCTGCCTGACGTGGAGTGGAGTGCATGTTGGCGACAGAGATAGATTTGTTCTCACTTCAACTTATGAATCATAAGTAGTGACTAGGGCTTGGATTTTTGTGACATGCGATATTTTTATCTTGGCTTGTTTTTCCATGCTTAAGTTAATTTAAGCGGGCTTCCAAAATGTGTGAAGAGATTCTATTAGTCACATAACTGCACATTTGACCACACTTTAGTGCTAGGTCATATTGTGGCCAAATATACGAATAAGAACATACTTTTAGTCATATGTTATGTATGAGTAGTATTTAACATTTAAGATATATTTGCAAACATAATTTTATAAATTAAGTGAAAAACTGAAGCTGTTAACAATGAAGCAAGACAAATAAATCTTAAATATAACAATTAATTAGAGAGTAAAAGCTTCACTTATCTTAATATTTGCTGAAAGTTCTTGAAATATTACGCAAACCAGTTTCTTGATGCATCCATCATATCCTCAGTGCTCTTGTTTATAACAGTTATCATAGCTACAAACGCTCAATTTCTTAATATTATTGTTTTTTATGCATCGCCAACCTCTGAAAACGAAACAAATCCGTTAATAGAATCAATCGGCGGTATTTCAAAATTCATAATGCGGTCCCTATTTTTCAAAACTGATATATTTTCCCAATCCATTAAATTTATAGGTCAATTTAATTGTCTTAATAATTTAACCTCTATTGCTTCCAACAGCAAGTACTCCTCCAGCAACTTCCCTGGAAATTAAAGGTAAACCAGAAATAAAAAGGAAATCCAGAAAATCTGAGGTTATAACAAGCCCAGGATTTATAAACTATCTAAAGCTAGAAAAACTGCCCGTGCTGAAAAGGAAAAGGCGGCAGCTGCAGCAGCAGCAGCAGCGAAAGAGTGCTGACAGTGTTGCAAGGAAGGGGAAAAATGGGTGCAGTGCCTCAAATGTGCACACTGGTGCCACGTTAAGTATGTAGAAACTGGAAATGATCCATATTTCATGTTCATAATTGCGTGATTGATGACATGACAAAAAATGCTGGGTTGGGGCAAATGACTGTAACATGCTCAACCAATTATTTCTTATTCTGTTCTTGTATCTTATTTCAAAAGATTTAATTTTCAATTTGTTTCAATGAATTTTAAATGAATTTTAAGAACATTTCTGTTCTGCAATAATTAGTATGGCCTTTATTTTCCGTTTGCCCGTGGCTAACGAGAAAGACAGGCTGCGGCGCGAATCGGAGTTACGTCGTAATGGTAGTCTGATACATTGCTAACACTATGTACTATCATGATATAACTATTCAGGAAGTCATGGTTTCGATTCCCATTGACCGCCACTCTGGCCTCAGGTTTCTCATGATTTCTCAGGTCGGTACGTGAATGCTGCGGCAGTTTCTCATCTACTTCGATTTTCTTCTCTTCATTTCCCTTTCATTCCGTTCTCTGTTCATCTTTCAGGTATCTGTCTGTCATCGTATGGATTCCGGCACATAAACGATGGCTTATTGTGCATCAGACCCTGGGAGGAAGGATAGATGAAGGTACCCTATAGGCGACCAGAGCGCATCACAGGCGAAACTACAACTATGGTGGGTCCCTAACAAGTGCAGGAAGTTGTTCAGTCCGACGGAGTTCCAGGTCACCACACAGAGCCCGCCACCGTCCAGATCAAGCTGATCAGTCCGCCTGGAAGGGCGGCCGGCCGACCACAGCACCTCCCCTCAACCGAGCACCGTATTTCCAGAGCACAAGCACCACCGTGGTGGAGATCACCACGACCAGGTGTGGGAGTACGAACCGGAAGGGGTGGGAGAGAAATTGGGCTGAGTCAGCCTCCGCCGGGATGCTTTTAGCTGGGAAAATGTAGGGACCCTGCCCTCTGCTCTGTCACGACACCGTTCCAGTCGCCCTTCGGATCCATTTGCCTCATCCATCCTCCTGGAAAGTGCCCCGTCAGGGGTATAGGCACAAAAGATCGCCTTTCTGTCGAGGTGCTAAGTCCCCTCCGCAAGGTGTCGTTGAGTCAAACCTCTAATCTGGATACTTTCATTGCTCTCTTCTCACATTTTTTGGATGACAGGCATAGTAGCTTAGCCGAAAGGAATATTCAATATCAAATAACATTAATCATTTATACATATAATATTAAGCTTTGAACGGCGTATTACACACGAGGTGATAAACCAACACCCAAAAATTAAACAAAGTACATAAGTTAAAAATACCAACTTGTTTTGAAACTTTCACTGACAACTAACAATAAATGACATGTTTTAAAATCCAATCTTAAAAATATAGCCATGGAACACAATACTAATTCTTATAATTTGAGTAATTTAAACGCCTGAATGAATATAACATTTAGAATGAATATAAAATCATTTAATGTTTCCACAATTTTGTTTGACACACATTATGTTTTAAGGATATCTACATTTTTTTTGTGCAATAAACGTTTGCACGTATCTTATGGTTTACCAGTTATACAAAATTATGTAACTTTCATTCAAATGAGGACTTCACTAACTACTCACAGTAAGTGTTTCTGTGAACAGTGCAACTCAAAACGAAAAGCAGTTAAATAGCAATCTTAGTACTTTAAATTCAGCGTCTTCCATGGATGCCACACAAGGATTTATTAAGAAAATTCATCGCAGATTACCCTTTAAATGAAACATTTTTCCAACATTTTGATTTTATCAGAAATTGCTGTAATGATTTTGGTTAAAATGTCATATGCTGAGATATTTTTATGAAAATAGAGTGCTTATCTTGAATTTTCTGGTACGTCCTCACAAGTCATTTTCATTTGGGATGAATTTTGCTTAATTGTAACTGCTAAATCGTAAGAGATAGACAAAATCTTATTAAACAGAAAATATAGACCTCGTTAAAACAGACTGTTAATGTCGTGTACATTTTTGGGTGTGCAGTGAACCATTTCAAATATATTCCTTGTTATTGATCTGAATTTACCAATCTGAATTTCTCAAATGGGAAGTCGTTATTCATTTTTGCTTTATCTACCAGTATATTAAGTAGAGGAAGTTTTATATTCCACCCAAAAATTCGATGTCGAGATTTCACCGGAAATATAAATTTTGAGGCCCGCTGAATTCAAAATAGCATTTTCAGAATTTGTTTCGCGTGTGTGTGTGTGTGTGTGTGTGTGTGTGTGTGTGTGTGTGTGTGTGTGTGTGTGTGTGTGTGTGTGTGTGTGTATGTGTGTGTGAACAGAATAACTCAAAAACGAAAAGTTGGCTAAAAACCAAAGTTGGTATTTAAGTTTACTATACTTCAAGGAGTAGAGAGAGAGAGTAGAGAGAGTCATGTGAGTGCATCACCTCAAATGTTTTATCTTTTAGTCATACGAAGACAACGTCATTTCAAAGCCATCACATAGTGACCCGCTCTTAAAATATGTGACTATCGCTTAAGCCTACTGCACTCTCACATTCCTCTTATACCTATGGGGAAATAGTGAAAGCATTTCTACAAACGTTTATCTTGGTTAACATGAACTAGATAGAAGAATAACCGTTTTTAATGATTGTAAAACAGTGAGTAGAGGTCACGTGAATGCACAAGCAAGATTTTCTGTGACCTGTAAACCACTGCTTTAAGTATTGTGATGAAATGCAAAATTGACTTACATGTGTAAATTTAGAAACCTAAACCGAGCGGGATGGCTCAGGGCGTAACGTCTGTAGCTCGCATTCGGGAGGTTGAAGTTTCGATCCCCGTAGCCGCACACACTGTCATGGGTTTTTCCGTGGTTTCCCCATGTCGCCTAAGCGTATGCTAGGGCACATTATTCCATACCACAGTTTCCTTTCCATCATTTCCCTTCATTCCATTTCCTTATCATCTTCCAGGTGTGCTTTCGTGCGTGTAGTGTTGGCAGTGCCGGGCAGATGGCGCGGATGATTGCGCATGGTAATTGCTGTTCTCGCCGCTAGGTGGCGTTTGATGGCCCTTGTCCTCCGTCGGAGAGGGGACGCTTAGTGCGACACCGGAACCGCGGTGTGATGGCTGCTTGGCGGGGCCTGGCGCCGGGATGAAGAGATCTCAGCACTTGTTATGAACTACTGCGCATCTCTGTGGCCTGTCTAGCTGCGACCCTGTGTGGCACCTTCGGTTCCCTCACTTCATCCCTGCTTCCTGGGGGTGGTAGCCACAACAGATCTGTGTAGGTCGAAGTGAGTGAGGTATCCCCCTCTGTATCCTTTACCCTTATTTACCATATGTGAAAAAAATTGTACTAAAGTCCTATAAATGGGAAATGTGTTGTAATTTATGGAATACTTTTCAAATGGAGAAAAATAAAAGTATGTTTATGTAATTCTCTAATGTCTATAATTTGGAATGCGGTCTGAAATTCTTCAGAGTATCTGCTTTGCTTGTATATCCATTTTGGCAAACACGTAGTAGGTTTTAGAATATTATACAAGATATATACATATAATGATCTGAAACCTTTCAAAAACATTGCTTAAAAATCATGACATACATGCAGTGTGGAAAATATCCACTGGAGCATACACCTCCATCTTTCTTAATGTATTAAATTAAGAAACAAGGAAATAACAACATTAGGAATAGGAGATATACGGATGGGATTTGGCACTGAAGCCAGGTTTATTGTACCTAATTTCCCAAGGGGACACCCCGGGAGAAAGGTTGCGGCGAGAGGAGACACCGGGTGGCCAGATCCAGACTAATGGCACAGACATTGACAGAGGTCTCTAAGGTTTCCCAAGTTTGATGACACCTCAAACTCTTTAGATCTTCCGCGGCCTCCTTAGGAAGACTCCGGCGGGGTCCAACGCCGCCAGATGCCGCCCCTTTTCCACCCGGATCCCACAGACGATGGACGGAAAGAGTTCCTGTGCGCATATCATCCCTGCCAATCTGCACTTAACGCCTTCGCTGACACTTGCGACCCTGAACGAACGGGATGAAGGATGAATGAAATTATCAATGAAACGAATCGGAAGGACAGGAAATTCGGGGGATGAAATTATCCTTCCCAGCATTTGCCTAGCGAACCGGGAAATCGCGAAAAAGTCCATGGCTCAGGAAGGTCGACTACGGGAATCGAACCCACGACATCCCCAATGCGAACCTAACAGAACAACATAACTTCCCCCGCAGTGTAGATTTCTTCTGGGCAAGTTTTACCATGCTCTTCTGAATAGTTGTTTTGTATACGTTTCAGTTGACAGCCTTGATGATAAAGTTTAGCATTACCTACTTTATCCATGGAAACAAACTATAAATATTCACCGGAAGTTCCTGCAAGCCATTTCGGAATCGGAACGAGGCCTTCCGGTATGGAAGGACAACAGAGCTTGAAAAAAAAGATCGCAGGTGTCCTATTCCTTCCCACTCGATACACAGTTACCTCACCAAATCAAGGGCAGCAAGGAAGGAAGACTCACACTCAATAAGCTGGGTGAAGGTCCTGCTCTAGACTCGCCATACGTATCCATTACACTCTCTATTGTTTCGTGATATCAAACAGTGCAACAGTTTCCTATGGATTACAATAATAAACCCAATGTGAATTGGGAATAATTTCATCGCTTGTGGGGTTTAGAAAGAGTAACCCATGAGATAGTTCAAAAACTCTGGCGTGTAAGACGTTCTCTATCTCTCACAAAGTCATGGGTATCCCTTAAGTGTTGTTGTTCCATTCACACATAAGAGTATTTTGTCCTCTTGATGTTAATTAGGATAAATACTCACCCTCATGAACTTCCAAATCGGAAACTTCAAACTTTATTAAATGCATGAGGCGGAAACAAAATAGCTATTTATAAATAAGACAATTACAATCTATGGCTGACAACATTTAATGACGGGTGATAGGAGGAGCTGTCAACACAAATCCAACCAGTGGCTTGCCAGGTCTTACGGTATTGTTAAGGCTGGTTCACAACCAGCAACAACGGGAACCATAACCAAAACGATTGACTTGAAGTACATGTATTCAAATGAGTGTTCACAAACAAGGCAAACCTTCCCGGGGCCGGGGAACGACAAGCAAGGTTGGCCAAGATTCTCGTTAACGGGCACGCCATATTAGATCCATTAAGTGCATATTAAAGACATCCTTTTCTTCCTTCAAAGCAGAAATTCTTCAGGACAGCTGTGATGTAAACGGTCGCTAGCTGCAATCCTGAGAAAATCAAACCGGGAAGAATTTTATATAACAATAAAGAACAATAAATAGTTTTAATGAAGGCTAGAACGCCAAAGGACTGACGCTTGCTGATTTCTCGGAACCGGAAATACGCAATAGCTTCGCGTTTAGATCTTCATTTTATTGAAATTTGAAGTTGGTTAACCCGTTTTTATGTTAGTTGAATTGGAAAACAGGTTAAAATTTTTTCACTGGTTAAAATAAATAAATGGCATCCCAATGCGCAATATCCACAATCTATTCCCGTTGCCACTAGTTATGAACCAGCCTTTAAACACGCTGAAGTCATGCTGTAAAGCCAGCGATATAAATATAATTTGCGCTCACAAAATGTATTTGTACAATAGAAAAGAGAATAGTAGTAGTCAGACATCAGCCACCATTAAATTTTGTCTCTGCCAGAATAACCTCATTTGTAAGAAAGAAAAAAAGAGCAATATCCCACATCCTCAAATAACCTCGTTGGAATTAAAAAAAAATCTGATGTGTTGCACTCACATGACTTTCTCTACTCTTGAACTAACCATTCTTACAAACTCTTATTCCTCTATCTTCTTTCTTGTTAGTTGAGATAAACATTTTGTACAAATTATCTTATTGCTTATTTCCTTGTAGGTGCAAGGGGAATGTTAGAATACAGTAGGCTTTGTGCGATAGTCAAATGTTTGAGATTCTGTTGTCTTTGCACACTTAACATACAAAAAAATGAACAGCGATGACCCATTTCACGAAAGTTCTAAGTTTTCCGAAATTCACACACATAAGAAGGAATATCTCCGAAATGGTTCACCCTACAAGAAAATTTATTGAGACATAAACTGTGTATTTTAGCAAGATCTACATTTTTATATAGTATGATTTGGTCTATCTCTAAAGATTTACCAGTTATGCAAAATTCATCCAGAGTAAATACGACTACAGGGACAATAGCCAGAAAATTCAAGATATACATTTCATTTGTCATAAAAATATCCCAAACATATGGCATTTTAATCAAAATCGTTAGTCATTTTCAAGAAAATCAAAATTTTCGAAAAATCTTCCATGTATAGGGTAGTTTAGGGTGGGGCTATTTTCTTCAAAATCTTCGTGTCACATCCTTGAAAGACATTAAACTTAAATACCAACTTTGGTTTTTAACCGACCTTTCGTTTTTGATTAATGCTGTCCACAGACGACAGACTGACACACAGACACACACACAGACACACACGCGGACCTTTTTCTAAAAATGCTTTTTTTTTTTATTCAGGGGGCCTCAAAACATGTATTTCCGGTGAAATCTCGACATCGAATTTTTGGGTGGAATACAATACTTGCCCTGCTTACCAGTAGAGAACGTAAAAATACAATAAGATTAACTTGGAAAAGCCTCAACATAAGACGAATATTTTGGAACCTGCTAATGCTACTATAAAGTTATTTACACAAATGCTACTTATATTTATTTTTAAAGCTTTTTTCTGTAGTAACAGTTTGTATCTTTTATGTTCTTTAGCTATATATAGGAAGACTTCATAGGCATTCGTAAAAACTTCAAGGTATACACTGGCAATACCAATATCTCCAACATATATTTAGTTTGGGGAACATTAAGATGCATATTTTCACATGTAAGTGCCTCTTGGTATTACACAATGCCTGGCATCTACAAAAGGTACTTGTTCGAACTTGTGTTGTTTGAATTGTTTACAAACACACGCACGCACACACATAATTTTTTTTAAAAAAAAAAAAAACCTAAATTGTTTTTGGATTTGGGATCCTCAAAACGGATATATCCCTTGAAAAAATTGACTGATTTTTTAGCTTGAATGCCATATCTACCCTTGTATTCGAGTAACACCTCTAAGACTGCTAGCATCTTAAAATTGTTACCACTGCATTTGCCACAAGCAATTCCGCGTTCCCTCTTAAGAATATGTTTTCTTTAAATGGATTAAAAAATGTGAACTGTTCTCATTACAGGACATAAACTACTCATTTATTATCAGATTTGCAAGTTCTTCGCACACATGCACGTCATGTAAGGCAGAAACCTACACAAAATTTCCAGGCTGCCTTTTACTCTGTCGTATATAAGAATGCTTACGAAATATTTTCACTGAAATAGTGGAGTTAAGGTAAGCAGGTTTACAGATCCAAAATGTTGAGCTCAATGTTTACATAATTCTTTATTACTAAAAATAAACCTGACTGTTAAAATTCCATGAACATAGTTTCACAACTTACCATTAAAATAACATTTAATGAAGATTAATGTTTGTTGGAATCATTTTATTGCACACTTCGTTTAGGTACAAGAGGAATACAAGAGACTCAAACCATTGTCAAATATTTAAAAAAGATTCCCTTAATGCTAGCTTGGATATTCTTCGATATTATATATATATCGTATATTCTCTTCATGACATCGGACTTATACTATACCCTCGTTTTTAGTTATTTTACACACATTTTATTTGGAGTAACAACAATTATTTTCTACTTCATATTATTCCCAAGAAATGCCACAACTTTCTTCTAGAGAATGGCGTTTTATGACTCCATGCTCCAATTCTAGTATACCTTGTGGAAGGTACTACTTCGGCCATAGTTAACCAGGGATTCTACATTATGGGTGTGACAAACATGTCCAGTACAATTATTGTCAACAAAAAACCGTTTCGCCGAAAAAAAAAATATTTATTTCAAATATTTGGGGTCATTTAGCTTCCTGAACTGATATAAATGGTTTATTATTTCACTAGCCGTCACGCAAACATTGTGAAAACAATGCTACAATGCATTTATACCTTAATTAGAATAAATTTAGTCACAATTTAAAGTTAAAATGTGCAACATTTAATTTCTAAGAGAAATTTAGCAACGCCACGTTGACATTATACATTCGTCAAGAAGCTAGATGGCTCCAAATATTTGACAATTTTTTTCTGCGAAACGGTTCTTTATTGACAATAATTGTATTGGACATAGTTGTTACACACATGTAGAATCCCTGGTTAAAGTATGGACGAAGCAGCACCTAGCCAGTGTGCCCTATTTAAACTACTTAGGGGCTGCTTTTAGTCCATGTCAATCGTGATGAATAGAATTTTACAAAAGCAAAATAAATGGGAATCGTAGACTAATCTTCTATATTTGTAATATTAATATGACGTATGAGCTAAAGCAGAGATTCTGTTGGGTATGTAGTCTGAAACACGTAGTCGTAATGGTTGTTTCTCCACATAGATGGCGCGGCCAATATATTCAGCGAATAGTTTAATGCAATGTATTCTTAGTACTAAAACAAATCATAGAGGTAACCATGCCATTTTGTCTTGTTCTCAACTATAGAAATTACTTAAAGCAGTGCCTGTTACGCCCTGTAATAGTGAAGCATCAGGAGTACGTGGGCTTGATGGCACAAAAATTACGCGACCCATTCTTTGATAACCACTGGCCTAGAAGGAAATAGGCACTATTTTCTATCGATTCGATTTGTGATGTTAGTTCGAGGAATGCTCCATCATTAGTAGAGAGCATCCACTGATATAGGCAATTATTGTTATTTCACTTGTTACATCAAGTTGTCAAGGCTGAGGTGCTCTAAGATGAATGTATTTTCTTAGAAAGCTCTGTGTGGTGCGAGCAGCAGATCATCCTGGCTCTCATGGCAAGTGTGATGGTACTTGTGAATTAGACACACTCCAAACACTTTATAGCAAGGACAGCGCAAAAGGCCAAGCCACGGTCACGTCGTTCAAGGTGTACAAGCTGTCAGCACAATACATCGTGAATGTTGACCTATTTTCAACTTCTGCAACGGCAACACGTACATTAAGACGCAAACGTTATTCAGTTGAACGTGGGCAAGAACACGGGAAGGAAGTAAAGGGAGAGCTGATTCATTGTTGTCGTTTGGAGATGTCACGAATTCAACGCGAGAGAGGAGGCACACACCCAAGGCGAGAACTAGATGCACAAACACATCTCAGGCATGCCCAAAAACAGATAAATCCAACCATGGGCCTGTTGCTTAAGGCTACCTTTTCTACCTTTACTAATGACATACCACCAAATAAGAAATCTGCAGATTTCATTGCTAGATTGATACATTTGTCACAACACATTATCACTAGTAATTACTAACGGCTGCACTTATTTTACCAACGAATTTTGGCGATTTGTAATTTCTAAGACACTTAGAATGGCCAGCTCCAATCTTTTATACATGGTGAACCTCACAAATATAACGAAATTCTTCAAAAGAAATATTTTAGAAGAAATAAAAGTAATTTAAGAAAGAAACACATCAAAGCAGAAATGCTAGAATAGAATAACTAATATAGTTAATAATAGTGAACAAGTGTGTAAATAACTAATATAATAATATTATATTAATTATTTACATACTTGAAAAGCTGAATATAGTAAAGGGGAAACTTTTTAAAGAAATTGGCTGCAGAGAAAAGTTTAGCAATTAGACCACCGAGTAGCTGGGCAAGACGCATCACAGGTGTTGGGTAAAATAAATAAATGAAGAGCGTAGGAGATAGGATAATTAGTGAGGGGAACGAATGAGATTAGAAAGAGATTGAGTTAAATCGGAGTTCCGAAAGTCTTAGTCGAGTTTTACCAGAGAAAACTACGTGAAAGACTTGCATTCATAAGACGTGAAAACGTTATATATCACAGTGGGAAAATCAGCATCTCTCTGACAGAGTATAAAAGTTGCGCGATTCCAAGAAATCTTCTTCCGATTCTGATCTTCAAAAGCTCTACTTTACGTGATCTGTGAGGGTAGAAAACGTGTGCACAATTAGATCTCGACAACATAGCAGAAGTTAATGAGAAATAGTATGTATTAGGGGAATTACAAAGTGGTCCAGATTAGTAGAATATGCAAGTGGCTACAGCTTCGTTATTGTTTATTTAAATGGAATAAATCCAAACAGTAACACGTGGCTTTATTCGATTCTTATTCCCAGACCTAGGGTGACAAACTGTCCTGGAAAACAGATTGTCCCGGTTTTCATCACAGCATGGAGTGTCCTGAAGAATTGTTTCGGATTGTTCAAAAGTCCCATAATTCAGTTTTTAAATACATGTTATGAAATTCTGTGTTTTTAAAGATTTCACTCTATTAAACGAAATATGACACAATAAATTAGTGCATTTGAGCCTATTTCTCTAACCTCCACGGTCCCACAGTGATCGGCGGCGCCGTGGCCGAGCGGTTAGCGCGCTCGCCTACCACCTAGGCGGCCCGGGTTCGATCCCAGGGACCCGCATGTGGTATTCGTGGTGGACGAAGCGGCGTCAGGGCGGGTTTTCTCCGGGTGCTCCGGTTTCCCCCGCCATCTCATTCCACCGGTGCTCCATCTTCATGTATCATCAGTGTCACCGCCTGCGGTGCCGTAGTAGTAAAAGCGGGCGTTAAACACTACAACAACAACAACAACAACCCACAGTGATCACAGTAACAGCATTGGTACACTAAAACGATAATTTATTTTGATGGATACTATGGCTGAAAAGTAGTTGTATTATTGTAACAGTTCCAGACGTTGCAACTTAACATGAGCAATGAAAATTGTTTGATTTTCGTGCTATTTACGACTGTCGTTGTCAGAACAGTGTAGTTGTTATTATGTTAGACAAGTTGCACAGCGGGCTCCAAAAGTATTCCGGTGGGCGAGGGGTGTTGAGGGGAAACGGGAGCAGAATTTTCTTATCGAATGGTTAGGTCTGTCCTGGGGCGAGGTTACTGCAACTCTTCATCTTTCCATGCAGTCGCCTGAGGTGAGACAACCGGGTAGCTTGCGTTGAGGAAACAAGAAACTATTCGTAATTATTCTGTCCAAACGAAAGAAATTTGATATACTTTCCGCAGACGCGTAAATAAATTAATATTGCATATTTTGTGGCACTGCTGTTGTTTTAGAAACTGTAAATAAATGTTTTTTTAAAAGGATACTGAGCATAATCCATTTCCCTTAATAATAATAATGATGATGATGATCATGATGATGATGATGGTGGTGGTGGTGGTGATAATGGTGGTAATGATAATGATGATAACGATAACGGTGATAATGATAATGGTAGTGATGGTGATGATGGTGATGATGATGGTGGTGATGCTGATGATGGTGATGGTGATGATTATGGTGATGGTGGTGGTGATGGTGATGACGATGGTGGTGATGCTGATGGTGGTGATGGTGATGATTATGGTGATGGTGGTGGTGATGGTGATGATGATGGTGATGGTGATGATGGTGATGGTGGTGGTGATGGTGGTGGCGGTGATGGTGATGATGGCGATGATGGTGGTGATGGTGATGATGGTGGTGAGTGATGGTGATGGTGGTGATGATGGTGGTGATGGTGGTGGTGATGGTGGTGGTGGTGATGGTAATGGTGGTGAGTGATGGTAATGGTGGTGATAATGGTGGTGATGCTGATGATGGTGATGATGATGGTGGTGATGTTGATGATGGTGATGACGATGGTGGTGATGCTGCTGATGATGATGGTGGTGATGGTGATGATGATGGTGATGATGATGGTGATGATGGTGGTGATTATGGTGGTTAAGGTGATGATGGTGATGATGGTGATGATGGTGGTGGTGATGGTGATGATGGTGGTGATGGTGGTGAGTGATGGTGATGGTGGTGATGATGGTGGTGATGGTGGTGGTGGTGGTGATGGTGGTGGTGGTGATGGTAATGGTGGTGAGTGATAGTAATGGTGGTGATGATGGTGGTGATGGTGATGGTGATGATGGTGGTGATAATGGTGGTGATGCTGATGATGGTGATGATGATGGTGGTGATGTTGATGATGGTGATGACGATGGTGGTGATGCTGCTGATGATGATGGTGGTGATGGTGATGATGATGATGGTGATGATGATGGTGGTGATGGTGATGGTGATGATGGTGGTGATTATGGTGGTTAAGGTGATGATGGTGATGATGGTGGTGGTGATGGTGATGATGGTGGTGATGGTGGTGGTGATGGTGATTATGGTGATGGTGGTGGTGATGGTGATGATGGTGATGATGATGATGGTGGTGATGGTGATGGTGGTGGTGATGGTGATGGTGATGATGGTGGTGAGTGATGGTGGTGATGGTGATGATGATGGTGATGGTGGTGGTGATGGTGGTGGTGATGGTGGTGGTGATGGTGATGGTGATGGTGGTGATGGTGGTGATGGTGGTGGTGATGGTGGTGATAGTGATGGTGATGGTGGTGATTATGGTGGTTATGGTGATGATGGTGATGATGGTGATGATGGTGGTGGTGATGGTGATGATGGTGGTGATGGTGGTGGTGATGGTGATTATGGTGATGGTGGTGGTGATGGTGATGATGGTGGTGATGATGGTGGTGATGGTGATGATGGTAGTGATGGTGGTGGTGATGGTGATGATGGTGGTGAGTGATGGTGGTGATGGTGATGATGATGATGGTGGTGGTGGTGGTGATGGTGATGATGGTGGTGAGTGATGGTGGTGATGATGGTGGTGATGGTGATGGTGGTGATGGTGATGATGGTGGTAATGATGGTGGTGATACTGATGATGGTGGTGATGCTGATGATGGTGATGACGATGGTGGTGATGCTGATGGTGATGACGATGGTGGTGATGATGATGATGATGGTGGTGATGGTGGTGATGGTAATGGTGGTGGTGATGATAATGATGAATATTATGGTGGTGATGGTGATGATGGTGGTGATGATGGTGGTTATGGTGATGGTGATGGTGGTGGTGATGGTGATGATAGTGGTGATGGTGATGGTGGTGGTGATGGTGATTATGGTGATGGTGGTGGTGATGGTGATGGTGATGATGATGGTGATGATGATGGTGATGCTGATGATGGTGATGATGATGGTGGTGATGGTGATGGTGGTGATGCTGATGGTGATGACGATGGTGGTGATGCTGATGATGATGATGGTGAATATGATGGTGATGACGGTGGTGATGATGATGGTAGTGATGGTGATGGTGGTGGTGATGGTGATGGTGGTGATGATGGTGGTAATGGTGATGATGGTGGTGATGGTGATGATGGTGGTGATGGTGATGGTGGTGGTGGTGATGGTGGTCATGGTGATGATAATGATAATGATGAGTAATAAATAATATCTGATAAGTATAACACTTTGGCCTCTTTCATGGAAAATCGGATAGCAAAAGGTGTTCATTTATTTTGGATATAAAGTTTGTCCATTGGCAAATCGTTCATTTTTTTTTTTTTTTTGTTTTTTTTTTTGTTTTTGTTGTGTGGAATCAAAATCGTTAGAGCCATTTTTAAGAGAAGAAAAATTTTCTATGTAAGGCTGGTTTAGGGTGGGGCTATTTTCTTCAAAATCTTCGTGTCGCATCCTTGAAAGACAAACTAAATACCAACTTTGGTTTTTAACCTACTTTTCGTTTTTGAGTTATGCTGTCCACAGACTGACACAGACTGACACACGCGCGCGCGCACACGCACACACACACACACATACACACACATGGACCTTTTTCTAAAAATGCTTTTTTTTTGGATTCAGGGATCTCAAAACATATATTTCTGGTGAAATCTTGACATCAAATGTTTGGGTGGAATACAGTACTTCCTTCTACTTACCAGTAGGGAAAGTAAAAATGGGTTTTAAAAATGAGATAATGTTAAAGGGCAAAATAAGGAGGTAAAAAGGTATAGTAAAGAATAAATTAGCCTGAATGCTGGAGAACAAGTGATGGAATTGGAAAATTTAATACCAAAATTTTTGTTCCACATTTGCAACATTATACATCAATATAAAGAAATGAGTAATCTGGAGAAAACTTGGCTTCAAAGGATGTCATTCATTTTGACTTCTCAGAAAATTACTCTTGCAACAATTCAAAATATCCAAGCATTTCAATTTTGAGGTTCTTGTGAGCAAGCAACCATTTATAGTGATAGTTTAGACCATATGAATCACAGACACAGCCTGGAGCATGAACTAACAGTAATCAATGTCCATTTGAGTCCTACTTTTGCCTTTTTGGTAATGTAAAGGCTCTTGTGTTTAAAATAGAGTATATGCATTTCATATGTGATGGAGCAGCAACACATTTCAAATTGACGACAATTCACATACCTTCATTATTCTTATCGCTTAAGAGCATTTCTTGGAATTGCAACAAAACAGGCAAACTGTAAATTTTCTATGGCAAAAGCAAAGGACAAAATAACTTCACAAAGAAACATCAAGCTCATTCAAATAATTGTAGTTTGAAAATCATAGTAGAATCATGCCAGTTATTGTTTAAAACCTGAGGGGTAAATTACAACCTTCATGCAAACTTCAAAGGAATTCCTCAAATACTCATCAAATCACAAAATCAAGGAAACAAAACTTCCTTTTTTCTCAGATCAAGTTGCTTTATATGTCATCCTAATGAGGTATATTCATACCATGCATTTGGCAGATGAGTTTTTTCTAAAAGGAATACAGTACATCCAAAAGAGAAATTAACTGTATCCTTTTTGTTTTGTTTTTACAAATAAATGTAAATAAATGGTTGCAGTAATTATAATAATAAGCAATAAACATATACTACCCCTGAAAACTTTCTGGACAAACCTCTAATAATGGCCTATACAATATAAATAATGGTTTCAGCATACAATTAAATTTAATTTGATTTGAAAAAAATATTATATATATTCTTTGTAAAAGAATACTGGGTAGAGAAACTTGTGTGGTATGCAATGTAATTCTGTATTATGCTGCATTTCTATTCCAAACATAGAAATTGTATGAACTGTTTGTAGAAGAGGGAGTAGAGAAAAAAGTGCTTTTGTGTTTTGTAAAAGAAAAATTAGTAGAAAAAACCATGTGAATGTTATATGTTGCACTTATAATAAATTAATTGTATCTCAAATGTATAGAAAAACATATGAATTGTTTGTAGAACAGGGAGTAGAGAAGGACATGTGAATGTGTTGTGTAAAAGAAAAGAGGTTAGAGAAAACCATGCTAATGTAATATGTTGCATGGTAAAATGGATTGCATGAAAACCTTCTCCATGAAAAAACATTTATATGTGCCAATTTGCGTGGTGATCAGTCAAACACTTTTTGGAGCTTACTCGCTCTTCAACATACAGTTCATACAATCTATTATAGCAAATAATTGTATGTTGAAGGGCGAGTAGAAAAAGAAGTGTAATTGTGTCTCATAAAAGACGAGTAGAGAAAATAGTGTGAATATAATACCTTGCATGTATATTTCAATCACAGAAAATTGTATGAACTGTATGTTGAAGGGCGAGCAGAAAAGGACATACGAGTCTGTTACATAGAAGTAAAGCAAGTAGAGAAAACCATGTGAAAGTAATATATTGTATAGTAACATGGATACCATAAAAACCTTCTCCATAAAAACAATACATATATGTGCCAAATTTCACGGTGATTAGTCAATTTTTGAGATTAACAGTTACATATCTACAAGCATCCATTTTGTATATATAGATATGAATTGTTGACCCCCTCCACAGCACAGTTGGTAGTGTGCTTGCCTATGGCGTGGAGGACCCGGGTTCGATCCACGGTACCAGCATGGGGATTTTATCCCCTCTGGGAGGTCTGGCACAGGGTGCACTCAGCCTCGTTAGGTCCCGGGGGGACCAATTGAGGAGAAGTAGCGACCCCAGGTTGAGAAGGCCGTATAACTGGCTGGGAGGGGGCGCTGACCACGTCTCACCCTCCAATACTGCACCCCACCAGTAGTGGGCAGAGGTGGGTGATGCAATTCGTATTTCTCCTGGTAGATAGATTTATTCATCCATATGTTTCCATTTCACAGGACATATCGTCGGAAGAACTCTGTAAACATGTATCACAATGTATAATTACATAGTATTGCACAAATATCATAAGTTCAGAGTAAACCACCAGTCTCTGATGTGAGACTGCCTTTGTGGTTAACCAGGAGAAATACAAACTGGTTTGAGAATTCAATGTCATTCTGGCAAGTTGTCACACTAGCTTAATGGTTAGAGCACTCACCTAGTAAGTGGAGGGTCTGTAGTTCAGATCCCAGCTGTGACAATGAATTAAGTTCCAGTTCTACTTCTCTAACATTGACAACACATGTTTTGTGTGTTTAAAAACACCAACAGTAAGTTTGTTGGCATAAATAAATAATAATTACGAGACATGTTGTTCTTAGCTAATGCTGGATTTCTGACAGTGAAGTCATTAACCCTCTTGCTCTCCAATATTGTTCACTGATGGATGGGGCACTAGAACTAGCCGGGCGTATTTGAAGGTGGTCTTGGCCCATTTCCTCTCCAAAACAAAGCATTAAAACCACAAAGGTAAGGAATATTTATATAATTTTTAACTTAAAAACTCAAAGGGAAACAAACTGCTCTTGTAATAAAGTAAAAATAGCTCCACATTAAAACTTTTACTTGTGATCAGACTTTGAACTTAATTATGCTCTATTGTGCCCAGTTTATGCTTTTCCACCAATATCTTAATATTTCAGGAAGCATTAATTACAGAAGTAAGTCTCAAGGCAGATATAATGTTATCATCAGACAATTTTGCTCTTCGAAGGCACTTCAAGTTAACTAAAGAAAAAAAATGTTTTCGCAGATGTATGTACTGCCAAATATACACATATTTTCTGTAGTAAATTTATGAAATTCTGAGTATGTTTGTGGATCAAGGTCTTGATTAAAACTGACAATATTACTATCACTATTGGCCTTTTTTAGATCTGAATCACAGCATAAATCAGTTCTATAGGTAGTTGTTCAACTGGAACATTCTTGAAATCAAGAGAATAAGACAAGGAAAAGAGGTCTAGTTTAGATTTGAGAGCTTCCAAATCTGAAAATATCCCAACAAACTCATCTAAGAGTGCATCAAATATGTCACAATACTTATTAACTTCTGTGCTTATGTTAAGAGACTGCAAATGTAGAAGTGGCTTAGCTTTTTCCATGGTATGCACATTGTACAGCCCAGATTAACATTGTCCCAAGCAGTGCAAGCAGGTGCTACTGTTATGATCAGCATGGGCCTGCTAAGCTCCAAAGCACACACTTGCACTCGAGCATACTGTTTGACATCACTGATTTAGACCAAGGTTGTGTTAGTTTGAAGATTTACATTTTAAAACATTCAACGTGTACTAAGCTGTGTATGAGACTGTATTACCCTAGCCTTAACTAAAATAATGATTATGTACCAATAACACAAAGTATGTAGAGACTAATAACTTCACTTCAATAAAATTGAGTTAAACTCAATACACCGCCAATGTACTTTTCATCACCAACTCTATGCCATTTTCAAAGTTAACTGACCTTGGCCACCCAAGCTACAAACGTTACAGCCTAGCGCTGATGTCACACTGACATCACTTTACATCACTTGCACTGACAACATGTGATATCATTACCCACAACTGATCTCAAAACGAATTTAGTAACAGAATCAATAGAAGGTATTTCATAATTCATAACATGGTCCCTAATTTTCAAAATGAAGATTTTTCCCAAACCATCAGTTCAATGGGTCCATTTAATTGCTTTAATAATTTAACCTTTCAATGTTTTTCATGATTAAGTGATAAAAAATGATCTGCCGCAGCTGATTTCTCTGTTTATATTTGATGCTTCTAAAATGTCCTTTTCTTTCTGGTTTCCAGATGACGTTTTGTTTTTCCAATGTAAACCTTATGACAGTCCAGTCAACTTGATAAATGCCAGACTTCTTGCAATTTGGAATGTTGTCCTTTTTAGATAAATTAAGCAAATTTTCTATATTACATTTATTTTGAGGAGCCAAAATTATGCCATGTACTTGAAAACTTTTTTTAAATTTTTATTAGCCCAAGGGTAGTAAGTAAACTTTCTAAATTTGCAGTTATTTCTTTGAGAGTAGAAGCTTCATTTATGACCTTTTGATATTTAAATTTCTCTATCTTTTTATGTACAAATTCTGTACTAAAACTATTAAGTAATGCCATGTTAATAATGTGTTCATATTCTCTGTTAAATTCTTTCTTTAATAAGGTATATTTATCAACCTACAAATTAAACTGTTGAAAACTGCTAATTTATGTGCAGGAGGGTTAAAACTTTTGTTTTTTATGTAATTATCATTATGTATTGACTTTCTCTGAATGGCAAAATTCAGTTCATTATTACTTTCTCTACTGGCAAGTAGGGGAAGTATTGTATTCCACCCAAAAATTCGATGTTGAGTTTTCACCAGAAATGTGTTTTGAGACCTCCTGAATACAAAAAAAAAGCATTTTTAGAAAAAGGTATGTGTGTGTGGACTGCCTCCGTAGCACACTTGCCTCTAGCGTGGAGGACCCGAGTTCGATCCCCGGTACCAGCATGGGGATTTTATCCCCTCTGGGAGGTCTGACACAGGGTGCACTCAGCCTCGTTAGATCCCGGGGGGACCAATTGAAGAGCTACTTGATGGAGAAGTAGCGGCCCCAGGTCTAGAAGACCGCATAACTGGCCGGGAGGGCTCGGGGCGCTGACCACGTCCCACCCTCCAGTACTGCACCCCGCCAATGAAGCCTGTAGTGGGCAGAGGTGGGGGATGCAGAGGCTGGATGGTAGGCATTGGCCCCTTGTGGGCTGTCACACTGGAGTTTAGTTAGTTTAGTATGTGTGTGTGTGTGTGTGTGTGTGTGTGTGTGTGTGTGTGTGTGTGTGTGTGTGTGTGTGTGTCAGTGTGTGTCAGTGTGTCAGCCTGTGTGTCAGCCTGTGTGTCAGTCAGTCTGTGGACAGCACAACTCAAAAACGAAAAGTAGGTTTAAAAAATTTGGTATTTAAGTTAAATGTCTTTCAAGGATGCGACACGAAGATTTTGAAGAAAATAGCTCCACCCTAAGCTACCTTTTAGATGGAAAATTTTTCGAAAATTTTGATTTTCTTGAAAATGGCTCTAACAATTTTGATTAAAATGTCATATGTTTGAGACATTTTAATGACAAATGAAATGCATATTTTGAATTTTCTGGCTATAGCCCCTGTAGTCGCATTTACTCTGGACGACTTTTGCATAACTGGTAAACCGTTAGAGATAGTCCAATCATACTATACAAAAAATGTTGTTTGTTGTTGTTGTTAGCTAATGCTGGATTTCTGACAATGAAGTCATTAATCCTCTTGCTCTCCAATATTTTTCACTGATGGATGGGGATATTTCATAATGAAGAGAGCAATAGCACTAATAGTAACCGTTTTTTAGAGAGCACCATATTTTTATGTTTTGGTGGTCACATCGCTCTCTCACAACCTCCAGAATGTCTGGAGGACCACATCTGTCGTTGGTTTACGGGTCTCACCGACCTGACCAGGAGAATTATCAAAATAATGTAGATACAAAAAATGTAGATCTTGCTAAAATACATAATTTATGTCTCAATAAATTTTCTTGTAGAGTTAACCATTTTGGAGATACTCCTTGTTATATGTGTGAGTTTCAGAAAACATAACTTTCGTGAAATGGAACATCCTTGTTCATTTTTTTATATGTTAAGTGTGCAAAGAGAACGGAATCTGAAAGATTTAAAAGATTTGACCATCGCAGAAAGCCTACTGTATTCTAATATTCCCTTTACACCTACAAGGAAATAAGCAATTAGATAATTTGTACAAATGTTTATGTTAACTAACAAGAAGAAGATATAGGAATAGGAAGGTAGAACTGGAACATAAAAATTCAATGCCACAACTGGGATTTGAACCACAGACCTTCCGCTTACCATTGAATTTTTAAGTTCCAGTTCTACCTTTCAAACTTTGCCCACACATGGCTTGTGTGTTTAAAAACACCAACAGTAAGTTTGTTGGCATAAATAAATAATAATTATAGGAATAGGAGTTTGTAAGAATGGTTAGTACAAGAGTCGAGAAAGTCATGTGAGTGCAACACATCATATTTTTTTTCTTAAGATCTTTAAATCCAGGAATGGAAGACAGCCTTTGTTTTCAATTTCTAAAGTGAATTTTGTGAATTCAAAAGCTTTAAAGCACCATTGATTAATTCCTCAGGCACAATAGCAAAAATGTCATCTATATCTCTATACCAGGTTTTGAAAATTAAAGGGAATGCTTTAGTAACGTATACTTAAAAAAAATGCGTGAAAAAATTGGCAAGAAATGGTAATAATGGACTGCCCATGGCTAAGCCAGAACACCGTGTTTTGAGTTTAACTCAATTTTATTGAAGTGAAGTTATTAGTCACTACATACTTTGTGCTATTGGTGGATTATAGTATTGCTTCACTGTTAATAGCTTCAGGTGTGTATAATAAATGATTATGCATTTCATTGAATTTTTATTTGCACTTTTCTATTTTATTTCTGTCCTTATATTCTCTTTAGTTATGTGAATCGTTATTGTCAGCTTATAAAGTTTTACTTTGTCCAAGAAATGAATGTTGAAAGTTTCTCATTTAGTCAATAAAGCAAACTTCATACTTATTTTATTAACTGAAGTTCAGCTATTTCTGTTACACATTGTACATAATAGTCACAAAAGTAAGTTTACAATTATAAAACTTGTCTCTAAAAGACATTCTTTCTCGAAATTCGATGTTGAGGATCAACTCCATTGCACATGTCGTCAACTTCATGACAAGAATATAATTAAAATACTTAATAAGAAATTATAAATTTAATATTGAGCTCAGGTATTAATTCCACTCCACAGTTCAAAAATAAAAACAAAATTACACATCTTTGAGAGAAAATTAATTAAAGATTTATAAGTTGAAATGTATAATTTTTGGAGAATGAGTCAGAAGCCTCCCCTTAACAATTCTACACTGAGTCTAAGATTAACTGAATAGAATTAACCTCCACACTATTTGCAGCTGTTTTACTTTTGTAATTGCTATGAAGTAAGTATCCCTAAAAAATAACTGGTAAAATAATCTCTTCTTCTTCTTCCCCCTCCTCCTCTTCCTCTCCTTCTCCTTCTTCCTCTTCAGGTTCTGGTTCAATAATGATTACAGAGGGTTCAGGTGATGGTGTTGGAGTCAATTTCATAGTGACCCTTGTAGTAGTCGAGAGCAGTAGAGGACCAGTAGCTGTGATTAATATTGCACCAATTGGTGCTGTTATAATGATCGACAATATGCAAATTGTCATCACAATCTCAGCATAGTACTGTTCTTTCTCTTCAGGGTGCTCCTGACGTCTGATCTCATCCAGTGCCATAGGAGCAAGTGCTGCCTGAGGAAAAATGTCAATCAATTAGGAAACTGGGCATACCGTTTTAAGTGATTTCTATAGTTATGCTTTCTATTGATAAAATTAATCATCTATGCACCATTAGATAATGCTATAATCAGAAGAGAAAAAGATATCTGATATGTCTACTCACATGACTTTCTCTACTGCTTTTGTACAAAATATTCTTATAAATGCTTATTCCTCTACCTACTTCATGTTAATCAATATTAACATTCACAGAAATTATCTTGTTGCTAATTTTCTTCTAGATACCAGTGGAATATGGGAATGCAGTAAGAGCTTGTTGCTATGTGATGGCTTTAAAATTGTATTTTCTTTGTATGTCCAGAGCATTAGAAATGAATAACAACTTCCAATTTGAGAAAAGCATAGGTATTGGAAAATTCAGACAAAACAAGAAATATCTCCAAAATGGCTCACTCTACACAGAAATGCATTTGACAAAACTGTGTTTTAAAGAGATCTACATTTTATGTGCATTCCATTTTTGGAAACTGTTGATTATAGAAAAGATATTAAAGCCACATATAAGTTCATATCAACACAATATAAAGATGATAAAGCTCCTAAACATCCTATTATATATAGAGATAAAGAATTCACAGATAACCAAAAAATTGCCAGTGCATTTAATTCAAATTTTACATCAGCTAAAATTCCAAAAATGTATCAAAAACTAGAGAAGAACATAAAGAAGGAAATGAAGGAAAATAAAAAATGTAAACCTCATATTTAGCTTCAACAGATGTAATATTCTACTGTGAGTTTACAGCCTCTGAACTTGATATAGCAATCTTTTTCTTTTTCCCGATTACCTTCCCCTTATGTAGGACTTACAAGCCAGTGCCTAGGGTCAGACGCCTGTCGGGGAGCAGAGGAACCTCTGGACCAGACCAGAGTGAAGACCTGGAAGCAGGTGGTAAGCCAAGCACCAGGTATGATAGTGAAGAAGAGGATGATATGAAATGCAGGCAAAATGGATGGTTGGAAGGGTGATAACAGAGCAATTGGTGGAAAGAATGGTGGGGGAAACCAGAGAACCCGGAGAAAACCCACCCAGACTCCACTTCGTCCACCACAAATACCACATACAGTACCGCCTAAGTGGTAGGCAAGCGGTCTCACCACTCAGCCATGGCGCCGCCATTATACTTCCAGGGATGAAGAACAATTCTAGATGGAGAAAAATTCCTACCCCCTGCCGGGAATCGAACCTGGGACCCCTTGAACAGCAGGCAGGTACTCTACCAACTGTGCTACGGGGCCAGCCTAGCAATCTTTAAAACACCTACTAATAAAGCTCCAGGACAGACAAAATTCATGCATAAGTCATAAAACATTTAGGCAGAAAAGCTAAAGATATATTACTCAAATTCTACAACCATGTGGAAATCTTCAGTTCCATCCAACTGGAAAAATCTGATACATTGCACTCACATGACTTTCTCTACTTTTGTACAAACCATTCTTACAAACACTCATTCCTATATCTTCTTCGTGTTCATTAAACATTTGCAGAAATTATCTATTTTTCTATACCCAGCATTATTCTTCATTCTCCCTGCAGTCTAGAAATGTAAAAAGAGTGAACTAAACGTAATGTGACGCCGGCCACCACCCGCCAGCGCCCATAAAAGAGGTGCTGAAGGTTCAATGTACCTCACACCACGACGTTGCTAAGGAGCATGCAGTTGATAAACAAGAACAACAGTCAGGCCGGAAAAACCCCAATTTCATGCAGTTCTAGAAGCTTTTTGGACTTGTTTACAAGAAATTTCTGAGAAAAGGTGTATTTTTCAGAATATTCATTGGCATTTCGGCCGGTACTATAAAAAGCAAGAGACAGGGGTAGTTAGTTTTTAAGTGTGTGCTGTGTACAGTCATTGTTAAGGCGGTTTGAGTGATTTAGACATTTAATCGTTAATGTTGATTGTGATATCAAATGATTTGTCACGTCAAGTTCAATTCCAGCTCAACTAGTAGTCAACAAGCTGAATTGTAAGGGTTCTGATCTGTTAAAATCACATGGCTCGAGATAACTTGTATATTTCCTTGTAGGTACAAGGGCAATACTGGAGTACTGTGGGCTTAAGTGTCAGTGAAATATTTAAGTCCTGGTTTCTATCTGACGCTTTGAAGTTCCGCTCTCTTTGCATATCTAGAAGGAAAACAACGAATAACGACTTCGCATTTGAGAAAAATATAAATATTGAAAAATTCTAAACAATGATAAGGAATTTCTCAGGAATGCTGAATACCACAAAAAGTACTTGACAAAAATTGTGAAAAAAAAGAAATGAAATTTATGTAGTCATATATAATAGGATAATAAGTAAACCAATGGATTGGGTAAAAAATAGTTTAAATCAAACTTTCATTTTTTCATTTTTTGACGAAGGAGAGGACTTTCTTTAATTTTATTTAGATTAGCTAGTGTTTCTTCCTTTTTTTGAAATCCCTTCCATTTTTATAACAAATGAGAAGCAAGACATTTATCTGACATCATTTTTGAACTTCAAAGCATACAATTCAAATGAAAAGGATATAATTTTTTTGGTTCAGAAGCAATAGTTGCTCAACCTAAGTCAAGTGTTTGAAGTAAATGTAGTTTAAATGGTTACAAATATTTATCTTCCTTTTTTTTGTACTCCAGTGCAGTATAAAAAGTTTGTGCAGCCCTGATAAATGCGTTATCCGGCAGTGTCGTATTGATCTGAACTCGCTCAGGTGATATACTCGATTGGAAGCATTGATCACGTGTCAGTCATATAAACATTTTGTAAATTATTTAATGTTAAGTGTTTTGTGATGTGGAACACACTTCTGATGTTGGGGAGACTGCATAATCGGAACCTCTGACGCAACTGTGCGATGGCCACGCGTGTTAAAAACATTATATTCCCTGCACATTGGACAATTGGACAACTGGACCGTTCATAAAACCTCTACGCTGCTTAAAAAGAGTCATAAATGACTAAACATTTTCAAATATTTATGAGGTAGAACTGGAACTTAAAAATTCAATGCCACAACTGGGATTTGAACCACAGACCTTCCGCTTGCCGGGCAGACGCTCTAACCACTGAGCGTCATAAAGGTAAAACGATATGCTATTGTTCCTGCTAAAATGTTTCACTGTAAATTCACATGGATAGATACAAATTGGTATGAATGAAAAAGCTGAAGCTATAAAGCAACAATAGGTTCCTACTCTCAAGAAAATAAAAGGCAATTGTACTTTTAAAAAATTACTTACCATCCTTGGGCTAATAAAAATTTACAAAATGAATTTAAAGAAAATGGAATAATTGTGGTCCCTAAAAATAAATGTAATATAAAAAATTGCTAAATGCAATAAAAATCAATTTTAAATAAAAAGTTAAAGAATTTAAATTAGAACCAAGAGAAATAACACACATCAATATACTTATAAATAAAATACTAGAGTATTCTCTCAAAAAAATTAATGCAAAACCTCCTCTTCCATATTCCACATTAAAACCAGAAACCAATTCTGACTCCCCTTCTAATCAGCATATAATTTCAAACTATAAAAAATTTGGTATTTACTAATTTAGCTATATGAATTGTGAGAGTTTACTTTGCTAAACCAAATGGCATTTTGAATAATCATGAAATAAATTATATTTGATAACAAAGTTGGTATTTAACTTCAATGTAGCCAATGTTGCAACAAAGATTTTAAGAGAATGAACATTTTGAACTGGACTACATTGAACATTTTGTTACTTGTTTATCTCTCAAAAATGACTTTTAATTATTTTGTTTAAAAGAATATAGAATATCTAAGACAACAAACGATATAACAAATAAACTGAAAATGTTAATTTTACGGAAATAGTCTGACCATCCTTTTCATGTTGAACAGGATAGTTGTGGTCAAACAACATTTTGTGGAATAAGCCATTTCTGAGATAATCTTTGTCATTGGTTTGAATTTTCAAATAGTTATGCTGTTCTCAAATACGAAGCTGTTATTCATATTTTTATGCCCTGAACATCCAAATAAAATAGAATTCCAAAGCCATTATAAAGCCACCAGCTTTTAAAACATTTGTTTTCACTTACCCTTCTGTGTTGTGCTATTCACATTGTATCTACATGGGAATATGTATTAATACCATTCTACAAATGTCGATTGGCATGAAGTAGATAGTAAATAAGGGCCTTAAAGAATATTTTGTTGTAGAATGGGTACAAAAAGTCATGTGAGTGCAACACGTCAGATTTTTGTCAGTATTTTTCCATTCTGAAAATACCCCACTTCATGCAAATTGTTACTAATTTCTATGAAGTAGATACAAAAACAAAATTGTGATATGTTTTTAAAATACTGCTCCAATTTTCAAAAATCAAGATTTTCACAAAGAGAAATAATAATCATTTTATATAAAAAAATCTGATGCGTTGCACTCACATGACTTTCTCTACTTTTGTACTAACCATTCTTACAAACTCTTGTTCCTATACCTTCTTCGTGTTAGTTAAGATAAACATTTGTACAACTTATCTTATTGCTTATTTCCTTGTAGGTGCAAGGGGAATGTTAGAATACAGTAGGCTTTGTGCGATAGTCAAGTGTTTCAAAGCTTTGAGATTCTGTTGTCTTTGCACACTTAACATATAAAAAAATGAACAACGATGATCCATTTCATGAAAGTTCTAAGTTTTCTGAAACTCACACACATAACAAGGAATATCTCTGTAATGGTTCACCCTACAAGAAAATTTATTCAGATATAAATTGTGTATTTTAGCAAGATCTACATTTTTTGTATAGTATGATTTGGTCTATCTCTAACGGTTTACCAGTTATGCAAAAGTTGTCCAAAGTAAATATGACTATAGGAGCTATAGCCAGAAAATTCAAGATATACATTTCATTTGTCATAAAAATATCTCAAGTATATGACATTTTAATCAAAATCGTTAGAGCCATTTTCAAGAAAATCAAAATTTTCAAAAAATGTTCCATGTAAAGGGTAGTTTAGGGTCAGGCTATTTTCTTCAAAATCTTCGTGTAGCATCCTTGAAAAACATTAAACTTAAATACCAACTTTGGTTTTTAACCAACTTTTTGTTTTTGAGTTTTGCTGTCCACAGACCGACACACAGACACACACATGGACCTTTTTCTAAAAATGCTTTTTTTTTTATTCAGGGGGTTTCAAAACATCTATTTTCGGTGAAATCTTGACATCAAATTTTTGGGTGGAATACAATACTTCCTCTACTTACCAGTAGAGAAAGTAAAAAAGCTATAAGTTTAATTACAGAATCAGTCCACATTGTAACAGTTGTGGGATCATGTAATAGTTAAGACTCCAACTAATATTCCACTTCTTTTCTGTCTATTTTTGTGTAGTAGGTGCAGTAAAAATCCAGTAAAATTGAAGCATGCTTCTTGTATGAAAAATACATCTATGTTATAGTCAAATACAATTTTATTGAGCTCTGTTCTTTTGTTCGTGGGTCAGACCACCTGTATTCCATTGAAGAATTCTGATGTTAGATCTTCTATTAATATAATATGTTGGCTCTCGAGAAGTAGTCCCCATCCGGAGATCCAAATGAGGGACTATCTTAACTCTGGAATATTTTACCCCTTGAGTCATATTTCATAAATTAATATTGAAGAGACTTAACAGTAATAGTAACCGATTTTTAGAGAGCACCATATTTTTATGTTTTGGCGCTTACATCATTCCCTCACAACCCACAGAATGTCTGGAGAATCAAACCTGTCATCGGTTTACAGATCTCACCGACCTGACTGGGAGCATTATCAAAATAAATTCACAGACCATATCTGATTACCAATCAGAGGACATATTACATGCCATGACAGGTCAGCATGTTAGGGGTTAAGAGTTTATAGAGAAATGGAAAGGTTGGCAAAATAAAGACTCCCTAACCCCCGGTAACCCTAATAGCATCAGGGTCGGAAGAGAACAAGAGATGACCAAGGTAAGGTCAGATAGAAAAGCTACAGTGAGGAGCAAAACACCCGTAAGTGGAAGTAATGTTCTGCTCAGCTTGGGTACCTTGTGGTCACCATCCACATAAACCCTAGATGGGGGTCCCTGAGGGGGTGCATAAATAGTAGTAAATTGCATGTAAAAAAAAAAGTCCATACTGGTTACAAAAAAACACACACACATGTGTACAATTACATAAATGCTGTAACTTTCCTGATTCAACTTGTATGTTTCAATGTTTGTCTCACGATGTGAAAAACACATTGGTCATAGAATTTTATATGCTTGGTGATTATAATAAGCAGAATGCCTATTTGTTTAATTTAGTACAGAAAAGTGAACCCTGAAAGACATAAAAAGGATAGATTTCTCAGAGATGAAAGCTGGCGCAATTTTACCCACCTATGGTGAAAAATGAAGCAAAGCCACTGTCAGAAGGCATTCCTGGCTTATGTGGAATTACAGTATGTCGTATAAGTACAGTTTGAGGTAAGAAGCATAAAAATAATTTACGTTACTTAATGAGGTTATGTTTTACATTGCTTATTGACACATGAAAACAGAATGCAATGTGGCTTATGTGTTCTCATGTCTTATGTTACCTGTAGACTTTATGAATATTTATCAGCACACCAAACACCAAAGAAAGCTACTATTGTGAAAAATAAAATTTTAACCAGCTTGCCAATAGCTTATTTTCTTCCTTTACAAGAGAACATGTTTGTGCATCACCTTCAGCTGTGGACCCTAGTGCACTAATGCCTACAGATGACAGAAAAGGATGTCATACATACAGACTACTGAAGATTAGTGCTGAAGCCAAAGAATCCGTGAAAAATCACATTCGTTGGTTCCCAAAATACACTTCTCATTACAGTCGGTCTAAAATCCCCAATATAACATACATAACTATACTGTCCACTCCATTGAGGAAATGTGCAACAAAGAAAAAGAGATAATCCACAGAATAGATTAAAACAGATTATAGGGTAAAAGAATGGTAGGCGATACAAGAAACCACTAAACTGTTAATGGAAAAAGAAAACTGCAGGTACCCAAAGTTCACATGCAATCCAAAAGCTCACACCCAATTCCAGAAAATACTCAAAGATCATGTTATTCTAGCAGCTAAAAACCCACATTTCATCCAAAATCTACTACACTCTGTACTCAAGAACACCATACCAGCAATAGAAAAATCAGGAATATATCAATTCAACTGCAAAGACTGCAAAAACAATTATATTGGAAAAACAGAAAGAAAGTTGAAAACAAGATCTAAAGAACACCTTAGGAATCTTATGTTGAAAAATCATCAGTAGCAATACATTTTTCGCTACAAAACCATGAAATTGATCCTGAACCTATATTGTTAAAAATCATCTGAATATATTCGCTCTGAAAAATAAAAATTGAGTCTTTAACTTTGAGTTGCCCCAAAGTGATAACCTCACCAAGAAATAGCTGGAAAAGACACCAGAGGGTGACAGCATTGCAATCTCCAACGTGACAACACCACATTCCAGCAGTCTGCATGAGAGCAAATGAGCTCTCAAAACATGTTCCATTTTTAGTAAGTAAGTGATACAGCATCAGTAAATCTGACTCACTTTACTACCTAGATGTCATTGAATTGTTAACATTTCATTTAACATTAGTTCAATAACTGAATATAACACAGAGTAATTTGAAATAATTAGCTAAATGAAAATAAATTCCAAATATGAAGACTGTCTTCAACTAAAAAACACTACTCATTTGCCTGCATTCACTTGACTGCAGTAATGTCATTGACATGCCCAACCCCTTAACACCGCGGTGTGCCAGCAACCTGCAACTACTTGTTTGAAGTGATGTCAGGTATATACTATCTCTTTCTTAACAACACAATGTCTTGGCAGCATGCCACCCTGCAGTGTAGCCAAGCTGAAAACATGGTTTAACATAACATTTCAATCTTAATTTCTGGTTAAACCCCAACACTTACATGAAAAAGACATCAGGTGAAATTTGCTCTGAAAATGTTATGCTTTTGTTTCTGCAACAATCAGCTCTTCATTCTTAGCCATTGCTATTCTAAATCTGCAGTATAAATATTCTTTTTTTCTCTTAATGCATGTCTTTGTGAGTAAAATTGCAATAGAATTATTTGTTACATTTATCATGTAGAATATTCTCTTAACATATAGTGCACCTTCCACCTGTATATCAGAGAAATTATGTTACCTGCAGTGTTGCTTTGGCCATCCAAGATAATGCAACATATACTTTTTCCCTGAAATTGAGGTGTGTGTTAACTGCAATAATCACTGTAGCAACTATTCTTATCTGAAAAATTAAGAAAAATCTGACATTACATTTGCATGACTTTCTCTACCCTCAGTAGTTTATTAGTAAGTATGCAAACTATTCTCATGAAAGTTAATTTTTTTATTTACTTCATTTTGGTTTTAGCAGAAACAGCCATGTAATACATTTTGTTACAGATGCAAAGGGGATGGTGGCAGTCAAATGTTTAAGAATTTGACATTATATGCTGGCCTTAAAACCTTATACCCTTTTCATACAATTGTGAGAAACAATTGAACATTAAAATAACTTTAAAGGAGTGACAAAAATATTCAAGAACTCAACTATTAACCCACCTAGGTGGTGTGGAGGTAGCATGTCTCCTCACATTCAAGAGATCCAAAGTTCAAATCTCAGGACAACAGGGTTTGAATTAATGGAAGGATGGGGGTGATTTCCCCCTCTCATTGAATAATTTCCCTTACTCATCAAAGAAGAATTCCTTTCCTGCCAGGGCATTATTTTTTATTTTTACTGTATTTACTATTACTGCTCTTTGAAAATACAGGAAGACATGGAACACTTTCGATGCAGACTATATGAGTTGAAGCTGTGAGTAAGCAAAATTATCATATCGCAAGTAAGCTAACAATAAATAATTATCAGGTTCATTGGTTGGGTTGGCATCAGGATCACCACTTATATAAGATTATATCGTCCTCCGTGGAATAGGGGTAACATGCTAGCCTTTGGTTCATGAGGTTACAGGTTCACATCCAGCAGAGGACAATGGAAGGGAAGTAAAGTCAGTGGTCCTGTCTCATAGATATACAACAGGTAAAAGACCTCAAGCCTGATAAAGAGGCCTCTGAGAAAAATTAAGTGGTCTTTCATACCCAAAATAGAATTGCATGCCGAGAACCATAGCAGTTAAAGAGCATCCATAAATACACATTTTCAATTATTATTTATTTATGCCAACAAACGAACTGGCTTGAGAATTTAATGCCATTCTGGCAGTTTGTCACAATAGCTCAGTGGTTAGAGCGTCCGCCCGGCAAGCGGAAGGTCTGTGGTTCAAATCCCAGTTGTGGCATTGAATTTTTAAGTTCCAGTTCTACCTCTTACACATTTTCAATTTAATGCAAGAATATATAAAAATCCTTCTAAGTGAAGAGGACTTCTCAGACTATTCCAAAAGAATTAAAGATGTACATTTCATTTATCAGGTAAATATCTTTGTTATATAGTATTTTAGTCAAAATTGTTTCAGCTGTTTTTAAGAGAATCAAAAAATTGTTTAAATTTATGTGTAGAGCAATTGTGGTATTGTTAGCAATACTGAAATAAATATGAAGACTCACAGAAAAAGTCAGAAGATGGGCAACTAAAACCTTTCAAGATGTATGGCCATGATCTACTAGTTAAGCAAGAAAACTGGTGTGCATGGTTACCGGTTTGACATGTCAGCACCATCAGTATATATTATTGATCTGAGGTCCACCATGGAGGCAAAAGAGCAGTGTTATTGGATGAACATGTTGCACAATTTATTGCAGAATTTTCAGAAGTATATTGCACTTTCAATGCAGCAATTTTTTCTTCATATTCTGGTCTTTTCACTTCATCTTTAGCACCATTAGCTTCAACTTCACCATGCTGCTTTTGTTTAGCCACTTCAATCAACTAATTATACTTGTTAGTCTAACTCAGTGTTCTGCAACCTTTCATTACTCACAGTACGGCTCACATGGGCCTAGATTCAACACAGCACACCAAAATGTCTGTCCCTTCCAAACTATTGTATATGAATCTTAATATAATTACAAACTATTATGTCATTATGTAATAAACTATTATTATTATTACTGAGATTCTAAGGCTTTCACGGCCGGTATCAATACTAGAAACAATACATTACTGGGCTTATGAGCCATGGTCTATTGGGCTTCTTCTTCTCAGACGTTTCGTCTGCAACTACGGCAGACATCATCAGTGGCGGCGAGGTCGAAGTATCCTAGAGTTGCTGTTGAAATCTCCTCTAGGATATTTCTACCTCGCCGCCACTGATGATGTCTGTCGTAGTCGCAGACAAAACGTCTGGGAAGAAGAAGCCCAGTAGACCACAATCCATAAGCCCGGAATATATTGTTTCTAATATTACTATTACTGTTTATCATCATCATGATCATCATCATCATAATCACCATCATTGTCATCATCATAATCATCATCATCATCATCATCATCATTGCTATTACCAGCTTATTTATGGTAGAATTTTAGACAAAGCAAGTGAAATTTCAATGCTGATAATTGGAAAAAGCAAATAAATACATAAAGAGGCACATAATTCTGAGGTAACGGGTATGTAGATTAGTAATATTGCTTTAAAAAAATACATCAAATATATATAATATTTAATAATTTAATTATTTTGATATATATTAATATTATTTTTCTGCTTTAAAACATTTTGAGTTTTGAATGTAAAATCCATTATTTAATTGCTGTGAGGTACTAAAAGGCTTGCTGAAAGTCTTAGACAGCTTTCTTGTGGTGAACACAAGTTTTGTTGTCTGTATTCATCAAACCATGCAGTATTACAGATGAGAGTACAAATAATTTAAGATAAGCAAATTATAACACCAATATTGAGCAAAAAAGGGTAAAGGGTACAAACACAGAGGGGGGACACCTCACTCACTTCGAACTACACAGATCTATTGTGGCTACCACCCCCAGGAGGCAAGGATGAACTGAGGGAATCAAAGGTGCCACACAGGGCCGCAGCTAGACAGGTCACAGAGATGTGTGGAAGTCCCTAACGAGTGCTGAGATCTATTCATCCCGGCGCCAGGCCCTGCCAAGCAGCCATCACAGCCATCACAGCCAAGAGCAGCAGTTACCATGTGCAATCATCTGCACCATCTGCCCAGCACTGCCAACACTGCACGCCTGAAAGTACACCTGAAAGATGATAAGGAAATGAAATGAAGGGAAACAATGGAAAGGAAACTGTGGTATGAAATAATGCACCCCAGCATTTGTCTAAGTAACATGGCGAATACAGAAAAACCCATGTCAGATTGCGCGTCCACAAGAATCTAACTTGTGACCTCCCGAATTATGTTACTGCCTGAGCTATCCCACTTGGTACAACATTGAGTAAGTAAATTACATTTAATTTCTATGTAAATATAACAATTAATTAAAATATAAACAAGAACCTTCTTTGAAAGGTAGCACTAGAACTTAAAAATTCAATGCCACAGCTGGGATTTGAACCACAGACCCTCCGCTTACTAGGCGGGTGCTCTAACCATTAAGCTACTGTGACAAGCTGCCAGAATGACACTGAATTCTCAAACCAGTTCATATTTTTCCCAGTAAACCACAAAGGTAGTCTCACATCAGAGACAATTATCCCAATGGTGACTTACTATTGCAAGTACTTTATGTCCTGGGATTAAATAACCTTCAGATGGTAATTATTATTTATTTATGCCAACAAACTTACTGTTGGTGTTTTTAAACACACAAGCCGTGTGTGGGCAAGGTTTGAGAGGTAGAACTGGAACTTAAAAATTCAATGCTATAGCTGGGATTCCGAACCACAAACCCTCCACTTACTAGGCAGGTGCTCTAACCATTAAGCTACTGTGACAACCTGTCAGAATGGCATTGAATTCATGGGTGTCGCGAAGGGGGGTCAAGGGAGGGCCGCGGCCCCCCCTTGGAAATTAATGAACTTAATGTGCTGACTATTAAACTATTATTTTAATTTTTAGGTAAAGAACAATTTCTATTTAGCGCAAATTTATATGGTTATCCGCAACAAATACTATTACTTTTGACAACAAAATAATGAATTAATATTATCTGATTGCAAAATTCTAACATTTGGCCCCCTCCTGGAAAAAAGTCTGCCGACGTTCATGATTGAATTCTCAAACCAGTTCGTATTTTTCCCAGTAAACCACAAAGGCAGTCTCTCAAACATTGCCCACACACGGCTTATGTGTTTAAAAACACCAACAGTAAGTTTTTTGCCATTCTGGCAGTTTGTCACAATAGCTCAGTGGTAGAGCAGCCGCCCGGTAAGCGGAAGGTCTGTGGTTCAAATCCCAGTTGTGACACTGAATTTTTAAGTTCCAGTTCTACCTCTCAAACTTTGCCCACACACGGCTTGTGTGTTTAAAAACACCAACAGTAAGTTTGTTGGCATAAATAAGTAATAATAAGTACCTTCTTACTTGTAATTTAAATTTATTTATTTATTATAATAATTGTAAAAGTTCCTGTCACCCCTTTCACCTTGCACTCAGGTTGCAGAACACTGGTATAACTTGTGACACATTTGCTCGAACTAATTTCTAATAAGCCATAATGCTATTGCACTGTAAATGGGATATTATTTCAAACGTGAAGTACAAACAGTTGTTTTAACATTGTTGTGTTGCATGATTTATATACAGTCAGAAATATGTATAGAAGTTAAAATTTATTTTATAAATTTAATCTCCTAAGCTCTAGATAGAAGGAGCCTCATTAACTATTAATGGAGATTAAATTTTGTTTTATTTCTATGCTGAGCAGTATGCTGTACTATACAACGTAACATTTAACTTGGTTTGGTGCATGTAGTCCACAATAATTAATAACTATTGTTAATATCAGTCAGGCCAAATTAGCTCTTGTTGAAACATATATTTCTTTCAGTTCTCATGGGCATCATGAAGGTAGGGCAGGGGGGGCTGCAGGCCCCCCTTGAAAATGAATGAACTTAATATTCAATTACTGACTATTAGACTATTATTTTAATTGTAATGAAAAGAACAATTTTTATGTAGCACAAATTACTACGGTTATCCACAACAAATATGACTTTTGACAACAAATTAAAAAATTAATATTATTTGTTTGCAAACTTCCAACATGTGGCCCCAGCATAGAAAAAATTCTACCGATGCCCGGTCAGTTCTTTTATAGCATGCAACAGAAATAAAGCTCTTTCTTTAATGTTATCATTTGTCTGTCATTAGGAATTGTGAGGTTAGTTTCTGTTCAGCAAATTATTAGAATTTTGTCTAAACAAACAAATAAGACATCATTGGTCTTGTAAGAATCAGAAAGTATTGCATGTTGCCCAACTTCTGGTACTCTGTTTGGCCATTTCTATAATGCTAGTGCTGAGTACCAGTAAGCACTGACTCGTCTGAAGTTTTGTTTGGAACATACTCAAAATCACTGACCAACTTAATGAACCTTACTCATGAACAGTTATAACTATGGGCGTCGCAAACAGGGTCAAGGGGGGCCGTGGCTCCCCCTTGGAAGCTGATGAACTAAATGTGCAATCAAATACTGACTATTAAACTATTATTTAAATTTAGCACAATTGTTATTTAGCACAAATCAATACAGTTAACTGCAACAAATATAAATTTTGACAACAATTAATGAATTAATAATATCTGATTGCAAACTTCCAACATGTGCCCCCCCCCCCTGGAGAAAAGTCTGCCGACGCTCATGGTTATAACAGGTTCATCTTGTAAGATTCTTGCATATGAATCAGTATTTTAAGAGAGTTAAGACTATAAAGTTTAAGATTCACTTACCACAATGCCCGTAAGAATGCACCCAATACAAATTGAGACGGCTTTTCCATCAAGTTCATTTATCCTGACTAGAGTTCCAGTTAATGCAAAGAGCATTGGTTCAAAGAATATCCAGAAAACATCAAATGTTTTTACAACAGGGTTCTGTGAAGGTAAAAAAAGAATACTACACATGCATCCATATATTCTTTTTAATTTAAGATTAGCATGTTACCTTGAGACAGAATATGTGGTCAGACCCAAAAAGAAAGCATTTATGCAAATATTTATTGTAAATATAGTTTATTTTTCATGTTGGTAAGGATTTGTTGAGTATTGAAAACGAATTACCATTGTCTCATTGTTACAAGTAATATTTGTTTAATAATGTCATAAATGTTAAGTAACGTTCAAATTTAATATGTATAAATATAAGAATCATTTATGTTTAATATTAAAAGTGTAGGGAGGATGGATAGAGATCGCTTCCCTAACATTACAGGAACTATTTAGCGTGTAGGATGATTTCATAGAGTGCTCCGCGGGAAATGGACATTTACGCATATGAATACAAATGCATTGTGTAAGAAGATGGTAGATTTTTTTTTCTTTCTTAGCATCGTAGCGTCTGGAGAGGGAAGACATGTTTTGTGAATCGTGCAGATGGACATTGAAAGTGATTTAAAATAACTAATAACGAGAGAAACTATTAAGGAAGTAGATTCATGTGCAACAAAAGTTAATCAAAGTGTTACGCGTGTAATATTCAATGAGAAAGGTGCAAATAAAAGTGTTATAGAAAAGTTATATTCTGTGTCTGCATTTTTTTCACCCTGTACCACGACCCGAGATAGTAAAAGAATCTCAAAGCTCAGCTCATGCAACCATTTAATTAAAAAACAGTACCAATCTGACATTAAATAGACGCATTTTATAAGTACAAGGTTGAAAATAATGACAGGGGTGATTTTTGAAAGTGGTAAGTAGTCTGTAATTACTAATTGGCCCTTCATGGGCTGTTGCACTGGAGTTTACTTTTACTTTTACCTAAAGTATAAGTATCCAAAGTTTGGTTCAGATTGATCATATAGTACATATGGGAATTATTATTTATTTATGCCAACAAACTTACTGTTGGTGTTGTTAAACATTGTATGGAAAATGTTTGAGAGGTAGAACTGGACCTGAAAAATGCAATGCCATAGCTGGGACTGCAGACCCTCCACTTACTAGGCAGGTGCTCTAACCATTAATCTACTATGACAACCTGCCACAATGACATTGAATTCTCCAATCAATTTGTATTTCTCCTGGTAAACCACAAAGGCAGTCTCACATCAGAGACAATTACCCCAATGGTGACTTATTATCGTCAGTACTTTGTCCCAGTATTAAATAACCTTCAGGTGGTAATTATTATTTATTTATGCCAAAAACTTACTGTTGGTGTTTTTAAACACACAAGCCGTGGGTGGGCAATGTTTGAGAGGTAGAACCATAACTGGAAAATTCAATGCCACAGCTAGGATTTGAACCACAGACTCTCTGCTTACCAGGCAGGTGTTCTAAACATTAAGTTACTGTGACATCCTGCCAGAATGACATTGAATCCATATGGGGTTGAAGAATATGTGTATGGATAGCTTTTGGTACGTTTGTGTATGTTATTCTATAATTTTGCAAAATCCGATAGTTCAAGCACACTAATTTATGTTCTGGTTGACCAAGCAGTATAGTTTTATCTATAAGGGGTTGAAAATAATGTAAGGGTAACTTTTAAATTTTTTGAGTGGAATATAAATCAAAATGAGGATAAGGCTTTTGAAAGTCGTATCGTAACAATTTTTGGCAACTGCTATTAATTGTGCAGTATGTAATTGACCACATGCTTTAAACAGTGCAGATTTCTATCTAAGTGGTTGAAAATACGGTTGGGGTAGTTCTTTAGGATTATAAGGTAGCTTTTAATGTTCATTGGATCTTATAGTATAAGCATACAAAGTTACATCTAGATAGGTCAAAAAGTCCTCATTTATATGTTAGGAATTGAAAATAGGGATTGAATTTAAAAGTAGCTTATAATGTTTATCAGTATAAGCATACAAAGTTACATCTAGATAGGCCAAAAAGTGATCATTTATATGTTAGGAATTGAAAATAGTGATTGAATTTAAAAGTAGATTATAATGTTTATCAGTATAAGCATACAAAGTTACATCTAAATAGGCCAAAAAGTGATCATTTATATGTTAGGAATTGAAAATAGGGATTGAATTTAAAAGTAGCTTATAATTCTAAAGTAAGAACAAATTAGAAACTAAAATCTTCACTTATCTTAGTATTATTTGCTTATAAAGTTTATCAGTATTGAATCCAAATTTACCCAGTTTTGTCAAAATGATATCAACAATATTACTTAATTAAATTACTTCAGTGAGATATAAAGGAATGTGATCATATAAACAATACATAGTCCCCTAAAATAAAACAATTTTAAAACATTTTAGCCCTTCCCGTTTATTCCTTTGGACTCAAAGTGATTAAAAATCTGCCATATCCTACATGTTTAAACGAGCAATTCTTGTATATAAATAAATATATAAATATATTCCGCGCAACTTGGAAACGGCTCTAATGATTTCCATCAAATTTTGTACTCAGATAGAGTTTTGCTTTTTAAGTTCATCTATATATGTATAATTCCCGAAAAAATGCTATTTTACATAAAAAAAATGACATTTTTTATTCCCGCTTCTACAGTGCAATTCTTGTATATATATTCCCGGTATTTCAGAAACAGCTCTAAAGATTTGGTTAAATTTTTGTATACATGCATATTATACTCACAGTGTCTTCTCTGCTCATTTTTAGGTAACACGTTCACATCTCTTTCTCTACACACTATTCTATAAACAATTTTCCATAAAAAACAATATTTTACACCAAAATTTATTTTTATCCCCACTTTTAAAATAAGTCATACAATTTCTTGCATGTTTGAAATAGAAATGCTACGAATTACATTCACACTATTTTCTCTACTTACTTTTGGGTAACACATTCATAACTGTTTCTCTGCTTACTCTTCTAGACATAAGTCATACAATTTTCTGTATGTCTGAAATAGAAATTGTGCATATTACATTCACGGTGTTTTCTCTACTCACTTTTAGCTAACACATTCACCTCTCTTTCTACCCACTCTTCTACAAATAAGTCATACAATTTTGTGCATGTTTGAAATAGAAATGCTACGTATTACATTCACACTGTTTTCTCTACTACTTTTGGGTAATGCATTCATAAGAGTTTTTCTATTCACTCTTCTAGAAATAAGTCATACAATTTTCTGTATGTTTGAAATAGAAATGCTGCAAATTACATTTGCACTGTTTTCTCTACTCACTTTAGGTAACACATTTACATCTCTTTCTCTGCTCACTCTTCTACAAATAAGTCATACAATTTTCAGCATGTTTGAAATAGAAATGCTGCATATTTCATTCACGGTGGTTTCTCTACTTAGGTACTTTTAGGTAACACATTCACATCTCTTTCTTTACTCACTCTTCTATAAACAATACTCCATAAAAAAAAATGTGATTTTGCACCAAAAATCATTTTTATCCCCACTTTTAAAATAAGTCATACCATGTTCAGTATGTTTGAAATAGAATTGCTATTATATTCACTGTTTTCTTCTCTCTCTTTTAGGTAACACATTCACATCTGTATCTCTACTCACTCTTCTACAAAGAAGTCATACATTTTCTTGCATGTTTGAAATAGAAATGCTACGTATTACATTCACAATGTTTTCTCTACTTACTTTTGGGTAACACTTCATAACTGTTTTTCTACTTACCCTTCTAGAAATAAGTCATACAATTTTCTGTATGTTTGAAATAGAAATGCTGCATATTACATTCACAGTGTTTTGTCTACTCACTTTTAGGTGACACATTCGCATCTCTTTCTACTCACCCTTCTGCAAATAAATCCTACAAATTTGTGCATATTTGAAATAGAAATGCTACGTATTACATTCACACTGTTTTCTGTACTTACTTTTGGGTAACACATTCATAACTGTTTCTCTACTCACTCTTCTGGAAATAAGTCTTACAATTTTTTGTATGTTTGAAATAGAAATGCTGCATATTACATCCACAGTGTTTTCTCTGCTTAAGTACCTTTAGGTAACACATTCACATCTCTTTCTCTGCTCACTCTTCTATGAACAATATTCCTTAAAAAGGCGATTTTATACACACAAAAAAAAAATTCTATCCTCGCTTTTAAAATAAGTCATACCATGTTCTGTATGTTAAAATAGAAATGCTTTTACATTCACAATGTTTTCTCCTCTCTCGTTTAGGTAACACATTCACATCTCTTTCTCTACTCACTCTTCTACAAATAAGTCATACAATTTTCTGTCTGTTTGAAATAGAAATGCTGCATATTACACTCACAGTGGTTTCTCTACTTACTTTTAGGTAACACATTCACATCTCTTTCTCTACTCACTCTTCTACAGACAATAATTCCTATCATCTATATGTATACAAATTGGATGTTTGTATATATGCAACTGTTAATCTCGAAAACCATTTAATCGATCACCGTGAAATTCGGCACATATATGTATTTTTTCATGGACAAAGTTTTATGATAATTTAGTACACAATATATTTTTGAGAGGTAGAACTGGAACTTAAAAATTCAATGCCACAACTGGGATTTGAACCACAGACCTTCCGCTTACCGGGCGGGCGCTCTAACCACTGAACTATTGTGACAAACTGCCAGAATGGCATTAAATTCTCAAACCAGTTCGTATTTCTCCTGGTAAACCACAAAGGCAGTCTCACATCACAGACAAATTACCCCAACGGTGACTTACTATTGTAAGTACTTTATATCCCAGGATTGAATAACCTTCAGAATGGTAATTATTATTTATTTATGCCAACAAACTTACTGTTGGTGTTTTTAAACACACAAGCCGTGTGTGGGCAAAGTTTTGAGAGGTAGAACTGGAACTTAAAAATTCAATGCCACAACTGGGATTTGAACCATTGAATTGTGGCATTGAATTTTTAAGTTCCAGTTCTACCTCTCAAAACTTTGCCCACACACGGCTTGTGTGTTTAAAAACACCAACAGTAAGTTTGTTGGCATAAATAAATAATAATTACACAATATATTACTTTCAAATGGTTTGCTACTCGCTTTTTTCATGTAGCACATTCATGCATCCTCTGTTTGCCCTTCAACATAAAATTCATATAATTTACTATGATTGAAATAGAAATGCAACATATTACATTCACACGATTTCCTCTACTAGCTCTTCCTTTGCGAGACACGATCAGTCTTCTTTCGCTACTCGCCCTTCAACATACAGTTCATACAATTTGCTATATGTTTGAAACAGAAATACAATGTATTACATTCATACTATATTCTCTATTCACTTTTGTTTTACGTAACAATTCATATGTTATTCCTATCGTTTATCAACTTCATACATACCAACGCCTATACATATCGAATGTTGAAAAGTGGGTAAACTCCAAAGCCGGTTGACCGATTGCCATGAAAATTGACATATCTAAGTGTTTTCATGTCGAAAGTTTTTATGGAATCCATTTTACCACGCAATGTATTACATTCACATGGTTTTCTCTACTCCATTTGCTTTTACCCAACATACTACTCCCTATTCTACTAACAGTCCATACATTTGAAGTATAAGTGCAATGTATAACATTCACATGGTTTTTCTATTCATTTTTCTTTAGTAAAACACAATCACATTTCTTTCACTACTTCCGCTTCCAGATCAATTACGAACAATTCATAAAATTTTCTATGTGATTGAAACAGAAAAGCACAGTACATTCACATGGCTTTATCAACCAGCTTTTCTTCCTGTAGTCTTTATTCTTCAACAGTGCTTTTGCTTAGTGTCGCTCCGGTGTTTTAATAAAAAATAAAGAAATAGTTAAAAAGGTCAAGTTATCACAACTGGTGTCAGGAGTGCGACGAAAATCATGATATGGAACAGTTGATGAAACAAATGTTAGCCAAGATGGACATAATGGGGAATGAAATGAATTCTGGAATGCGGCAGAGGAAACAAATATGAAAGCCGAATTGGAAAAACATAAACTACAGAATAGAAAATATGGGAACAAAAATGGACAAGATGAAAACAAAAATAGAAGCCAAATTGAAAATGTAAACTCCAAAACGGAAAAGATGAAGGAGAGACTGTCCAATATTAAGATAGACCTATAGGAAAATACTAACGAGCGACTGGCCGGCCTTAAGGAAGCCATGGAAAAGCTCGACAGAAAGGTGAAGGACCTTGGCCAACGTGTTAATGCCCTGGAAGTTAGAGTCGACTGCAGTACCAATGAACTGAACTGCATAATGGAACAAATGCTTGACGAAAACCTCAAACTACTATAGGTGGATACCTATGGGGCAGGCCTGCATTCAGCAGTAGACATTTACGGCTGAAATGATGGTGTTTATGAAATTATGTACGTATTTCTATATGTCTTATATCTCAGAAATGACTTAACAATTGCGACAAAAAATTATTATTTAGTGAATGCTTTGCCTTTCAGGTTTAACTAAGTATCTTCTCCCACAAAAAGGCAAAGGCAAAAAAAAAAAAAAAAATGAAAGAAAGAAGACAGGATTAAACAGAGGTGAAAAATGCCAAGCAAAGCTCGGTCACCCAGGTACTGCATATTATATTCACAGTGTTTTCTCTACTCACTTTTAGGTAACACATTCACATCTCTTTCTCTACTCACTATTCTATAAGCAATTTTCCATAAAAAACGTGATTTTACACAAAAAACATTTTTATCCCAGTTCAAAAGTATTGGAAAGCACGAATGCTAATGGCTTCATTGCCAGATGCAAGGCACTAGAAAACAACAACAACAACATTTTTATCCCCAGTTTTAAAATAAGTCATACCATGTTCTGTATGTTTGAAATAGAATTGCTATTACATTCACACTGTTTTCTCCTCACACCTTTAGGTAACATATTCACATGTCTTTGTCTATTCACTCTTCTACAAATAAGTCATACAATTTTCTGTATGTTTGAAATAGAGATGCTGCTTATTACATTCACAGTGATTTCTCTACTTAAGTACTTAAGTACTTTACTCATTCACATCTCTTTCTCTACTCACTTCTATAAACAATTTTCCATAAATAACAAGATTTTACACCAAAAATCATTTTTATCCCCACTTTTAAAATAAGTCATACCATGTTCTGTATGTTTGAAATAGAAATGCTATTACATTTACACTGTTTTCTCCTCTCACTTTTAGGTAATACATTCACATCTCTTTCTCTACTCACTCTTCTACAAAGAAGTCATACAATCTTCCGTATGTTTGAAATTAAAATGCTACGTATTACATTCACACTGTTTTCTCTACTTACTTTTGGGTAATACATTCATAACTGTTTTTCTACTCACTCTTCTAGAAATAAGTCATACAATTTTCTGTATGTTTGAAATAAAACAAAACTAGATTGAAATTTGGTGACATGAGTGTAGAAAGGAAACCCGTAAACCTCCATTTACAAACTTTTTTGAAACATTCTATAGCCTGCAACTATCTGAAAGAATAAGAATTGCAATAGTGAAAGAATGCTCAAAACTTATTGAGTGGCTTTTCAGGTTAAAACATAACATACACCCACATGTATGCACACCCCCTCAGCTCCCCCACTCACATTTTTTATATTACATTGACTGAAATTTACAATCCGTTCTTATCACAACATTCAGTAAATGTGTTACAAGTAATGACTGGAACACTAAAGGTGGCTAAATCGGAATGCTAAGTTCAAATTGTTACAGTGTGTAGACGGTCAACCATAGTACTGTTGTCTAGAAGGTTGATGGCAAGGACGTTTGGTTTGTTACTTAAGTGCTGCTGATACCAAAGACTATGGGATGTGATTTCTTCTTTATTGTAGGAATGTGTAGATCATTATGTAGTATGGCATTGGAGGCATACTATGGTGCTTTTGCCAGACAATGAAGAGTTTTGGATTAAATGTTAATGTTAAAAAATTGTTAAAAAAAATTGAAGTTTTTGATACATGTCTCTCTGACCATTTCACACAATCACTAACCATCAATTGACCAAGCAGAAAGAAGCTTAGGGAAACAAGTACAACATTCAAAAAGGTCAGATTACAAAACACAGAAAATGTTGATTACTTCAACCATTTGCTGGGGCAAGAAACTTGGGAAGACATTTATGAGAAATCCACAGTAGATATCACTGTTACTAGATTCTTAAATACCTTCAAATACTACTATGATATAACCTTCCCACTGGTTAAAGTTAAAGTCAGAGAAAAGTACTGTACATGGTGACCAAAGGTATTAGAAACTTACAGCAAGCAGCTAAAATTCTTCAGCAATATAATAAGAAATGGCAAGGCTTCCAATGAGTTTGTTAACTGCTGTAGAAAATATAAATCAATCTATAAGAAAGCTATTCAGACAGCAAAAATATTAGAGAACTCTAGAAAGATAAACTCATCTGAAAATAAACAGAAAGCTATGTTATAAAACAGGAAATTAACTCTAACAAGCTATTGCAAGGAAATACTCAATTGAAACACAAATATAGAATCGCAACAAACCCTAGGGAAATAGCCAATATATTTAACCATTTCTTTGTTGATATAACAAAAAATTTCCAAATAAAGCAACACAGCTGGCAATCTATAAAATGAAGTAACATTCATAGCGATGATAAATCATTATTCCTAACACCAGTCTGTAAAGATAGAATACTTGATATCATTAAAGAACTAAAACACAAGAAATCTGAAGCCCTTGATGGAAGTTCAAGCTATTTGATTAAACAATGTGCTGTGAATATTTTAAAACCACTGTGTCATATATATAAAAATGTTGTTTTGGTTTGTGTACGCTTCAAAAATTCAAAAAGTTCTATATCAATTGAGCTCAAATTTTGACACCATATACAGCCCGCTTCAAGGATTGTTTTTATGTATTTCTTGCATCAGTAGCATACCTGATGTGCCAGGAGGAACCGGCAAAACATTTCTTATCACATTGATTCTGGCAACATTTCTATCAAAGAATACAAGACCAGAAGAGACAGAGAAAGAAATACATCAATTAGAGAGAGCCTGAATATGGGAACAGGAGTGAAAATGGTAAAAAAAAGGAATTTGAAATTGTATGGACATACAGTTAGAATGAACATAAAAAACAAAGGTCTGTTAAGCAAGAACAAAAGAAGGAAGATGTCAAGGAAGACCAAACAAAGAATGGGAACAGTATGTCAGTCAGATAGTGAGGAAGAGAGGGATGGAACTACAAGCAATATTGACGCAGGATCAACAACAGTTCAGAAAATGAACAGCAGGTCTGACACCAAAAGGCAGAAGGGAAAGGTGAAGAAGAACAAAGAAGTATACTCGATTAAAATCATGCTTACTACGTTCAAGGTGTAATGCTGTTATATCACTGTTCTATGTATCTGTGCTACCCCAGATCTGGCATGAATGGCAGCATTGTGGACGTTCACTCTAGACCAGGCCTTTCCAACTGAGGTCCCACTGGGGCTCCGGCCAGCACCAACAGTAGCACTGGTGCTGAGCTGGACACTGAAGAGTTGGGGGAAGATGAAGTGGCAAAACCAGAACCAAGAAGGTATTGCAGTGGGGTGAATGTTGCATTCATGATTGAATGGGACAGGTCATCAAGTCAGTGTGCAGCTTACCTAGACAATTATTACTACTTTTATTAATTTTATAACACAAACATACTATTTATTCTCGAAATATATTTTGGTTACCCTTGTAGATTTTTAGGTAGATTTTTAACATTGTTTTGTTGCAACTAATTTATGAATATTTGATACAACAGAATTGGCAGTAGAAATTCATAGTTATCACCTCTAAGCCAGCATCAGACAGAGACATCCTGCTTTTACTTTTATTTAAATTGATAATTGAAAACACCTGTTCAGATGTATAAATTGTATTGAACATTGACACAAATTTTAAGGCAAGTGCATGAATTTTGGGGAATTCCTGTTGATTAACCCCTTTGTAAAACTTAATTAAATATCTGCTGTTATGGTAGTGCCTGTCTTTTAGGATTGCATCGTACTGTAATTTTATCAGCTCTGTTTGGAAATTTTACTCATTTCAGTTTAGGTGTCATATCGTTAATTTCTTTGACAAATTAAGCATTGGACTTTCATTTTGGTACTCGCAACTTCTTCCCATGAAGAATTAAACAAATTTTATAAGTTTAGAATTTTATAATGAAGGAGAAGTTATAATAAAGGCTCTGTTATCTGCTACATCCTATTTAACACCACATCTGCATTGAGAAGAGAGGGTGAGTGAGACAGACAATATGTTACTCTTACTGTCTGTCGCACACATGCAGTCACAGGAACCACTACATGGGGAAGGTACTGGGGCTGCTGAGTGCCATACAGGACCCCCCAGCACTAAGTGCTCAAGTTGGAAAGGCCTGCTCTAGACACTAGCAGTAAATGGAGAGGCAAAAAGTGCCAACTGGCAAAATCCGTTCTCATTAGTACCTCCAATGCTATTGTAGAAAGCATATGCTGATCAGAAGTATCATTAAATACATACATCTAAGACCAGTATGCTATATTGAAAAGTGAGAATCACTTCTTCAGAGTGTAAAAGAGTTAGCAGAAACTAGTGTTTTTCTATGCCACATTTATAATTTACTTTTCATTGTTCATACTTAATTATTATGTTCCAATAATTTTACCTGCATTACCAGCAATACAGCAGATGATTAAAGGAATAGTCTCTTCTGCTATGAAAACTAAAAACTGAAGCTGCTAATTGCATGAGTTCTGAGATGTAATAGTTTCTTTATATAATTAATATGAATAAAATAAGCTTATAATAAGTAGCCCATTTTCTACATTATCATTGGAAGACAAGGTGAACCTGAAATACATTGGAAGATCTGCTCATAAATATAGAACAACAAAGTGATGAATAATTGCATAGGAATTAAACAGGTCATTTACAAGAAAAATAAATGGTTCTGTGGATGTGAAGTCAAAATGCTTTATTCTACTTTCCATGCCATTTATTTGGTTGTGATAACCACTGGTTAGAAAAAGCTGAGGGGATTTAGTCCACGCATGTAGAAACATTAGGGCATACTTAGTGGAGTACCTTAAGTTGATATGTTGCTTGGTAATCTATTTGTAAATTTTATGGTAGCTCAATATTTCCTTTAGAAGAAAGTAAGCTAAGCTTTTGAATCTGATGGATATGATTAGTTCTGCATTATAATTGTAAGTGGTGCTTTAGTGCCAGTTGATGTGCAGTGTAAAAATTGTTACCAGTTGAGGCAACATTTTCTGCGTAAGCCTTATGGAATGATTAAATGCAAAATTACAGAGGTGACAGAAAAGCCCCCTAAAGTTCTAAATAATTATTATAGTCAGCAAAAATGTATATTCAATTGTCTTCTTCTTCAATAGCTTGGGTTGGCGTCCTATGGAAATAGCGAAGTCTGCATATAATTTGGAAATTTATTTGTGTATAGTGTTGTATCGGACGAACATTGTATTGTGAAAGATAGCAGAAATAACAACGCAGAGAACAAATATATAGATTGTTAAGCGGGGTAAAAATAGAAGAAGATTACGTACTCACAAATATACATAGTCCGTGTTAGGGTAGTGTGAACCACATAGCACATTATAGAAAGGATGCCAATCCAGAAGATTTGTGTAATCTATTTGTTATATAACGGAACAATAAACAATTTTTTAACGAGGAAATGGAAATTAATCATTCTTATAAAGTGTTGATCCATTCCGCGCCCTGGGATACATAGAGAAAGTTCGTAATTATTTTGAGTTTCATCGCTACAAAATGGCGCTTACACGGGGCCAATGGACAAATATTTAAAGAATCATCATGGATATTGTGGAACCCCCTGCTCCTGAGTACATAAAATCCGTTCCACAGTGTTGGTAAAATTCTTCAATGTATGCTCCACACACTTTGTGCAGTGTCCAAGCTTTACTTTGGTCTCTTAGTTTGATTCCAAAGAAGGCAAGATGTGATGCGACATGGTAAATACTTTCGTATTGAACTAATAGATCACCTCATTCTACTCCATAATAAAGCCTGAAACTGATTTCGTTTCCATAAGAAGCACAGACTAATGAAATGTGAGAGAAACTAGACTGGATGTGTATGTGCTTACAAAGATAAGATAGGAGTGCATCTATCATCAAAGAGTAACCAACATTTATCTATCTCCCACAAATAAACATACACTAATGACAAGGTAGCAAGTTATCTCACTTTAAATTTCTTATGCGCTTGCATCCTGTATTAGATAAGAAACATCTTGTGACTTCAGTTTTTACTATGAACAACCTCAAAAGTATTTTAAATACATTTTGTTTTCAAATTCTGACATAGTAAAACTATACATATTAAAGCATTGCAGCATATATAATGATACTATAAGTTCCTACAAACAAGAAAATTATGCTATAAGGAAAACAAAATAAAATATAAAATGAAAAAATGAAACGTGATAGGAAGTTTCTGCCTTTGAATTTGATTTCAGCATGCTAAAAATACCCCACAAACATTCAAACTTTGGAGGCAAGAATTTATCGCAGGCTAGTGTTATTTATGGACATGATACATCCTTCCTTAATATGACAAAGATTTAAAATTGCTTACATAGTCTGAAATAAAACCACACAGCAAGCTCAAGCTTGATTTAGAAGCAATGGCTTCCTTATGAATGCCAGCAAAGCACAGAATATTATCTTCAATTTAAAACATGTAAATGCTGACTTGATTATGCGAAACTTATCAAAATCATAATTGATAACAGCTATCTTGGAACCACAAATTGGTTTGGTATGTAGTAAGGTATCATATTATCATGTAGGTATGTTATTTCTCATACCTATCCTGGAAAAAGCAATACCAAAAAATTTCCTATGAATGGTCTATTTTTCATTATTTAATTTAATATTTATATATGGAATAGTACTATGAGGCAGTAGTCCAAGAATCACAGGGTTATTAAGGATTCCTGAAAAGGTAATAAGAATTATGACAACTTCAAATAAGCTTGAATATTGTAAACGCTTATTTATAGAATTAGAAATTCCAGCTGCATTAATATGTACTATATATGTTGGTGTAAATAAAAGAGAATTTGGACATCTATGGAGTAAGGAGGGATTTACATAACCATAACACATACATATAGTAAAAACAAAGTCAAGTTGCCATATCACAGATTGCAGTATACCTCAAACTATTATAAGATTTAAAACTTTTCAATTCACTTCCATCAAAAATGACCCCTTTGCTCCCCCTAAGTTGTGCTCATGCAAATTTTTAACTGACATATATAGAATCCATACGCCTATTTTATTCACCGTTTGAGAATAAAAATGAATGAAAATATATTTGGAACAAAAGGTAGCTTGTACTCTAATTTTATTGCTGCACAAGCTGTTCTGTAATGAAAGAATGGTTGCAGCATTGCATATTTGGAAATTTTAAACTGTGATTCATCTTTCCAACTTACTGCCTACATATCATGGGTAGTAAAAAAACAAATCTGGAATTTCATGCTTTGTCATGGTAGGGCTAAGAAATAAAGAAACTCCTACCACAAATAAACAAAGAATTCAGTAATTATTATTTATTTATGCCAACAAACCTACTGTTGGTGTTTTTAAACACAAAAGTTGTGTGTGGGCAATGTTTGAGAGGCAGAATTGGAACTGAAAAATTCAATGCCACAGCTGGGATTTGAACCACAGACAGCTCTAACCAATAAGCTACTTTAACAACCTGCCAGAATGACATTGAATTCTCCAACCAATTTGTATTTTTTCCCAGTAAACCACAAAGGCAGTCTCACATCAGAGACAAATGCCGGGATTAAATAACCTTCAGATGGTAATTATTATTTATGCCAACAAACCTACTGTTGGTGTTTTTAAACACACAAGCAGTGTGTGGGCAATGTTTGAAAGGTAGAATTGGAACTGAAAAATTCAATGCTTTGAACCATAGAACCTCTACTTACCAGGCACGTGCTCTAACCATTAAGCTACTGTGACAACCAGCAAGAGCCGTTTCCAACTTGTGCAGAATATATTTATATATACAAGAATTGCTCATTTAAATATATAAGATATTTACCATCTGAAGGTTATTTAATCCCAGGACATAAAGTACTTATGATGATAAGTCACCATTGGGATGTCTCTGATGTAAGACTGCCTTTGTGATTTACTGGGAAAAAATAAGAATTGGTTGGAGAATTAAATGTCATTTTGGCAGATTGTCACAGTAGCTTAATGGTTAGAGCACCCACCTGGAAGCGGAAGGCCTGTTTTTCAAATCCCAGCTATGGCATTGAATTTTTCAGTTTCAATTCTACCTCTCAAAGAATTTACTTCAGAAACATCTCCTTTAATTTTGAAAAATGTTGCCTGTATTCTTTTTTATGGGTTTCAGTTGTGTCATATTTAGGACTTCTTATTCTATAATGAATTCCCATTTTCATTTGAGAATTTATGCAGTTTAAAATAATCCAAAAGTTATGCCCAATGTAGCAATCTGACTTGTTAAAGCTTTGATCTCACAGAGGAGGAGTAATTTATGATAGAGACTGCTTGAGGCCTCTAGTATCAAAGACGGACATCAACCATGAACGTCTTTTTTCAGGAGAGCCACTTTTATGTTTCAATGTGAATTCCATTCAAAAATCATAATAACAAAAGTTAAAATTAAAGGCCAAGTCCTCAAAATCCCTATTAAATGCAATACCACTTACATTTTTCATATTAACTACGTAAAAATTTATCAGTAAAATCACAATGTCCATTTTTGATACATAATCTGTCGTATGTCCATGTTTGAAAGAAATTATATATCAGATGTCCGTTTTTGACATTAACTTCATTTCTTGTGTGGGCAATAGTGAAACTAAAGTAGTACAACTATAAACTTGTAGTAACATTAGTTCTATAGTGTAATAATGTCGAGAACACAAAAATTGTCTAAACATTTTATTAGCAAAGAAAAAGTAATTTAGTTTACAATCAAAGAACATTTAAAATACACATGTGTAACACTTTTGTGTATATCAAGTTGTGATTGAAATTTCCTTCTTAATCATTCACACTCATACAAACAATATTGTCATCCAACAGCTCTTCTGGAACACAATCGTCTGCCAAACAATCACATTCGTTTGAGGTATTATCACGTGGATTGTTCTCATTTTCCTCGAAAAGTGCTTTAAACCACTCTTTCCAATTGCCAAAGTGTTTTGTTAGAAGATTATTTACATCGTGAAGTTTCTCTTTTTTCACTGGGACACCAATGGGTATTGGTTGCGGATTCACATCTTGAAGAGATTTCCCAACTTTTGTTGGTGGTCTCTCTACACCAATTTCTGTGTTGTAAGCCAGCTCGCCTTTCACAACAATACTACCTTTTCTAGTCTTCCTGAGGATCACTTTCTTGCATGCAGATAGTTTGAAATGTAGTTGACTTGCTTTTTTTATAGCCGACTGTGCTGATGTTTTCCAGTCAAGGGGTACCCAATCGCTACCAATGTCCTTCACAGTACCATATTTTGAAAACACTTCATGGTACTCCTGGATTGATGTAATGGTCTTTATTTTTTTCAATGTCTTTTCAATAAGGCCAAAAACCCTATCAGAGGGCAAAAAGGAGTGACCTGTGACTGGGTAAACAAGTTCAACTTTGGAAATAGATGGACTAGCATGACTTGCGAGCCACTTTGCACACATAGTAATGACGTATACATTTTTATTTTGCCCTGCACAGCCATCTGCAACAAGGCGGACACAAGAAAAACCTTCCAGGTCTTGTTGATTAAGTTCATGAAAAATAATGGATGCAACCTCATTTGAAGATTTCCGTGCCTGATTTCTGTCCAAGTGTAGAGGGATACATTGTCTCGAGTTAAGGAATCTGATGAAACACCTTTCACAACAGATAAATTGAAACAGTATAACTGACGCGAGTAATAAGCAGCCTGGTCACTAACTTTTGGCAAGACTTGGTCCTTCTGACAATCAAATGACAGCAAGTAGCAATCTTTGTCTTTTTCTTTCAAATAATTGTAGAAGCTCTTTGCTTGTTTCTTATGGAAGGTTTGTCTGAAAATTATATCTTTTCTTTCCTTATCATTTGTTGCAATCTTTAGTTTGTGATTCAATTGCAGACACACACTACACTCATCAACAGCAGGACTGGAGAACCCTATGTTGAACTGTGTGTTAAAGATGCGCCTGAAAAAGGGTTCCTTGACCTTCAGAGTGTCATTAACTTCTTCATTATATGCTACCCATAATTACTTTATACTTAATTCTGAAGGCAGGTATATCCTTGGGCTTTTGCCCCTAGCATAATGTGGTTCACATCCCTTGAATCTTTTGATGAAATTGATAACAGCTTCTTTCTTATCTCTGTAAATATGCTCTTTATGGGACCCTCCACGTGTCTCCAAAGGTACAAGTGAGTTGTCCTTTTTGAACTTAGAAAACACCCCAATGACTCTGTGCTTTGTGATTTTAAGAATATTCAGGAATGTTTCTCTGCATACCTGGAGGTGATTTCCACCTTGATTTCGAACAGTGTATGTGTATGTACAGGTCTTTGAATGCGGCAATCCTGCAGGGGTTCGTTTACGTCGTGGTATCTGTGCTTTGCAGAATTTCAGTATAAGAGCATCCTGTTTACATTTCTCAGGAACTGAGTAAAATGAACTATGAAAATCTTTTATGTCCCTCATGGTTAGCAGCATGCATTGGAAAGTAGATCTGTGATTACATTTTGGATATGAAGGCATCTCCTTTGCTCAGTACCTAGAACCAAACCCAATGGAACTTAAAAGTTTCAGATATAATTATTACAGACATAAGTTAAATAAATCCTACTTCACTAAGGACGCAGATTAATCCTTCAGTGTCAGACCTTATCTTAAGACAGTAATTAAGGTTAAATCAGCATCAATTATATGCAAGTAAACAAAGCAGTGGCAAACTTCCATCATTATATTTAGAAACTAATAATATTTGAGACTCGTATACACCATATACATACAATATTCCGTATATAAATACTGAATAACTATCTAAATTAAAATCTTCTGACATGTTTTACATGACTTACCTTAGCCTTTTTTCTACTGCCCGTTTCCACATTCCAGGATTAGCAATGCGCTTCCTAGCTTTGTCTGGTGAAACCTCTTCTATTTCAGTATCCATATAAAATAATATTGGATATTTCAAAGAAACACTAATTACATACAATAAAAACTCAAAAGCATGCACTGAAATGAGCTGTTGACAAAGACTTGGCCATTATTACGGTAGCCATGGCAGTTTTCGACAGTCACGTGATCGTTTGAGCACCTGGCATTGGGCGATTTTCAAATGTCCATTTTTGATATAAACTCACTGTGCATATGTCCAAGTTTGAAAGTAACCACATATTTTAAACGTCAAAATATATTAATTCCGTCTGTTTTTGAAGAAAACTACATTCACCATTAAATTCAACGCAAGGAGATTGGTAAGAAGTCATTCGAGTTCCGATTTCGACCGGATGGCGCTATGTCCGCCTTTGATACTAGAGGCCTCACTTAGTAAAAGCTGTAAGAAGACATAAGGACAGAATTGCTAATTCTGGATTATTATGCTCCAGAGGTTTATTACAGCTACCATCAGTCCTTCAGCTAAAGAATATACCTGTAAGTTTGGGATGGTCTTGAGACACATAGGGGTAATGAAAAGGTGCAGAGGAATAATAAAAACTGGATGATTCCAGTGACATGGGCGTCTACAAGATCGACAGTGTATTATAGCAAATCCTGTTATGATCTAGCTTCAGTTCTATCTGGAATATTGCCTAAGTTTTGGTAACTGTGCAGGGCCATTATGGTATTGTTTTTGTATGTTGACTGAAAATACTTCAGCATTGGAAGCCTATGGAGTGCGTGGGATAGCGTATGAATGGTTCAAGTCTTACATAACTGACAGACAACAACTAACTGCAATAACTCGAGATAATAACACTGTAAAATCTGAAACAAAGTTAGTAAGGTGTGGAGTTCCTCAAGGTTCGAATCTAGGCCCCTTACTTTTTCTAGTGTACATTAATGATCTGCCAGTGAATATACCACATGTTGAGACTATATTATATGCAGATGATACTAATTTTATTCTCAAAGACAGTAATCCCATTGATCTACAAGTTCAAGCTGATAGTACAATGAAAAATATGGAGAAATGGCTAGCAGCAAATAAACTAGTGCTAAATGGAAAAAAGTCACACTGCATGTGCATCACAAACTCTAATAGAAGTACTAAATCACTAGGACCAAAAATTGTATCATAATTGATAAACACTTAGATTGGAAAAGTCATATTAAGAATGTTACAGCAAGAATAAATCGAGTTCATTATGTAATATATGTCCTAAAGAGCATCAGTAACTTACAAACACTAAAAATGGTTTACTTCTCTTATGTACAATCTGTGCTTGCTTATGGTATATTTATATGGGGATCCAGTAGCGAAATAAGTGCGCTATTCATAATGCAAAAGAAAATACTTAGACTAATGCTAAATTTGCACAGGACATCATCATGTAAACCATACTTTCGGCAAAATCACATTCTTATGCTGCCAAGTCTGTATATTTTAGAAACTGTTTGTTTTATAAGGGACAATATTCACTTATTTAGCATAAACAACACTGTTCATACACATAGTACCAGAAATAGTAATAAAATACACATACAGACTGCCAGAGCAACAAAAAAGGTAAATTCCATACTGCATAGAGGCATACACATGTATAATAAAATCACAAATAGAATCCACAGTAGCAGTCAAACTAAGTTTAGGAAAGAAGTTAGAAATTTTCTAATTGAGCAAACCTACTACAGTGTGCAGGAGTTCTTTGACTCATTCTCTGAATAATTTTATCTGTATTATTGTAACATATATTACTGTAACACTGTCTCTGTATATATATATATATATATATATATATATATATTATTTGATTCACTCTCTGGATAATTTTATCTATGTTTAATCTGTAGGCTATATATATAACTTATACTCTTATGACTGTAATGCTGTCTCTGTTATTATTATTTGTATTCATGATATTGTTTAAACCAATATTATTTGTATTCCCTATTTAAAAATTGACGAAGCCATGAATTTGTAAAAAAAATTCTTACGGTGAATAAAGACATACATACATACATAAATACATAATGTCAGAGCAAATGCCTGGTCTTCCCTGAGATTAAGACCTTCTGCATTTTCTTTCAATAGTAGCTAAACCACATCTTTGTACAGGACCACTAAAATAGCACTGAAAGTAGGGCAAATGTTGTTGGAATACACTTGTTACAGTAAGACATACCTACTTCAATTATCAAAAGAGAGTTGAGATCTTTTCCATTATACCTATATGCTAACTATATACTCTAAGATTCAGCCATTTTAAATTAGAAGTTACTTATGTGATCTGAATTTTTAAGACTGTCAATAGCCTACTTCTCCAAACATATACTGAAAAAAGAGCAATGGAAAAGTCTTGGAATACTTATGGATGGCAGAATTTTTAATCTACCACTAACTCTAAGCTTTTGTTTATTCAGTGCAACATATTTGAAACATATGAATAACTTACATTTTGCACATCCCATCCTTGTCTGCGCCAGTAGAAGCCTGCTATAAATGATGCTATAATTACTCCAAAAACGCCGCCACCTCCACTGTGAAATGTCTTGGTCCCAAAAATAGCAATGAGTCCTCCTCCAAACAGCATACAGATTCTCAAGGGTCCTACATAAGCCTAAATAATACATAGGTTAAACTATGTCAACATGTTCTAGTTCAAGCATGTACATATATATTATATTACATTGAGACAGAATATATGGTTAGACCCCAAAAGGAAATCATTTATGTAAATATTTATTGCAAATGTAATTTATTTTTCATGTTGATTACAATTAGTTGAGTAATGAAAACGTGTTACTATTTTTTCACTGTTGTGAAAAATAGAATTGTTTAAAAACATCATAAATGTTAAGTTTCATGTTTAAATTTAATATGTACAAGTATAGAAACCATATACGAGTATATTTAATGTTAAAAGAAGGGAGAATAGATAAATATTGCTTCCCTAACATAACAGGAACTATTTAGCGTAGGAGAATCTCAAAGTGTGATTCACGGCAAAAATGAGCGCATACGCACATGAATATAAGAAAGAGCATCATATAAAGAAGCGCCAATTTTGTTATTAGCGTCTGTGTGTTTGAAAGGTGAAGACAAGTATCTGTAACGCGCGTGGACGTGGGTCTAAAAGACTTTATAAAGTGAAAAGACTCAAGAAAATACAAATAGGTGCAACGCAAGTCAATTCAATTATAACAAGTTGAGACAGAATATTAGAAGACCCCAAAAGAAAATCGTTTATGTGAATATTTGTTAAAAGTGTAATTTGTTTTTTGATGTTGGTATGATTTGATTAAATGGCGAAAACGTGTTGCAAATGCTAATTGTTACGAACAACTAAGTTAGTTTAAAGACGTCATAAATATTTCCATATTTGATTTTAATATATATGTATAAATATTAGAATTATATGTGTTCCATAATAAAAGTAAAGGAGGATGGTTAGGGATCGCTTCCCTAACAAGAAAGAACTATTTGATGGACGCATACGGATGTATACGAAAAAGGCGGTGTCGCGTGAAGTGACGCCATAAACTGCCCACTCGCGTGTGTGTAATCGAGGTGAAAGGACATATTTAGGTAGTGCGAACATAGAATTTTCACCAGACTTTCATCAAGCATTAGTTCCACTAAATGAAAAAGTGGAAACGTTTTAAATCATTTAGAATGGTGCTAAGAGGAATTATTTAACGTAAAATATCGATAAAGTGTTAATAAAATAATACATTGTGGTGAAGAAACATCGTGTGATTTTTCATTCCATCGATTACCACACCCTGAGATCACAAAGATCTCAAAGCTCAAAGACACAACATTAATAATAATTACAAAAACAGCACCAAAGTGTAATAAGGGACGAAAAAAGTGTTAATAAAGTGATATATAGTGAAGTTACATCAAGTGTTCATTCATTTCACCCAATACCTCGCCCGGAGAGAACGAAAAGAGTCTCATAGCTCAACCCAAAGTAATAATCTTATTAAAAATACAACACCAACATATATTTTACAAAATATAAGTGCATTTCTGTTTAACATGGATAATAAAACAAATTACAATAATTATGAATAATCAAGCCCGAATTTAGGACCTCTGATGCCCTTGGGCAAAAAAACATTTGCCACCCCCCCCCCCCCCCCCCCCCAACTTGCAATACATATATTATACTTAAATTTTCACAACATAGAGAATGGTTTCATTAGTGTGGATACTTAAGTATGAGTGGCAAACACCATAAATGAGGTTATTAAAATTTAAGTAGGAACATCTTAATAGAAAGAACTTACACTAAAGAGGCATCAGCCCCTATTAGATGTCAGAACATATACTGTTTAAATAACAAGAGGCTTGCTCCTTGGTCTGTCATTTGCAAACAAGTTTATGAGTTCGTTATAGTCCATTTTCACTGGTAAGTCAGATTCAATTGCAAGAACACCAAGATAACTAAGACGATCCTTCACTTGTGATGTTCTTAAATAATTATTTATGCATCTTAGAGCAGAAGATGATTTCTCAGTTGAGCAGTTGGAAGCAGGAGTGCTCAAGTATATTTGTAGAGCTATGTTTAAGTTTGGGTAAACACTCTTTAGACACTCTAAAGTAAGAACAAATTAGAAACTAAAAACTTCACTTATCTTAGTAATGTTGCAAGTTATTTTTGCACAAAAGTACTTGCAACGTTACTAAGATAAGTGAAGTTTTTAGTTTCTAATTTGTTCTTACTTTAGAATCTTGTTGCTTCACTGTTAATAGTTTCAATTTTCCTTATTTAACTCTCTAGACAGTTACCTTACAGCTGTGCAGGAGAGTGCGTCGCATTTTCATTCTTTTCTATGTAGTTTTTTAAGTGTAAGCATTCAAGTACAAATGCTGAATCATCAAGATCCGAATTGTAGACTTTCTGAAGTCTGGATGATGCTTCCTGAATTTCAAGTGGACTAAGCATCTTCAGATTTGTCAAAAACATATATGGTTCACTGAATTCCTTGTAGGAAGAAACTCTGTTCAGTTCTTCAATCAACTTATCCAGAATCAAAAGGAACTTGATGTTTCATGTCTATGCTATTTTTTGGTGCAGCTTTCCAGTAATTTTGCCGCCCCCTAAAATGTGCCGCCCTGGGCAGTTGCCCGGTTTGCCCTTACGTAAATACGGCCCTGTGAATAATGAAGATAAACCCATAGTCACATGGTGAGCACCTGGCTGCTCTATAAGGGTCCTGAGTTCCTTCCTGGTTGAGCTCAAGAAATCTTTCTTTAAACATAAAGGTTTCTTGTAATACCCAGAGTTTGTTGTGTGAATGTATATTTGTGTATGTGTTATTAGTTACTAATAACCAATTTGTTCATTAACAAGATTTCAGGGTTGCTGGTGGGCTACAACTAGCTAAGCTTTCAGAGAGAATGAAATGTAACAAACATAAATTTTCTTAATCAGAGAAATTCAGAAATAAGCACTGTATACTACATTGTGACAATTATGTTTACAGGTCATACAAACCCAGTATAACCAGAAAAGGTTGACTCCACTGATTTTAAAATGTTGTTGTTGTTAGCTAATGCTGGATTTCTGACAATGAAGTCATTAATCCTCTTGCTCTACAATACTTTTCACTGATGGATGGGGCACTAGAAGTGGCCGGGCATACTTTAAAATGTAGCTATACGTTAATAAAGGATGTAGGTCTGATATTTAACCACAGTGACTTCTTTAAGTGTGTAAATATGATGAAAATATTGAGAAACATGCACACATATGTGAAAAATGTAGGTGCACCCCCTCTTGGGTTAGTGATAATAATCTCAAAGTAATGTAAACAAGACTAAAGTAATGCAGTTTTTCTTTACTTTCAGATTGTAAACAACAATATTGAAAAGTTATTAAATTAAATTAAATTCCTTTATTGTCAATAGACTGCAATACAGTTTCTGACATTGTCACAAATTTATATTTATAATTTGTATTACAGAGATGGACAACCTAATGGTTACACATATTACTATAGCTACCTATCATTTGTGATTTACACAGAGGGTCTGTAATTTCAATATTCTAAGTGTATTCTAAGTGTTCCCACACAGACACCAAACTTGTCAAATTATGTAAATAACAATCCCTCAGTGAGCTCCTCCCTTTTTCTTAAACCAACAACAGAAGAAGAAATAGGTAAAATAATTGATAAATTATCAAATAAACTTGGCTGTGGATGGGATGAAATTAGTCCTAGACTGTTAAAATGCTGTAAAAATGTTCTAGTAAAGCCACTAACATATCTAATTAATTATTCTCTTCAGCAGGGCAAATTTCCTGAAATACTCAAATTAGGAGTAATAAGACCAATATTAAAAAAGGGGATGAACATCAAATTGATAACTACAGACCTATTACTCTAACTTCGGAAATAGCAAAATTATTTGAAAGAATTATACTGTTAAGATTAAATCATTATCTAAATAAATTCAATGTGATAGAAAATTTTCAACATCTCTGCCATTAATCAATATATCCATGAAGTAATAGAAAAACTAGAAAATAACGAGAAGGTCAGCACTCTTTTCTTTGATTTATCTAAAGCGTTTGACTGTGTTGATCAAAATATTTTAATAAGTAAACTAGCAAACTATGGCATAAGGGGAATACCACATGAATTAATTAGGAGTTATCTAATTGGAAGAAGACAGTATACAGAAATAACATATAAAAAAGGGAAACGATTTCATACAGTAAAATCAAAAGTTGAAATTGTTAAATATGGCGTGCCGCAGGGTTCGGTATTAGGTCCACTATTATTTATAATCTATATTAATGATATTAAATGTCTGGAAAATAGCTCAGTTGTAACCTATGCAGATGACACTACAGTTATGAGCTGGAATAAAACCATAGAAGACTTAAACATGACCCTTAATAAAAGTGCCTATACTCTGATAAATTATTTTCATTCCATAAATTTACAATGCAACATGGGAAAAACTAAGATAATGCACAATAGTATTCTGAAGAACAGTTGCAATATAACACTGAAAATAAACAACAATAGTATGGAAGAAGTGAGAACACAGAAATTTTTAGGTGTTATTGTAGATAATCGGTTGACATGGGCACAACATATTGAGCACATTTGCAATAAAATCAGTAAGTCTGTATATCTGCTGAGATACTTCAGCAAATATAAAAACCAGAATACTTTAAAACTTATCTATTATGGATGTATCTACCCACATTTAATTTATGCTATTGAAATATGGGGGGCTGCTGCAAAAACACTTATGAATAGGCTACTTCTCTATCAAAAGAAAAGTGTTCGAATTATGTTTAATTTAAAAGCTAGGGTATCTTGCAGGGAGACATTTATTAACAAAGGAATACTCACCATTTATTCTCTGTATGTATATAGAGTAATAATGTTAGTAATAGATAAGTATCAACCAATAAAAAATAATCAGATACATGAATATAATACAAGAAGCAACATGAACTATCATAGAGATAATATAAATAAAAGTGTGTCTATGAAAGATTCGCTATATCAGGGTATAAAGCTATTTAATAAACTGCCGTGTGATGTTAAACCGATTGCAGAAGTATCAAAACGACAATTTGCTAAAAAATTGAAGGAATGTTTAATAAATAGATGCTTATATAGTTTGGATGAGTTGTAAATGTTTGTATTATAAATGTATTTATTATGTATATGTATGTATTAACCGATATATCCAACAACATTTATATGTTCTATATGGATGAAATAAATAAATAAAAAAAAAAATATGGACATTATTATAGTTCATTGATACTGTACAATGTCTTTGTTATCAAATACTTCTTCAGAGCACTCTCAAATTGTTTACCTTTAGAACATTTTAAATATGGAGGTAGTTTTGCATGAAGCTTTAAACCCATGACATTAGGATCCTTTTTTGAAATATTCTTACTAAATCTCTGCTGAAAATAATCATCATTGTGTCGGGTGTAGTGACTATGGATATTGCTATTTTTTAGGTTTTGTTTCTGAACTGCATAGGTTACAACTTTATAGACATACAGAGAATACAATGTTAATATCTGCTTATCCTTAAATATTCCCCTACATGATTCACGATAGTTCATATTGAAAATCAATCTGACTGCCCGTTTTTGCAATCTAAATAACCTTTCCATATGGGTTGCAGCAGCACAGCCCCAAATTTCTATCGCATACAGTAAATATGGGTATATAACTCCAAAATAAATCATTTTGAGCCCCTTCTCATCTAAGATGTTTTTAAAATGACGTAGGAGATACACAGATTTACTAATTTTGTCACAAATATGATTTATATGTCCAGCCCATGTTAATTTTCTATCAAGTATTATTCCTAGAAATTTATGTTCGCTTACGTCATGAATACTGTTATTATTTACTGGTAAGGAGAAATTTGTGATGCTTATATTACTCTGTGAGAAATGAATTAAGGTTGTTTTTGTCATGTTGCATGTGAGGTGATTATGTTTAAAGTAGTTAATAACTGAGTCAATGGATTGCAGTAAGTTCTCCTTTAATATATCAACATTTGCCCCTTGACATACAGCAGTTGTATCATCTGCATAAGCTATTATATTTGTATTTTTTGAGATTGGTATGTCATTTACATATAAAATAAATAATAGTGGTCCCAACACCAATCCTTGTCTTTATTTTTCCAACCTCTCCATTTCTCTAATTTTTCTATAAAACCTTAACCCCTAACATGCTGACCTGTCATGGCATGTAATACGTCTTCTGATTGGTAATCAGAGGATATGGTCGGTGAATTTATTTTGATAATTCTTCCGGTCAGGTCGGTGAGACCCATAAACCAACGACAGGTGTGGTCCCCCTGACATTCTGGGGGTTGTGAGAGAGAGATGTGACCGCCAAAACATAAAAATATGGTGCTCTCTAAAAAACGGTTACTATTACTGCTATTGCTCTCTTTTTTTATGAAATATGACTCAAGGGGTAAAATGTTCCGGAGTTAAAATAGTCCCCCATTCGGATCTCCGGGCAGGGACTACTTCTCGAGAACCAAAACATTATACTAATAGAAGATCTAACATCAGACTTCTACAATGGAATACGGGTGGTCTCACACAAACAAAAAAAGTAGAACTGAATAAAATTGTATTTGATTATAACATTGATATATTTGTAATACAAGAAGCAAATCTAACAAATGACCAACTTAAATACTTCAATTTTACTGGATTTTTACTGCACTTACTACCCAAAAATAGACAGATAAGTAGCGGAATATTAGTTGGAGTCAAAAAGGATATTAAAACCTCCTTTGAAATTGTTAAAGAAATGGATAACACAGATAAAAGTGAATTAATAAAGCTAAATTTTTGGGATAACAAAACACATCTACATTTATACAGTATTTACAATCCTCCCAGGAATGTACCGGATCCCTCACTTATTGACCAATTAAATAAAACAATCGTAATTGGGGATTTCAATGCACATTCCAAAAGATGGGGTTATGAAAAAGTGGATTCTACAGGGAAGATAGTGGAAGAATTTTTGAATACCACAACTTTTGAACTGATTTATAGTAAAGAAGATCCCACAACCTTCATACATTATTCTGGAGCGGGCAGTAACCCAGACCTCTTGTTAGCTACAACAGATATTGTTTCAAAAATTAAAAAACAAGTTATAGAAGATCCAAGTTCTGGTCACAGAGCGGTAATTGCTGATATAAAACTAGAGAATACAAATAACAGTCAAGGTCTTACGAATCTGTATTGGAACTTCAAAAAAGCAGATTGGAACAAATATAAAACTGAATTAGAACATAAATTTAAAGAACAAACAAACTCACAGCTGCATGACCAACCAGATCATATGAACAAAGAATTCTGTAAAGTCATCCTAGAAACTGCAAAAAAACATATTCCTCGTGGAAGAATTAAAAATTTCAAACCCTTTTGGAACCCCCAGTTAGAAGAACTGAAAAAGCAAAGGGATATAGCTAGAAATACAGCTGAACAAACAAAAAACATATCAGATACACAAATATGGCGGAAGAAATGTGCCTCACTAAAAAAAGAAATTAATACTGCTAAAAGGCATCACTTTAATAATTTCTTAGAAAAAATGGATTATAGGACAGATGGTAACAAAGCTCATAAGTTCATAAAAAATGTCAAGGACAGGAAAGAAAACAACAGCACACCTATCATACACAACAATAAAATGTTAGTAAATGATGCAGTCATAGCCGAAACATTCAATAAATATTATGCTAATGCACACAAAGTAACAAGAAATAATAAAAAGGAACGTAAAGAATTTAAGAAAGATTCGAAACAAGAAAGAGAATGTAATCCTAACACTCAGTGCAATATCTTTTTTCAAAATTTTAATATGCAAGAATTGAACGTTGCAATAAATAATCTAAAAAACAAAAAGTCTCCTGGACCAGATCACATACATCCAGAGTTCATAAAAAACCTTGGAAAAACAGCAAAACAACAACTACTGAAACTCTACAATCTATCCTGGAAAACCACTGTACCTGCTGAATGGCGAAAAGCAATAATTGTCCCACTCTTGAAGAAAGACAAAACAGCATCAGAAATAAAAAATTATAGACCAATAGCTCTTACCAGCATAATAGCAAAAGTGATGGAAAGAATGGTGTCAAACAGGTTAAATTGGTTCCTAGAATCACAAAATTTAATATCCCCATGTCAAGCTGGATTCAGAGAGTTCCACTCTGCAAATGAACAAGTCTTACTTCTCAGTCAAGAAATCAAAGACTCCTTCAATAGAAAAGAAGATAATTTATCAGTTTTTATTGATTTTCAAAGTGCATATGATTCTATATGCAGAACAAAACTACTAAAGAAAGTAAAAAAATAGGGATACAAGGTCCAATGTTTTCATGGCTATGTCATTTCCTAACACAACGCTTTATTGCAACCAGATATGGAAGAAATATATCTAAATATAAACAAATACACCGTGGCTTGCCACAAGGTGCAGTGCTCAGCACTACACTTTTTAATATATTTATTAATGATCTACCACAACAAATACAAGAATCAGGCGTGAAGTGTGCACTATTTGCTGATGACTTGGTAATGTGGACTTCAAAACCAAAAAGCAAAAGTACAGAACTGGAAAAAACCATGCAACAATCCTTAACCAACTTACAGAGGTGGACCAAAGAAAATTTAATGACTGTTAATACAACAAAATCAAACTACCAAATCTTTTCACTAAGAAAAAAACCACTAAATATAAAACTAAATTTTGAGGGTCAACAATCACCAGAAATAAAGGAAGCAAAGTATTTAGGAGTTACATTTGATACTAAACTTACATGGACCAAACAAGTAGAAAATGTAATACAAAGAGCAGAGAGGCGCCTTTCACTGTTAAAACGTCTAACAGGAATGAAGTGGGGATGTTCCAGAGCAACTCTTAACACAACATATAATGTATATAAAGCCATTATTTACTTACTGCAGCGAAGTTCTTGTAACAGCAAACACAAAAAAGATTCAAATCTTTCAAAACCAAAGTCTGAGATTAATTATAGGTGCTATCAAAACCACACCAATAGCAGCTATGGAAATTCTAACCAACCAATGCCCCATTGAATATGAAATAGAAAAAGCGGCTCTTATTCAACACGAAAAGTTGATCAGACTCCCATTCAATACATGGCACAAGAGAAATTTTACACATACACTAAAGACTCAGGAGAGCTTTCTTTCCAAAATTCAAGACATCAAGAAGAATGTATACCTTCCTAATTCAAAGGAAAACTTCATATCTAAAGTCAATCCAACACATACATTAGACATCACATATTATTTACACCTGACAGAAGAAGTTAAAAAAGTGATACTCCAACTAGTGTTCTAAAATTATTGGCATTAGAGACAATCCATACTAGATTTCCAGAACATGAGTGGCTCCATATTTATACTGATGGATCATTTATATTAAACAAAGATGGAGCAGGTGCTGGAGTCACGTGTCACCTCTTTTCCTATTACAAATCTTTAAGTTATGATGGAGAAATTGAAGCAATTCGAATGGCCCTACAAAATCTTTTGTACAGAATTTCACATTTTCAGCAAGCAGTTATTCTCTCGGATTCCAGGGCAGCAATTATAGCAATTACTTCCAAGTTGTCACCAAAAAACGAAACTATTATAGAATGTTGGAAGATGCTTGGCCATCTAACAGGACTTCAAAAACACCTAGTCTTCCAATGGATACCGGCTCACTGTGGACTGAGTGGTAATGAGAAAGCTGATTTTCTTGCAAAAAAGGGTACCAGCGGTATACAAAAATCTATAGTTAATTTACCATTTTATGCAGCTAAAAGATTAGTCAACTCTGAATTCAAAAAAATTATTGCAAAATATTACTATGAAAAATCAAAGAATAAAAGATGGGAACTACCAAACATTCAAACAGTGATTCCTGAGTATCCTCGAAAAACAGCAGTTGCAACCTTCAGGTTGATTACAGGACATGATTGTCTGGCAAAACATTTAAACAGAATTGGGATATATTCTTCACCACTCTGTCCTCTATGTGATCTGCAAGAGGAAATGGACCGAGACCACCTTCAAATATGCCCAGCCACTTCTAGTGCCCCATCCATCAGTGAAAAATATTGGAGAGCAAGAGGATTAATGACTTCATTGTCAGAAATCCAGCATTAGCTAACAACAACACCAATCCTTGTGGTACACCATGCATAACACGTTTAAATTTTGATTGCACTTTTCTTACTGATTTGCCCCGTTTATTGTACAATAGTGTTGATTGTCTTCTGTCTACCAAATATGATCTGATCAAATCTCTCGCCAAGCCTCTTACTCCATATGCCTCCAGTTTTTGTAATAGTATCGCATGATCAATGCAATCGAAAGCTTTAGAAAGATCAAAGAATAAAGACCCTAAGTTCTTATGAACACATATGGATAGTAAACTAATTCCCACTGTACATATTAACACTTAATGTAGAACTGTCAGCAGAACACTTCATTTATTAAAATACTTAATACTTGTATTATTTATTCAGTGCAAACTTTCATCACAGAAATTATGATTTTGTCAAGGAATGACAATCCTAACAGGAAATTCAAAGAAAAATTGAAGATATTAACAGTGAAACAACAGAATCTAAAGTAAGAAAAAATTAGAAACTAAAAGCTTTACTTATCTTAGTGCAAGTTTTTCAAATGCTACTGATTAGTTTCAAGATGCTTTCACCACATTTTAAACTAATAAGCAGCATTTGAAAAATTTGCTACAATTACTAAGATAAGCAAAGCTTTTAGTTTCTAATTTGTTCTTATTTTAGCTAACAAGATATGTTAATAAAACCATTATCTCTGGCCAAGTTTGAGCTCACGACACACCTCTGGACAATAATGCATTACATAATATGGTAATGATTAAAGAAAGGTTTTTAAACTGCTGCACTTTCCCAGAATAAAACTATTTACATATATATATATATATAGATTTGAGGTCATGAAATGAAGCAAACTAAATATGGTTTGTTGCACCTTTTTGTGAGATTACATTTTACATCTTTTCTCTTCTGTTCCATGCTTCAGCACCTTTGTCCCCATTTTTATTTGCATTTTTTAATAGATTAACGGAATATTTTTTTCTCTTCTTGAACAGAATTGTAAGATTTTGTTTAATCAGAAGTCAGCATTGGTCCAATATTAACATATAATTCATGGAAAGCACCAATAATTATTTATACCCCAGCAACAATAATAAACCTCAGCAACATTGGTCAAACTGTAACTGTAAAATCAAATCAAATTTAAATAATGATGCTGAAACAGTTGAAACCTAAATTCAGTCAGTGTGGGCACAAATTTAACAGTTCCTGGCTATTGACTGTGTACTGCACTGTTGTTCATGTTACTATTTTACCAGAATTAATTTTTCACAACAAAATCATGCTGAAGGTTAAAAAGGAGAAGTTGTGTCCACTTTCAGAAGAATTCAAGATTCAGTGTATCAAAACTGATGGCATAGCTCTGCAATGTGCCATTTGGAATGTAAATATTGCATTTAATTACAAACATCACAGAAGCAGAATAAACCAGCACATCCAGAACAACACACATTTACAGAACATTGAATTTTGCATGTTGAAACCTAAGCATGAGTGTTGGCAGACTTTTTTCCAGGGGGAGCTCACATGTTGGAAATTTGGAATCATATAATATTAAATCATTATTTTACTGTCAAAATTTATAATATTTGTTGCAGATAACTGTATTAATTTGTGCTAAATAAATTTTGTTCTTTACATCAAAATTAAAATAATAGTTTGATAGTCAGTAACTGGCTGCACATTAAGTTCACAAACTTCCAAGGGGGGGCCCCCCCTTGCCCCCGTTTCGTGATGAACCTAAGCAAACTACTCTGATACTTGCCTCTGCTTCAAGATCTGAAAAGTAGCTGTCATTGAAGGAGTTTAGTGTAGACCTTGCCATGCCATTAATCCAGTCCACTAGGTAAATAATTCTGCATTAAAATACTTTTTTGAGAAGTACATGTAAAGGTCAATACTGGATGAGTTATATACAGCCAATTTATGAGACTGTCATAGCAAAAATAAGAGGCAGTTGGAAAACATGATGTAGGATTCATTTTAGATGAAACTACTGATAAGCTGCAAAGAAATACTTGGAATGCACAGATTTTTCCATCTGGTGAATGGATACAACCTACGCTTTTTAAAATATATCACCCAAGAAGACAAGTGCCTGTACAATAATACAGTCATTCAATGACTCATGTGTGAACCTATGGTCAGTACAAAACATCAGTCTTATGTTGACTGATCAAGCATGCTGCATACTTTTGACTTTCCAAGAATTTAAGGGCATGTACCCCAAGCTCAATCATGTGACATGCATTGCACATGATCTACATTGTGTTTGTGAAAGTATCAGAGAGAATTACTGCAGGGTAAATGACTTCACTGCTGCTCTGTAGATGATTCTGGTAAAGGCTCTCAGTTATCAAGTTTTATATTAAGGCTCCAACTTCCACAGTTTCCTGTCATCACAAGGGGGTGGAGGGGTACTTGGATTTTGGATAAGATGCAGCTTTCTTGTGCAAGAACTTTGATAAAATCAAACACTTCATATGTGCCCTAGACTCAATGGACACAGCAGTCATCAATCAGGCCCAACAATTGGTTAACACAATGACCTAGAGTTGGAACTTTTTGCAGTGTATAGCTACAAGTATTTGCCTGATGTGATTCAGAGTTTTGAAGAACAAGGTTTGGAGAAAGAGGAACAATGGAGGAAGTTGACGAGTATTAGGGGCATCCTTGATGGATTTGTAAGGGACAAATTTGAATTAAATTTGATGAACAGTCCAGATATGGAAACCTTTGCAACTTTCACTGAACGTCCTTTGTGGTTGCTGACAGGATAAGATTTGTTGGTTTCTGTAGATGTCAAGCAGAATTTCTCCTTATATAAGGAGCTGTTGAGTTCAAAGGGCCAGCAACTTAGAGTCATAAATATTGAAATGTTGTGTGTTATCCAGTACAATAAGTTTATGCACTATTAGAAAGTTAATGTACCTGGTTTAAACCTAAATAAAGCAAACTACTTTATCAGAAGATTTTGCTTACAGTGATGTGTAATAATATCTAGATAGTATTACCAATTTTGGCAGATCTATTCATCAATGACTTGGAAATGAGGATTATCAAAGCTTTCCCATGGATCTTCCAGACTTGGCACTGATATGTGGATATTTGCCATCATCCCACAGAAACATATTGAGGACTCCTTAAAATTGCTAAACATTCATTAAAATAATTAAAATTTACCACATAAATCTAATCTGAGCAAAAACTCTCACTTCTAGATCTAAAAATCTGAAAATGCAATGGAAGCCTCAATTTTGGCAATACAGAAAATCTATCCCTACAGATAGCTATATAAAGCCCAATGGTTATAATCCAAAACCACACCAGTATGCTGTTTTCAGCAGTCTGACACATAAAGGCTTCTTTACCTACCTCCCAACAAAACAGAATTCGACCAAAAAGGGAAAAAAAGAAAGATAATCCACAGAATAGTTGAAAACAATGGTTTCAATAGAAAAACAATAGACAAAGAAATTCAAAAAGGATAAAAATGGAAGATGATACAAGAAACCACCAAACTGTTAACATAAAAAGAAAACTCCAGGTACACAAAGTTCACACACCATCCAAAAGCCCACACCCAATTCCAGAAAATATTCGAAGATCACAACATTATTCTAAAGACTCACATTCCATCCAAAATCTACTACACTCTGAACTGAAGGACACCATACCAGCAATAGAAAAAGCAGGAATATGGCAATTTAACTGCAAAGATTTGATTTATTAATCATGAGATATTAATAAAGAAATTGGAATGTTATGGGATACAGGGAATAGCAAATTGCTGGTTTAAGTCCTTCCTAGATCAACACAGACAATATGGATTGATGAACATCTCAAATGGAACACATGTTGAAAAGCTGTCATCAAATTAAGTCAAATTTGTTGTGTATTTAGGACTATAAATAAAGTAGTAAGCTTAAGCACTTTATGGAATTGATATTTTGCATATGTATATAGTTTATTGAAATTAGGTGCAATATTTTGGGGAAATTCTCACAGAAGAGATTTTATTTTTAAGCTACAAAAACTAGTACCTAATTAGAATAATGATGGATTTAAACAAAATACATTCAGTGAGTGAGTGAGTGAGTATTGTTTAAGGGCCCATCGACAACTAGGTCATTAGGGCCCTAAGTTCACAGAATAAAAACAAGCCAACAATAAAACCTCACCCTAAAAAGCTAAAAGGTGAAAGTTAAAATAACTTAAAAAAGGTTAAAAAGTCTAAAACCGAGAGCTAAAACAGTTAAAAGTTAAACAACTGGTAAAAACGTAGACTTATAAAACTTAAAACTGATAAAATCTTTAAAAGGTAAAAACCAGAATAACATCCAAAGTAAAAACAACTAAAAGTCAATATCCGCCAATATAAAAGCACCTTACACTTGCTTGCAAAAATCAATCTTGGCAACAAACCGCAGTGCTGTATTGACAGCTACTGCGTCGTTGCCTAAAACACAGCACAGTGTAAGGCCCAGGCCTAGGGACTGACGCTCATGACCGTATTGCGGACAATCAAGAAGGACATGTGCGACGGAGAGTGGAACATTGCACGTCGCACAGACAGGCTCCGGATCACCACGCAAAAGATGTCCATGCGTGGCTCGAGTGTGGCCTATCCTCAGGCGGGTTAAAATCACTTCCTCACGCCTGGAATTCCTGCAGCTGGTCTGCCAGGGTTGTACAGTGTCCTTTATTGTCCGTAACTGAGTGCCAGCTAACGCTTCCCAAGATTGCTGCCAGTGGGTAAATAGATGGCGGCGAAAGTATTTCTGCACATCTACATAGGGTAGCGCACGGGTGGAGTATTCCGGGAGGCGGCATGCAGACTTTGCAGCCGCATCCGCCGCCTCGTTGCCCGGAATACCCACATGGCCTGGGATCCACGTAAAAACAAACTGGTATCCGCGAGACAGTAGTTGCGAGATCAACGTCTGAATTTTAATAATCAATGCCGAGGTGCCGATAAACTGTTGCAGGGCCTGGAGGGCGCTAAAAGAGTCGGAACAGATAATAAAACTTCCAGGACCTGAACTGGAGATAAAAAGCAGGAAATAAAATATGGCAAACAGCTCGGCGGTAAATACTGAACTGGCGTCTGGAAGGCGGTACTTGCGAACGTCGCCATGGTATACAAAAGCGGAACCCGTCGCACTACCCATCCGTGAGCCATCAGTAAATACCGGAGTATGAGTCCGGTATCGGCCCAGAACTGCGGTGAAAAGTTGGTGAAACACCGAGTGAGGGGTAGCTAACTTCGCACTGCTCGACAGCTCCAGGTCAAAGCGTGCACGCTGGAGCTGCCATGGAGGGTATCGGCCATGCGAATGCCGCTCTACGGCTGGCAAGCGTAGATCGTGTGCGGTCAGAAGTTCTCGAAACCTGATGCCGCTTGGACGGGAGATAGTTGTATTCCGCGTATAACGGTACACTAGGTCTGGACGCAATACAGGTGGAAACGAAGGATGACCTGGATGAGCGGCCAACCTTGCCACGTAGGAACATAGTAAAAATACATTCATGTAAAAATATATTTAGGTTACAATATTACCTTTCTCCTGTGTGTGTGTGTATATGATATTACATATAATATACTAGAAGTAGTGATATATGTTAGAAAGGACTTAAAAGAATTCTGAAAAACATAAATATGACACAAGGAGTAAACAACAGCTAAATATCATCAGTTATAACACAACTTTAATTAGTAAAAGCAGAAGTATGCTGGTATTAAATTATATAATAAATTGTCAGAAAAACTCAAACCTGCCACCTCAGAGGCTGTTTAAAAGAAAGGTAAAACAATTCTTACTGCAGCATAGCTTTTATCCCATAGAAGAATTCTTATCTTAAATCTTATTGTATTCTTATCTTGAAATTGACAAATCTGACATTTCCTTGTAACAAAGATGTATACTCCATATTCCTGATATGTCCTATATCATGTATATGATCTACTGGACCAATAAACTTAAACTTAAAATTTATACTGGAAAAACAAAAAGAAAATTGAAAACAAGGTTTAATAAACATATTAAGAATCTTAAGCATAAACAACAGAAAAAATCAGCTATAGCTACAGTGGCACATATTGTGGGCTATCAAAGCTATCACTAATTCCCATATCTAAAGTAAACTAGAAATTAATAAGTAATATTAATAATAATTGCAATACTAGCAAGATTCCCTCATGAAGAATTAGCACATTGGAGGAATATATCTCATTCTCTACCATTGAACAGATGGGAGAACAGAGCTTCAGGTACTGGCTGTTGCAGTCTTCACTAAGATATGGGCACGGAGGAATGAGACAGGGAAATGAAGGAGCAAGCAGCCACAACTTCGGAATCCCCTATACTCACATGAGCGTTTCCAAAATGTGCCGCATGAACATGACTAGCTTGGAGTTATCAAGAACGATTTATTTTTAATATTGTGCAATTGTTACAGTCCTCAACAGCTGCGTTAGTATTAGTATTATTTTTCTCATAGTGTACAATGTACTAAGACAGTTGCTAGTACTAATTTTTTGAAATGGATAAACAATGTGCAACAAAATAATTAGTAAAACGACCGTACAGTTGAAATACAAGCATAAGTTAGTGATAGTAAAACAGGGAAGGCCTATTCCAGCTCTTACACACTTGCAATGTGAGCAGAAGGAAAAAAATAGGAATTTTTAGAAAAGAAGTTTGAACATAAAAAATTATAAGTATGTCCGGCTGACTGGTTCATGTGAATTAAATAAACTTTATTGCTGGCCATGCTTCTTTGCAACTAAGAAATCACCCTGAAATACAATAGGTTTTGAAATTTTAGTGTATTTAATCACAGCTTTGGATAAACACAAGAGAACAACAATTAGAAACATAGGCTTTGAAGAAATATGGTCAGAAATTATCAGTGTTATTAATGAAGATGACGAAGAATGGCTTAGAAAGAGAAATTGTAATGAAAATGAAACCCGTTTTTGGTAATTAAGGATTTTCTGTGAAGTCCTGGACACATTAACAACTCTAAATTAAGAGTTGAATAACAGAAACAGTTGAATTTTCTGTCCTTACTGGATTCTAAACATTCTGCAAGCTACAATACAAGTTTTCCAACAAAGTATTATGTGAATCAGGAGAACCATATGTTTCCTATTTCGATACACTATCTTGGAAAAATGAACTGAAAGCCTCACAAACCTAAAAAAAAATTGTTTTATTGTTCCATTTATACCCCACCTTTAACTACAAAGGTCATATCACCAGCCTTTTCCATGGAACATGTTACCTATTAGTAATGGTGTTACTTGTTTAGCTTTATGTTTTCTTTTTTTAATTCACACATACATTCATACTTCCAGACTCTGAGGAGGATAAGGAATAATCTTGGCTGGAGAAAAATTCCTACCACCACATCCTGGGAATCAAACCTGGGACCCCTCTTACAACAGGTAGGTGCTCTACTGACTGAGCTATGGGGCCAGCCTAAAAAATTTTCTAACAAGTCCATTCAAACCATTGCAAATTATATGAAATCATATGGATTTCATGTGGTGTAAAGTGAAGTTTATACACTATGTGAACTGATTTTAACATTTCCTTCAACTACTGCAAGTGCAGAAAAGAGTCTTTCAGCCTTGAAACTAATAAAATCGTATTTATGGCCAAGAGAACAGCAAATTGGTCTTGTATAATTTGGCTCTTCTATCGGTGGAAAAAGACATTTGTTTCATTGAGAAGACATCACGAGAAATGGTTTTCTGATTGTTTATTGTTATTGTTATCAGCTGTAGAAATTATAATGTTGTTGTTAGCTAATGCTGGATTTCTGACAATGAAGTCATTAATCCTCTTGCTCTCCAATATTTTTCACTGATGGATGGGGCACTAGAAGTGGCCGGGCATATTTGAAGGTGGTCTCGATCCATTTCCTCTTGCAGATCACATAGAGGACAGAGTGGTGAAGAATATATCCCAATTCTGTTTAAATGTTTTGCCAGACAATCATGTCCTGTAATCAACCTGAAGGTTGCAACTGCTGTTTTTCGAGGATACTCAGGAATCACTGTTTGAATGTTTGGTAGTTCCCATCTTTTATTCTTTGATTTTTCATAGTAATATTTTGCAATAATTTTTTTGAATTCAGAGTTGACTAATCTTTTAGCTGCATAAAATGGTAAATTAACTATAGATTTTTGTACACCGCTGGTACCCTTTTTTGCAAGAAAATCAGCTTTCTTATTACCACTCAGTCCACAGTGAGCCGGTATCCATTGGAAGACTAGGTGTTTTTGAAGTGCTGTTAGATGGCTAAGCATCTTCCAACATTCTATAAGAAATTATAATGTAATTCATAGCATCAGAATACATATGCTTATACATAATTACATATAAAGAACTTTTACGAAGATAGTTATTTATATACATCTACACTAATATATACATCTACAATCTATATGGTTAGTCCCCAAAAAGAAAATATTTATATCAAAAATATTGTAAATTTAGCTTATTTTTCATGTTGGTAATGATTTGGTTAGTGTTAAATGTGTTACACCATTGTTTCATTGTTGAGAATATTATTTGTTTACTAGCATCATTAATGTTAATTATTATGTTCCAATTCAATGTATATAATTATAAGAATAATTTAAATGTAATATTAAAAGTGTTGGGAGGATAGATTGAGATCGCTTCCTCAACATTTTGAGAACTATAGAATATATATGCAAGATGACGTCATAGCGGACGCCGTAAAATATGTGTATACGCGTATGAGTAAAAACACATAGTTAAAGAATGCGACAGATTCAATCTCTCTTAGCCTCCAATGCCAAAACACGTGTTTTTAATGTGTGCGAAATAGGACGCTATAAGTGAAATGTCCATTGACAAGCTACAATGAAAACGTTGAGGAAGTTGATCCACGTGCATAGAATGTCTATTAATGTGACATCCATGTAATATACAGTAAAAAAAAAGGTGAGAATAAAACATTGCAAGACTTCATACTGTGTCCACGTTATTCATCCTGTACCTCCACCCGAGAACTACAGAGTTGAAAGCTCTTCACCTACAAAGTCATCTTATTTGAAAAACTGCAGAAGATGAAGAACTCAAAAGAAACCTGTCCTTTATATTAGCACATTTTTCTACTCTTCCTGCAGTCCATTGCAGGTAGTGTAGGGCAAAAAGTTTAAAAAAAAAATTAATTCTGTTCTTTCAAAAAACCCTGGATACTCACAAATCTGCAAAATTTGAGACATTCTCGAAGGCAAATCTACGGGTAGTCCTGAACATTTGCCCCTTTCTGTGGAGCAAATATCAGCTTTTAAGTACTCGCCAATATCATCCTGTGACATGGAAAATACTTTTTCAAGATACAAGAGCATCTTAATAGACTACAGGAGAAGATTTTCCATGGGAAGTATCCATCACACAATGATGGTAAATTGTAATTTATCTCTTAATTTGGATGTGGAAGAAAAAGTATCTACTTCTCAGCAATAACATAGTAAGTTTGCATAGGTACAATGCCTAATTTTGATATTTTTAGTGCATGTTTTAGTGCATAATTAGCACATTTTAGGGGAATATTTGCATGCATATTTCAATTTCGTTTAGGGCATTAACTTCCTAACTCTGATTATCAGTAATACCAAAATCATTATCTGTGTAGCTCAACATTTAATGACAATTAAAAGAGTGCCTTGTTCTTAAATGCTTGTATGACTCTCACAATTGTAAAATTTTTAACGTTTGCTGAGTGATATCGTTTTAACATTGTATTGTGTTTCCTTTCACTCAGTGATGTACAAATCTGCTCTAGTAACTCAAATTATTCTATACGGTGTCACATAAATATTAATGTACATACCTCTATTGATGATATAATTGTAGTACTATTTTTCCTTGCTTGTTTATTTGTTTTTGTATTGAGAAAGCTAAAATTCTATAAAGAATCTGCAGAGAATAATTTGAATTGAACTGAATGTATTGCTGCAATATGTCTTTAAAATAACACAACTTACATCATGTTTCTCAGGAACAATACTTGAAATCAGACCCCACACAATACCAAATATCAGTCCACAAAAAACAGAAACTGGGGGCCGGAGAATCTGATAAGCCAATGAGCCTGAAATAAATACATAGAATGTTTTACAGGACATATTATTAGCAAATATTCAGGGAAATAATCTTAAGGTTCATCAAAGTTCTAAGGCTTTCACGGCCGGTGTCAATACTAGATGCACTATTAACCGGGCTTGTGGGCCGTGGTCTATTGGGTTCCTTCTTCTTCCCAAACGTTTCGTCTGCGACTACGGCAGACATCTTCAGTGGCGGCGAGGTCGAAGTTTCCTAGTGGAGATCTCAGCACCGACTGCACTGGTCACCACCAGAGGTGCGGTATTTATGTCGGCGGCAGGAGGGGAGGTACGTTGTGATTGGTCTGGGTGGCCAGTGGGCTGGACTTGTACCAGCGGAGTACTACAAGGAGCTGGCGTCTGATTGGCTGGAGAGGGGTTCTGGATTTTTGTTTTTGTTAACGCTGTTTGCCATATTCTGTTGAGTTGAAGTCCTTCCTCTTTGCGATTGATATTATTTTTGTGCTTGAGTATTTCAATGGCTTCACGGAATAAGCGAGAATAGTAGTGGGATGTAGATGCCAGAATATCTGTGTTGCCATATTGGATGATGTGTTCCCCTTCTTCGAGTATGGCATGTTTCGCAATTGCTGATTTTTCTGTTTGACCCATGCGACAATTTCTTCTGTGTTCTTCAATGCGGGTTTTTATACTACGTTGTGTGGTTCCGATGTACACCTTGCCACACGAACAAGGTATTCTCTATACTCCTGCGGTGGATAGAGGATCCCTGGGGTCTTTGGCGGAACGGAGTATGTTACAAATCTGTTTAGTGGGCTTGTAGACGGTGTCAATGTTGTGGCGTTTAAGTAGTTTGCCTATGCAGTCTGTGACTGATCTGATGTACGGTAAAAAGGCCTTGCCCTTCCTATTGTTTGTGGTTGTTTCTGTGATGTTGGGACCTTTACTAGGGCGTAATGCTCTCTTAATTTCTCGTTTTGCGTAGCCATTAGAGTGGAGCGCTGACTCTGAGTGGCAGAATATGGCAAACAGCGTTAACAAAAACAAAAATCCAGAACCCCTCTCCAGCCAGAGGCCAGAGGCAGTTCGAGTCGAACGGGGGCGATGGTTGCCCCGTCCGAGTGTCTTGTCCGCAGTACCCAGCCGTTATACGGCTTAACCTGCGCGATGGTTTCGATGAGATCGCTACGGGGATGTATGTTACACTAGGAAATGATTTGTGGAAACAGGGGTTTTTATATGGGCAGAAGGGGTGGTTGGAAGGGATTGGTCCGCGAGTGGGCTGTGCGCGGCTTCTGATTGGTCGTTTCCGGTCAGTCAGGTGACGCGCTAATCCCCTCCAGGGTTCTGGCCGTCAGTCACTCACCGAGAGGTGAACTGAAACAGGTGTTTTCTCTGTTTTGGATACAGATTGTACTTTCGCCTTTCCCATCTTCAAAGTTAAACCGCCGGACTTAGAATGTCCTTTGGTAGTCTTTTCGATGGTAGTCGGCTTGGCTCTCTCTGGTCGTATTGACCCAGAGTATTCACCAGTGGGTTAGGGTGGTTCTGGAGTTTGTTGTACATTGTTCGAGCGCGGGTTTTAATCACGTCGATAATGTACGGGATACCGGAATGTTCGTGAAGGATATGGGCAGGAAATCTCCAGCCGGTATCATAGATCATCCTTAATGCCCGGTTCTGCAGCGTCTGGAGTCTGATGAAGGTGGACTTTGCCACCACTCCCCAGATCTCACATCCGTACAGGACCAGAGGCGGGATGATCGCTCGATACAGCTGGAGCTTCAGGCGTAAGGGCATGGTTTGGGATCTGAGTATGGGATATAGCTGCCGGAGAGCAGCATGGCCTTGTAGTACCTTGCCCCTGACGTGATGTCTATACGTCAGCCGCCGGTCCAGCGTGACTCCGAGATACTTCGCCGTAGTGACCCAGGGGATCCGACGGTGCCGAAGCACGAGGTCTCGCGGGAGCCGGTTGGCTATCGTATTAGCCAGGAGAATCGCAGAGCTTTTCTCCGGGTTAATCAACATACGCCAGTTCTCGCACCATCTACTGATGGCACGGAGATGGGCTTGTACTTGTTGGAAACTGTAGCGCGGATTCTTGTTAGCAGCGATCATAAGATCGTCCGCATACTGACAGATGTGTGTGTTTGGGTGCATGGGGAGATCGGCCATGTAAGCTGCAAAGAGCGCCGGTGACAGTACACTGCCCTCGGGGACTCCTGCGCCAATGGGCCTCTCTCTAGAGAATGATCCCTCCACCTTCACCCGGAAGCTACGTTCCTGTAGGAAACTAGCCACCAAGTAAATGTATGGAGGGGGGATTTCGTGCTGTATGAGCTTGTAGACAAGCCTCTCATGCCAGGTGGTAGAAAATGCCTTTTCCACGTCAAGCAACACTGCCACCGTTTTAGCCCTCTCCTGGTAAGCCAGGGAAGCTTTTTCGGCTACACGCAGTAGTTGCTCGGTCGTGGAGTGGCCAGAACGAAAACCAAACTGATGTTCAGGAAGGAGACCTTTTTCCTCCAATAGAGGTCCGAGGCGGGACAGGAACAGTTTCTCGAATACTTTCGAAATAACTGGTAGGAGACTGATGGATCGATAACTGGATGGAAAGACCGGATTTTTGCCCTGCTTCAGAACGCATACCACACGCGCCTGTTTCCAGATAACTGGAAAATACGGGTCAAGTGCATCACGGCTCTATGGGAAAGGTGCTGGAGCATTTCCGCTGTTACGCGGTCCTGTCCAGGGGATTTTCGGGCTTTTAGAGAGTTGATGGTGTTAGTTACCTCGCGAGGGGTAACTATCGGGATGTGAAACTCCTCGTGGCCCGCGGGTCCGACTTCTAAGAAGTCTTCTACCGCCTGTTCCACGAGGTCAGTATGGTCATCGTTCTGTGGATCTTCCCTGGGCTGGAATTGAGTTTCCAGATTGTCTGCTAGCGCCTCTGCTTTTTCCCTCGGTTCAAAGACAAGTCTTCCCCGAGGGCTATGCACAGCATGCTGGTGTACAGATTTATCTTTCCGCAAGCCTCGGACGATGCGCCACGGTTTCCTCTCCTAGAGGTTTACGTGACGCATTGTTTCGTCCCAAGCTGCTTGCCTATGTTTTCTTAGGAGTCGTCTCACCAGGGATTTGAACCTCTGGTGTATTACTCCTATCCTAGGATGTCGGAATCTCTGCCATAGCCGTCTGACAGCATTCTTTGCTTGGATGAGGCGTTTAAGTGGAACAGGGATAGATGTCGGGTTTGGTGCTTCGGTAGGGATGCGGTGTGTGTGTGAGCACGCACCGCATTTAGGACAGAGGTAGAAAACTCCGCGGCTGCCTCCTCGAGAGCCTCGATCGAGTCTATTCGAGGATTTGCCTCCACGGAGTTTTGAAGGGCAAGGACGGCTGCGTCCCAGTCGACTTCTTCCACCCAGTCCGGTACTCCCAGCGCAGTGAGAGTAACGTCTGAGTCGACCACAACAGGGTTGTGATCAGAGTCCAGAGCATTAATCACAGAGAGGTCCAAGTGAAATGGTATGTTTTTGGTGATCATGAAATCAATGACATCCGCGGCGCCGTGTGCCGGGTAGTGCGTTGGACCTCTCGGCCCGTGCGTGTGAAGGGCGGGGTTCCCGCTAATGAGACGGTACAGTCCCCGGCCCTTAACGTTCTGGGTGCGGCTGTGCCAGCTTGGGTGTTTAGCGTTGAAGTCGCCTGCAATGCAAACCCTGTGGTGTAGGTTCAGGAGTGCCGTGATGTCAGCTTCATGGAAGCGTCTATCCGGCGGGTCATATACCGCCACAAGCACGAGGTCGATCCCGCCCAAGGATAGCCTTATGGCGGTTGCTTCCAGGTGTTGTAGCGGAGGAATGGTAACAGGAGTGTGGGTGAGATGGTTCTTTATGAAAATGGCAATACCACCGCACTGTCGGCCGACCCGATCAGACCGATGGGCGGCGTAACTTGGCAGGGTAAACTGTACACCGGCGTGCAAATGCGTTTCACAGACCATCAGGATATCAATCCCGTGACTGTCTACGAACTCTAACAGGCCAGGTCTCTGGTCTCTAACTCCATTTGCGTTCCAGAACGCAGCTCTAAATGAACGCACAGTTCTATGCGCCATTAAGAGCTCGTGGAGTTAGAATAGAGGTCCTTACCCGTTTGAAGTACCGTGAGATGCTTCTTCACAGCGGAAATCCCGAGGTTGTGAATGGTGTCCCTGCAGCGTCGTAGGATTGGGAAGGAGCGCTGAACTAAGTCTGCGAACCAGGTCGCCAACTGAATAAACTCAGCCATGTCCTCAGATGCAAATGCGTCTCCTACGGATGGTTGCGAGCTGTTTTGAGGCACTGGTGCCTCAGGATTGGCTGGGCCAGTCCGGGCGGACGGGCTAGCATTGGCGGGCTCAGCTGGTCGCTGGTTGGCTGACACAGCTGGAGCTTTAGATGCTGGTGGAGGGGGGAGTTTCTCAACATTGTTGTTGGGATTCTGCCCCACTGCAGGTTGTTTTGTGGTTTTATCCACAGACCGTTTCTTCTTGCCCTTCTTTTGGGGACGTTGCTCCTTCGGAGCGATGCTTCCCGACAAATGCCAGCTGATTCATTTCTCTAAGCGGCGTCACACTTTGGCAACGGACCTAACGGTCGGTGGTCAAATATTGCACTGCCGTCAGCAAGTTAAATACTTAGGTGTTACCTTGGACCGCACAATGTGTTGGTCCACCCACATAAAAAATAGCGCCAATAAAGGCAGACAGCGGCTAAAGTTGTGCGCCCCCATCTTCCGTAGTAAACAGTTGCGACTAAACTCAAAACTTATACTATATAGGTCATTTATTCTCTCGGTGGTCCTGTATGCATGTGTGGCCTGGGCTAATGCCTCCAAAACTGCCCTCAAACAACTCCAAACCCTCCAAAACCTCTCCCTCAGAAAAATCCTCTCTGCTCCACTCCTCACCACCACCCAAACTCTTCACCTCGAAACTCATATCCCGTTCATCCCGGAGGCAATAGACAAAAGAGCAATGGCGGCATGGACGCGCATTAGGAACTACGAAAATGACGTGATCGCTAACATCGGCAAAGGCGAGCCGAAGCACCGCAAGCATACTAGGATAAAAATGTTCTAGAAGCGGCTCGGCTCGCCGACTAATGCGCGTCCACGCAACCTCGTCCCTAAGCCACATACATGTTCCGGCAGAGGCCCTCGCCTCGGAAAATATTCAGGAGCTGCCACCGCGGGACAGTGTATATAGTGTCAAAACTGTAAATAGTGTAGTGCGCTGGGACGCATATTTCTGGTGTGCCCAGTGAAGATGTGTGTGTATGTGTGTACGAGTGTGTGTGTGGGTGAATGCGTGCGTGTATGTGTCTGTATATAATTTGTAAATATGTACATATGTATATATAACCCAAAGACGAAACAGACAAAAGACAAAAGAAAACTATTCTTCGTGACCTACAGATGGTCACCGTATGGGTTTTTGTATATAGCGAAAACTGTAAATATGAACAAAGTCAACTGTAAATCAATGTAAATATAGCCTGTAAGCCGGGCCCAATGTACCGGCACCAGGCCAATACTTTTACAATAAATAACTTGAACTTGAACTTGGAGCGATGCTAGGCGTTGGAGCTGTCTCGCTACTCGCAACCGTAGGTGTGGCGCTATCTGGGACCGGCTCAGCTACTGTGGCGGCGACCTGGCTTGTAGGGCCCACTTCCGCGGCCTCGGCCTGTGCGAGAGCACTTTCGTGTCTCGCCAGCGCCGCGGCGAAAGAGACCCCCCCGCCTGACCTCAGCGTCAGCCTTGCCCTGTTTTCCTTGCATTATAGCAAGTCGTCTAGGGCACCCGCGATAGATGCCTATGTGGCAACCATTACAGTTAGCGCACCTTTTGTTCTCCATTGGAGTCGGGCAATCCTTTACCAAGTGCTCGCCCGCACAACGGAGACACTTCAGAGCCCTCTCACAGGCAAAACTGGAGTGGTGGAAGCCCAGGCACTTGTAGCACTGGGCCGGCCCCTCCCTGCCGTGATAGGGCTCAACTGTGACTCGCGTATGATATAGGCGAGTTACCTGGTCTATCTTAGGGGTTCCCTCCCCTTGTTTGATGATGGCCACTAGAAATAGCGGTAGGGGCACCTTGGTAGGTTTCCCCTCCTTCACCTTAGTTGTGGTGAGTTGCACCACGGACCGCGGTTCCATTCCGTGTTCGTCCATCAGGCCGGCACGGATGTCCTGGGGGTCTGTCTCAGAATCAAGACCCCTGATGACCCTGCGAACCACGTGGGGTCGCTGAAGCGAGTACGTGTGGAATTTAATTCCACACGCTTTCAGCACCTCCTTTGTGGCCGCATGGTCCCCAGAGGTGGTGGTTCTAATCACAACGCGCCCTGGATGCCGCGTTGCCTGAAATTCCGCCCTTAGCTTTCCCTTGAGTTCCTTCATCACTTTGACGTGATTCGGGAAGGGGTCAGACACAATAGGTGGGATTTTCTCCGCCTTTTGTGCGGCTTGGTGCTGGGGGGACGCTGCAGGTCCCTGTGAAGGAGCGGGTCCGTCTGGATTTCAACCAGAACACCTTTTCCTACGGCTCTGTACCAGTACAAAGCCATCATCGTCCGGCAGTGCAGGAGTAGGGTTAACGGGAGCTGGTGGTGTGAGTGGGACTACTGTCCCTTGGTTAACAAGGCCCACGGCCTTTTTAACCTTCGGCCTAGTCTTGGCCCTAGTGAGTGCCTTGGCTTTCGCCTTGGCGATACTCACTCGGGGACCGGGTGAGGGGTTCGAGGTAGAGGGTGTCGAGGGAGTCGAAACCATGTCAGGTCTTACCTGTTTGCTGGTACTGGGAAGGTCTGTCATGGTCGGTGCAGGTGCCATTCGGCTCCCCACAGAGGGCCGGACGCCTTGCGGCGCGCCTATTGAGGTTCCAACGAACCCCGGGTCCAGACCTGAGTCCGGACCCTTGGCTACAACCTTGTGGGGCTGCGGTAACGTCAGTCTGTCTGAGTCTGTTGAGTCTCCTCCGGCCTGGCTGGTATGTGGAAGAGCTCTACGAGCCTCTTCCAGTAGACTGGCGAGTAGAGGGCCAATGCCCACTGCCTGTCTCGAGTCGGGGCAGCTCCGGGAAAGCTGCCTCGGTGGTGTCTTCTTCTCCTTCTTCAGTTTGGAGTGCCCTAAAATCTGCTTACCAGATCTCTTATAGGACACTACGCGACGGACTAGTGGCGCCCGCCTGGCAAGTGCTCTTTATAAACTGGCGCGGTGCGACGAGGCTGCTTTCTGGCGAGAGGTCACGCAGTTGGCTCTCCTGTTCTCCCAGTGGTCCAGTCGAGTAGAGTCGAGGCGTCGACGATGCGAGCTCATTCACCATCCAATGAATGACTCTCTCCAGCCAATCAGACGCCAGCTCCTTGTAGTACTCCGCTGGTACAAGTCCAGCTCACTGGCCACCAGGACCAATCACAACGTACCTCCCCTCCTGCCGCCGACATAAATACCGCACCTCTGGTGGTGACCAGTGCAGTCGGTGCTGAGATCTCCACTAGGAAACTTCGACCTCGCCGCCACTGAAGATGTCTGCCGTAGTCGCAGACAAAACGTTTGGGAAGAAGAAGGAACCCAATAGACCACGGCCCACAAGCCCAGTTAATAGTGCATCTAGAATCTTAAGGTTAATAGAGGGAAAAGTAATGTTAATAATTGAATATTATGTATTGAATTTTGGAACCCATTTGCTTCCTTACACTGTAAATTAACAGGACACATTTTGGAAGCTCTTCCTTCCATTATCTGTTGCAACTCAACTAACTCAGCCAGAGCTTCTGAAATATGCCCTGTTAATTTAGTGGCAGAGAAGCAAACATGTCCCAAAATTTGAATACATAATGTTCATTTATTACAATTTGTTCACTGTTACAAAGCTTCAAAAAAGTCAAAGTAACGTTATTTGAACATTGAACTAGTTATAAAAGAATTGATTTGACTATCAATGAAGATGTAATTGAGCAATTAAAAGATATGCTTTTTGGGTTTTCAAGTGGATAGTAATCTAAAATTAATTAATCATGTGGATAAATTATGTAATAAAGTTATATGTTATAAGCAGATTCTCTAAACATTTAACTGTTCGTGTTGAGGTATTAAAGCATGTTTATTATGGATTGATACAAAACCATATTAATTATGGAATTGAAGTTTGGAGAGGTGCTGATATTCAGCAATTTGAATAGAATACTTGTTCATCAATAAATGAGCTTGAGAATTATAATAAAATAGGACAGAAAGTATCTTGCAAACATATTTTTAAAATTCAAAATATACTAACAATTATTTCTCTATATATTTGAGAGGTAGAATTGGAACTGAAAAATTCAATGCCACAGCAGGGATTTGAACCACAGACTGTCTGCTTACCAGGCAGATGCTCTAGCAATTCATATTTCTCCCAGAGCAGCTGCCTGGTAAGCAGAGGGCCTGTGCTTCAAATCCCAGTTGTGTATTTGAAAATGTCAACAGCAAGTTTATTGGCATAAATAAATAATAATTGCCATCTCTGTATATGCTTGAGGTTATTTTATCAGTTTTAAATGGAAGATATGGCATAACTCATAATGGTGACCACAACAATTATAAGAAATCAGAATAATTTCTTTAGAATATCTATTACAAAGAAAGCCACTGGAAAGGATTCTTTCATGATTAATGGTATGTTGTACAATAAATTTGCACCAAACTTAAAAATACTACCTAAAAATAAAACAGTTTAACTCACATTGAAGAAATGCTTAACTGAAAGATGCTTATATAGAATATACAAGTTATAAAGTTCAAGTTAAGATTGCAGTCTGTGAATGAATGAATAAATTTATTTATGCTCAAAAACAGTACAATTAAACCAACTTACAACAAAATAAATAAACAAAAAGCCTATCTACAATATCCTTACTTTCAATTCTACAATATCTTTCCTACATTATGTGAGTTGCTAATTTTATTCCTTTGACCCATCATACCTTTAACTTTGCCTTTTTGTTGCAATAAATTGTGGGGTTTTTAAATTTAATTTACACAGAAACCGTTGAATCTATTGAAATATGCCAAAGGAAAAAGTTGTCATTTATTCAATTTTCTGTGAATATAGCCATAAATTAAGAACCTTCAATTAATAATTATTCAGCCAAGTGATGATAAATATTTTTGATAAGAATATTTTTTTCTAGAAAACTATAAACTTTTCAACATTTTGGTATTAGACTTTCTTGTTATTCACAACATGACAAATTCACTGTTAAAGTCTGATGGATCATTTCACTTCCACCCAGCACGTATATCAATAATGTAAGTGAAAAGTATGCCAATAGTAACAAAAGCACATATGTTAAACATCTGATGTGTTGCATTCACAGGACTTTCTCTACTCTTATACTAACCATTCTTACAAACTCTTATTCCTATTTTTTCTTCATCCTAGTTAAGCTAAATACTTGCAAATATTACCTTATTATTTCCTTGTAGATGCAAGGAGAATATGGGAATACATCAGGCTCTGAGTGATAATCAAATCTTTTAAAGCTTTGAGATTCTGTTCTCTTTGTATAGCTAACATATAAAAATCTTATGTGTTGTACTCACATGAATTTCTCTACTCTTGTACTAATCATTCTTAAAAACTCTTATTCCTATATCTTCTTCGTGTTAAGATAAACATTTGTACAAATTATCTTTTGCTTATTTCCTTGTAGGTGCAAGGGGAATACTAGAATACAGTAGGCTTTGTGCAATAGCCAAATATTTTAAAGCTTTGAGATTACGTTCTCTTTGCACACTTTGCACACATATAAAAAAAATGAACAACTATGTTCCAATTCATGAAAACTTTAAGTTTTCTGAAACTCACACACATATTAAGGAATATCTCTGAAATAGTTCACCCTACAAGAAAATTTACTGAGACATAAATTGTGTATCTTAGCATGATCTACATTTTTTGTAGAGTATGATTTGGTCTATCTCTAACAGTTTACCAGTTATCCAAAAGTCATCCAGAGTACATACGACTACAGGAGCTGTAGCCAGAAAATTCAAAATATACATTTCATTTGTCATAAAAATATCTCAAACATATGACCTTTTTATCAAAATCGTTAGAGCCACTTTCAAGAAAATCAAAATTTTTGAAAAATTTTCCATGTAAAGGGTAGTTAAGGTGGGGCTATTTTCTTCAAAATCTCGGGTCGCATCCTTGAAAGACATTAAACTTAAATACCAAATTTGTTTTTAACCGACTTTTCGTTTTTGAGTTATGCTGTCCAGACTGACAGACACACACACACACACATACATACACACATACACATGGACATTTTTCTAAAAATGTTTTTTTTTTTATTCAGGGGGTCTCAAAACATATTTCCGATGAAATCTCGACATCAAATTTTTGGGTGGAATACAATACTTCCCCTATTTACCAGTAGAGAAAGTAAAAAAATGAATAGCAATGTTCCATTTGACAGAAGTATAAGTTCTCCAAAACTTACGCAAATAACAAGGAATATCTCCGAAATGGTTCACTCTACAAAAAAAGTTATTTAGACATAAATTGTGTGTTAGCAAGATGTACATTTTTTGTACCGTAAGATTTTGTCTATCTCTTACAATTACCAGTTATGCAAAAGTCATCCAGAGTAAACAGGACTACATGGGCTATAGCCAGAAAATTCAAGATATACATTTCATTTGTCATAAAAATATCTCTAACATGTGGCATTTTAATCAAAATTGTTAGAGCCATTTTCAAGGAAATAAAAATGTTCGAAGGATTTTCTGTGTAAATGGTAGTTTAGTGTGGAGGAATTTTCTTCAAAACCTTCATATTGCATCCTTGAAAGACATTAAACATAAATACCAACTTTGGTTTTTAACTGACTTTTCCTTTTTGAGTTATGCTGTGCACAGACTCACAGATACACAAAGACCTTTTTCTAAAAATGCTTTTCTTGGATTCAGGGGGCCTCAAAACTTATATTTCTGGAGAAATCTCAATATTGAATTCTTGGGTGGAATGCAATACTTCCTCTAATGCAGTAGAGAAAGTAGAAAAGGTAACAAAAGCATATACAACAGCAGAGATATAGCCAATAAATTTACTCAACCTTATAATAAATTTAATATACTCGAAAAGTATTTGATAAAAGATGACAGAACATTAAAAGAATCTAGATACTAGAAATAAAAAAATCTGATGTGTTGCACTTACACGACTTTCTCTACTCTTGTACTAAACATTCTTACGAACTCTTATTCTTCTATCTTCTTCGTGTTAGATGACATAAACATTTGCAGAAATTATCTTATTGCTTGTTTTCTTGCGCATCCAACGGGAATATCGGAATACAGTCTTTGAGTGATAGTCAAGTCTTTCAAAGCCTTCAAATTCCATTCTCTTTGCACGGTTAACATAAAAAAATTAATAGTGATGTTCCATTGGACAGAAGTATAAGTTCTTCAAAACTTACACAAATAATAAGGAATATCTCTGAAATGATTCACTCTATAAAAAAAAATTATTTAGACAAATTGTGTGTTTTACGAAGATCTACATTCTTTGTACAGTAAGATTTGGTCTATCTCTTATGGTTTACCAGTTATGCAAAGGTGATCCAGAGTAAATAGGATTACATGGGCTATAAAATTCAAGATATAATTTTATTTGTCAAACATATCTCAAACATATGGCATTTTAATCAACATTTTAAAGAAAATCAAAATTTTCGAAAAACTTTCCATGTAAAGGGTAGTTTAGGGCAGAGGAATTTTCTTCAAAATCTTTGTATCACATCCTTGAAAAACATTAAACTTAAATACCACCTTTGGTTTTTAACTGACTTTTCATTTTTGAGTTATGCTGTCCACAGACTGACACACACACACACACATGCGTGCTCTTTTTGGATTCAGGAGACCTCAAAACATATACTTCTGGTGAAATTTCAACATCAAATTTTTGGGTGGAGTACACTACCTCTTCTACTATACATTGTAGAGAAAATAAAAATACAAACAGTACCTCTAGATTCAATGCTCCAATTGGAAGAATTAGAACAGGCAGTGAAGATGTCATTAAAAAAGAAAGAATAACCAGGACCAGATCTTATACATCCAGAGTACATTAAAAATTTAGGAAGAAGAACTAAAAAGACATTATTTGAAATCATTAATGAAATATGGTATGAACAAGAGAATATGCCAAGTGTTGTGTTGTGTTTCAAGCTTGTGAATATGCGTGACAACTTGAAAAACAAAACAAGGGGCATGTGAGACAGAATATGTGGTCAGACCCCGAAAAGAAAATATTTATGTAAATTTTTATTGTAAATATAATTTATTTTTCATGTTGGTAAGGATTTGTTAAGTACAGAGAGTGTTATACCATTGTTTGAGAATATTATTTGTTTAATAACGTCATTCATGTTTAGTTATATGTTCAAATTTAATGTATATTATTATATTAATTATTTTAGACTTAATATTAATTGTGTTGCGAGGATGGATTGATATCGCTTCTTCAACATTTTGGGAACTATTTAACATGTAAGATGACGTCATAGGGGTCGCCGTAAAAAGTATATGCATACGCGTATGAATACAGATGCGTTGTTAAGGAATGTGCTAGATTCAATGTCTTAGTGTCCCATTTACCCTTTCATGCCTGGTGTATCTTGTAAGATACATAGGCTTTTTTTCCTATTTGTACTAGTATTAACTTTTTTCTGCTATATTCTTGTTATACTGTCTGTCACCAATTAAAAATACATATTTAAGACGCAACCGCAGTCAAATGATACCCCGTTATCATCCACGCGTGCCATCACACCGATTATTTTACGTGGGTCCTCCCCGTCCTTTACCACAGGCACATTTGACGGCGGTTGCCGAGACTCGAACTCACGACCTCAGGCTTTGAGTGCATGGCCAGTGCACTACGTGTTGCCTTAACGATCATGGCTAATCAAGCCAGCAGGCTGAAGGTGTTCCAGACCGCCTAATCTAAACCAATTTCGAATTAGAGGAAGAACTGCATAAGTAGCAAAATAATTCAGGCATGAAAGGGTTAACAGAAGAGTCAAGACGTGTTTTCGAGATGTGTGAGTTTAGACGCAAAAAGTATAATTTAAAATGACAAGCAGTACGAAGAAACAGTTGAGGAAGTCGGTCTGCGTGTATAGAATGTTCACCTAAATATCACGTGTGTAATTCTCAGTGAAAAAGGTGCGAATAAAAGATTGTGAAAAGTTTTTATCCTGTGTCCACGTTATTTCATCCTGTACCGCGACCCGAGATAACGAAAGAGTCAAAAGCTCAGCACCATCACCATAGCATTATTAAAAAACCGCACCAGTTCTATGGCTAAGCTGAGCACGAACGTGTACTAAGCCATAGTGATTCAGCGGGCTGATTCCTATCTTACCATGCCGTGCTCTAAAGTTAGCCAATGGAAATCGCTTCCTTCGTGTTGCTCGCGCAAAAACAAATGCAACGCAAGACACACTCGTCTTAAATCGAGTCGAGATAACGCACGTACAACTTGGAAGTTTTACGTAAGCTAGCGCGTAGACATAATTCGGCGGCTGCTAAAGGGTGACAAAGTTAAAGTGTTATAACGTTGTAGTTGAAGTTAAAAAGTTACATTCTATTTAAATATCGTCGGCAGTTCTCTACAAATCTGGAAATTTACAAATAAAGTGATATGTTGGTTAATTCTTCGTTTGGTTCCATTCCTACCATAACCCACGCACACCCTGCAGATTAGGACCCTTGCTAGAGCTAGTCCGGACACCAAACACGAGATCTGATAGGTCTTAAAGACAACGTCTTCGACGGAGAGGAACGTTTGCGTCAGGGCTTAAATTCTAAAGAAACAAATAGCCAACAATGTAGAATGAATCCAATCTTTAACGGAATGTTTAAAACAACAAATAGACGAGGTCTAAAAAATTTACAAACACTCGTAAACTATAGGGATGGTGCGGTTTTTAATTATACGCAGGTGATGGTGCTGAGCTTTTGATTCTGTCTTTATCTCGGGTCGTGGTACAAGATGAAATAACGAGGACACTGGATAAAGCTTTTTCACAATATTTTATTCTCGCCTTTTTCACTGGATATTACACGCGTGTCACTTTAGTTAACATTCTATACGCGCTGACCGAATTCCTCAACGGTTTCTTCGTACTGCTTGTCATTTTAAATTACACTTTTAGCGTCTAAAAGTGCACATATCAAATACACGTGTTCTCCCTTCAGATAATGGGACGCCAAGACATTGAATCTAGCTCATTCCTTAACAACGCGTCTGTATTCATACGCGTTTGCGTATACTTTTTACGGCGTCCCCTATGCCGTCATCTTACATGTTAAATAGTTCCCAAAAATGTTGAGGAAGCGATTTAAATTCATCCTCGCAATACAATTAATATTAAATCTAAAATAATTAATAAAATAATATACATTAAATTTGAACGTATTACTAAACATTAATGACGTTATCAAACAAATAATATTCTTAACAATGAAACAATGGTATAACACTCTCTGTACTTAACAAATCCCTACCAACATGAAAAATAAACTATATTTACAATAAATATTTACATAAATACTTTCTTTTCGGGGTCTGACCAGATATTCTGTCTCAGAGATAAAAAAAGTTACTGCAACAATAACTTTCGTTCCAGTGAAAAATACGCTCAAATAAGTCATACTTTTAAGCGCGAGAACTTCTTGTTAAATGTACATGAAATAGGTAAATGTTGTTCTAAAGAAAAGTAAGATAGATAAACTCATTGAGATACTCTAAACAATTAACGATATGACGCTACATGAAAATGGCATAAAGTTATACTTTTATTTATTTTATTTATTTTTTTAAAATTTTTTTTTCTATTTTTTATTTATTTATTTTTTTTTTTTTGTCCAGATTTCGCAGTAATTAATGCAAACACGCCACCTATTTCAAACTTGTATGTTGGATGGCAATACGTTTCTGACAATGATATGTAAATGAAAAAAGTCAGTTGAGTCAAGTCCCTCGAAACTATCACAGATATTACAAATTAATATATTAATCCCAAAACTAGATTTAAATATACATATACGTTTTTCTGTGTTGGCAAGTTTGTATAATTTGTTCTATAATGATGTATCACGAGTAAAGTGAAGGTGAATGCTAAGCTTAATGAAAATAGCTCAGATGTACTACATTGTTGTATTGTATGTTCGTAAGTAAGGGTTATTTCTTAGTGTATTTAAAATTGTGTGTTTGTGTTAGAAAGATAATAAGACACGGCGTGTCATGTGTTTTGTATGTAAAGAGTTCATAAATTGCTAAGTGTTATGTATTTGTTTGCTAGCGAAAGTGTAATGTATGAAAGTATTTTTTTTTTCTAAAATGAAAACGCCCTGTGCTATGGGAAAAGGGCAATGACCTGAACATAAACAATACAAACTCAGCTTCCCCTAACCCAACGTAGAATGACCTATAAAGGAAACAGGGTCTATACTCAGAGGAAGTTTTACTAGAAAAGAAAATTTCACAAAGTTCCAAATCAATTATTCTTTTCTAGTAAGAGGCAAATATGAGACGCTACGTTTAGACCGGAAAGTCAAATAAAATGCTTTTTGTTGTTGATTAGGTAAATACATGTAATGAGTGTGATGAGGCGTGGTTGAGGAAAGTGTGAATAAGGATTTTTATGCACATGTGTTATTGTATATGTAATTGTTAAGGTAGTTATAACTTTTGAAAATTTAAAATATAGCTGTCGCAGTTACACTGTCCGGAACCCCGCCCTTCTCCTTTCTGACGAAAGTTAAAGGTTCGGAGGTGGGGAGTAATAAGCCAATAAGAATCTAGGATTTCAAAAACTAAATGTCGGGACGCGTAGAATAGTCCGTTAAGCCCAGCAGTAAGTAAGATGGAAGTGAATTGGCGGACGCGCGGGCTTTTGAAAGACAACAAAGTGGTCTCTCGTAACTGTCGTAAGTGCGCGGGTTATAGTTCTTCATGATCGCATTGGTCCGGGCAATAAAGGAAATAAGAGCACAGTGTTGTAACTAGAACAAAAACTCACGACCTAAGATATGTAACGGGAATCGACTAAATAAATTTCATAAAGCTACTCCTGGAAACTCCACAAACTGTTTTTATTTCCCACAATCCCACCACCTGAGATCGTCGGACCTTTTTACCAAAGGCCAGGGTCGGTGCTCCATCAACGAGGAATGGTGAAGCTAGCCGTGGATGGACATCAAGCCCACGACTAAAACGAGGAGAACCTCTACCACCCTCAACGAGGTAAAGAAAAACAGGTACCCGCCTTGACTGTCATTTGTCTTATCTAGTTTTATATCAGCAATTACTGCTCTGTGACCAGAACTTGGGTCTTCTATAACTTTTCTAATTTTTGAAACAATATCTGTTGTAGCTATCAAGAGGTCTGGTTACTGCCTGCTCCAGAGTAATCTATGAAGGTTGTGGGATCTTTATTATAAATCAGTTCAAAGATTGTGGTATTCAAAAGTCTTCCACTATCTTCCCTGGAGAATCCACTTTTTCATAACCCCATCTTTTGGAATTGGCATTGAAATCTCCAATTACGATTGTTTTATTTAATTGGTCAATAAGTGAGATATCTGGTTCATTCCTGGGAGGATTGTAAATACTGTGTAAATGTAGATGTGTTTTGTTATCCCAAAAATTTAGCTTTATTAATTCAGATTTATCTGTGTTGTCCATTTCTTTAACAGTTTGAAGGTAGAATTTAATATCCTTTTTGACTCCATCACCCTTCAAATGTATATCATAGTATCTTAGATTGTAAGCTATTGCTCACAAATAAGACGCAAAAACTGAACAGTTTAAATATGGTGTGAAAGTGTATACATGGGTAACGATCTTAAATGACACTCGCAAGCCTAGTCAGGCAGGCTAACGTTTACAAACTACCACTTTTAAACGAGGGCCACTGTCTCTAAGCGAGTGAATAGCTGTGAAGGGGAATGTAATTACAGATCCAGTCCGCGTTGCAACAGTTGTGGGATCATGTAATAGTTAAGGAAAATGAGTGATACCATCTAACTCATAAAGGATTGTTATAACATGCTACCAATATAAAAAACCAGAGGAAAGAAATTGCAGAATTAAAAATACTTGCATTCAGTCACTCCTTCTTTTCGCTTCTTTAATTGGTGCATTTTGAGACCGTATTTTGAATTATAAACAACATTATCAAACATAGTAATATAGATAATTTTATATATGCATGTCATATGTAATTAGAACCACATATTAAGTGTTAATTTTTATGTCAAGAGTATTCACCTAGTGCAGCTTCATTAAATGATTCGTATATATGTTTTGGCGTCTTATACTGCCACACACTGTGAAGCCATTTGGTGTAGACTTTGTGTATTTATTGGCGATCAGCGATGAGCACACAAGACTCATTTATTTATCTCGGCTCGTATTTGCGGAATAAAGCAGACACAGATACCATACGATTAAATTTGTGAACTTATTTATTTACACACTTCTTAACTATCACAATGACTAAGTCGTTACATTGTTACAGCACTTTGCTAAATACTTAGCACTGTTTGGTACGTCTGAAATTATACAATTTACAGTTCCGGGGTATTGCTGAAAAAATGGCTTCTATCTTATGCGAACGTGTTGATGATACTTAGATGCTCTGTGGCGTTAATCCCAGAATATTAGGAACATTTTCTTGTACGTTACCATGACAAAATCGCTCGGCTATTGTGTTCCTTAATAGTACCTTCTTATGACATCATGAACATCACGATGACGTCATACGTCGCGAATAATAAGTGATTTTATGATTATTTCGGATATGCAACGAAAATAACGTCAATTTACATTTCGAAACCCTTAATATGATATGATACAAATAATCATTAATTATGTGAACATAAGGTGAACATAAAAGGTCGAAACAAGGTTGACAATAACTGTCATTTCCATAAATTGAGAATAGACCAAGTAACAAAAGAAAAATAACAAATTACCAAAATCAGGCTGATGGTTTGGTTTAAAGGTTTCTTGGAATATGTATCCGTTTCACACCTATGTTAAAAAGTTCTTGGTGAAGAAGAAAATTAGGAGTCTTATAAAACTGCATCTGTTAGTTACAAAACACCCGAAAGTTGCATCCCCGGCGAAGAATCCCTTTGTATAAATGGTCAAAGTTTTGGAACGTGAAGGTGTAGGTGGCGAAGGCGAAATTATCAGTCAAGCAGGCACATCCTCGCATCACATGTGACAAAAGTTATGTGACATAGCCCTTAGCCAATGGCAGATAAAAGAAGATGACGTCACAAAATTCGCACGTGAGATGATCGGGGTAAAATCAGCCAATAGAATGAGATTGCTGAAACCGCGTGGGAAGTCTTTCTATGTAAGCAAGCACTTGTAGCCGAAATCCACCCCCGTCTGCGGGCCGATATTCATGCGCAAAATTTAGAAACAAGATTCTGCGGAAAGATAGTGTCGATGTGTGGTTACCCCGGCTTAAATGATTAAGAAAACCACATAGGTGATAAATGTCGCGCTCAACAAACTCCGACGTGTCGCGAAAACACAAGGAAACTTAAACCGCCTAAGTTCTGAGACATAGACTAAAGTGAAAACGCAAAGTTAGTTCACCAGGAATATTCATAACTGCGGGGAATATTCATAGTGAGCGGAAAGTATAACTTAACAGTTTATTGATACGAGCCTGTGATATTACTATTCAGTTCCATATTCCACGAGCTGGTATCTTCCTACCGCTTACCTACATGTATGCAATGATCCTTGTTTCTCCGCTAAGAAATCCTAGTCAGGGCAAAACATTCTCAACCAATCACAAATGCAAGATGTTAATTTCAAAGGAGAAAGCAATTAAACCGATGCATCGTTGAGAGAAGAAAGCTTCAGGATATCGAGGGCTTTGAACCAGAAATCCCGACCATCAGAGCCAGCTTGCAGTTTCAACGTTCATGTAACATTAGAGGAAACTCCTGTCTCACAGATCATTGAAGTATTTTAAGACCTTAATCCACCGAAGTCCTCTTTTTTCTTCTTTCTGTCTTTTTCTCTTTCCGCCTGAAGTTTAGACAAAGGTGAAGTATTTTTCTTTCATGGATATCCCTTTAAAAGCAAATTATTCTATCATTTTAAATTCACTGTGACTAATAACTTTAAAACAAAAAGTTAACATTCCTGATTATGTTCTTTACCTGTAAAAAATAGGGTGGTGTGTAGGATCCCAAACATAGCATCAGATATTGTATCATCAATTACAGCAACAGCAATTATTAATGTAGGTATTCCTTTTGCAACACCATATCCTCTCCTAGCTAATCGAAGCAGACATGGAACTGCAACTGCTGGAGATATTGCTGATACTGCAACTCTAGAAAGCACAGGCATAAAAATATGTCATTTCCTCCCTAAAAACTAAAATGTATTAAATATTAGTAACAAATATGAGGTCACTATGGCGAAAGTACTTGCATCGGGTATAATATATGTAGAAGGCACCATAAACATACATTGCATTTTTAAGTTCCAGTTCTACCTCTAAAACATTGCCCACACACGGCTTGTGTGTTTAAAAACACCAACAGTAAGCTTGTTGGCATAAATAAACAATAATTACCATCTGAAGGTTATTTAATCTCAGGACATAAAGTACTTGCAATAGTAAGTCACCATTGGGGTAATTGTCTCTGATGTGAGACTGCCTTTGTGGTTTACTGGGAAAAATACGAACTGGTGCAGATCTGGCATTTCCTCTTCTTCATTCGTGGATGGCTTCGGCATTTACTATAGTTCCCGTTGAACTTTTAAAACGCCACTTCCAATTTTGTCTTGACCGCCTGTTTGCTTGGAGTGTCGAAAATGGCTTTAAGTTCTCTGTCGAGAAAACCGTTTGTGTTAACTTCTGGCGACGGAAGCCGTTTATTCCGCCTTCTATTTCGGTCCAGATGCACTTCCTTACGCACACGAGACAAATGTTTGGGACTAATGTTTTGACAGAAAGCTTAGTTGGTCTTCTCGTATCTCCAATTTGCAGGTCAAGTGTGGACGTTCCCTTGGCATTTTACGCGTTTTATGTCGCACATACGGAGAGCTGTTCGGACAGTTCTATTAAGACTGTATCGCTCATTGGTCCAATCTACGGTAGACTTGTGTATTCACTTGCTCGCCTGTCGATTTTAAAACGTCCCGATCCCATTCATCACCGCGGTTTCCGGTTGAGTATAGTTGCCTTTCCCACCAGCTCAGTAATCAGCTTGTGTGGGGAAGTCGCTGAACCTCAGTTTTCTTACTGGGGAGATGTTCTTCTTCATGACTTTATAGCATTTTAGTCTGCCAAATCATCCGTCGTTTAGTTAGTTTCTCAACGATACCTTGGACCAGCCAATGCTCAGCGAGTTCCCTGGCCTTACTCTCTCCTGGCGTTCAGTTTCGATCTCTGATTCAGCTGTTGAACTTCAGTTTACCGGCGACACTGCCCAGTGGCTTCGCTCCGAGATCCCCGTTTATCTGGGTTTACTGCCCTTGCCGAAGTCGTTGGCGCCAGTTTCGATCCTTTCTTCTCCCGTTTTAGATATATTCAGGCGCAGTCCAGATCCAGCAGTTTTATATACACTGATGACTTGAAAGACGATCGGGGAGTAGGATGTGTTTTTATTCACGGTCGCTAGAGTTTTAGTTTTTGCTTTTGCCACAGTGCTCGATTTTTATAGCAGAGCTGCTTGGTATTTAACATGCTTTTTATGTATTCGTCGGCAAGCCTTGGAGTACTGATTTATTTGTTTGTATTCCTTGAGTGTCCTCCAGATTCTACGGATGCTCTATAATTCCCATCCACTGGTACAGCGCATCCAGCACACTTTTCACAAACATGCCAGTGCTGACACTTGCGTCTCCTTGTGTGGGTACCTGAAAACGTCGGTCTACACAGAAATGAGACTGCTGATGCTGCTGAGAAGGCAACAGTTTTAGCTCCCAGGTGCTTTAGCTCTTGTGTTCCACTGTTCCCTCTGATAATTTTAGCGGAGTTTTACGTCGTGCCATCCATTCGTGGCGGAGTGGTGATTGGAATGACCTTCAGGGGAACAAAATCAGGGAGTGAAACCCCTCCCGGTCACCTGGAGGACCTACTCGCGGGCCTGTCATCGCGAGAAAGTTATTTTAGCCGGGGTGCGTATGGGGACCTGCCTTTTTAGTCATCGTCACCTTTAATCTTCGGACGCTGCGCCACTCTGTGCTCATTGTCATGAGCTTTTGACGGTGCATCATGTGTTAATTCAGTGCCGGTTTTTGACTCAGCTACGTGACTCCTTCTGTCTGCCAGCGACTCCTGGCTTAGGTGCTGGCAGACTTGATGTGTAGTAGAGCGTGTGTTACGTTTTATTCGTCCTAGCGGAATTATTGGCCGTGTTTGGCACGCATATTTTGTCTTTTGTCTTGAGAGAGTATTTGTATATGCATCTCCTACAGTGACAAATTTAAATATGAACTTGACTTCAGCTTAATGTATGTTTCACTCTGTCTAGCATCATTCTTTTATCACCAGGAAGATTGTCAATTAGTGATAATTGTTGTAAAGGGTATATTTTAATTGTATTTATGTTATTGAGAGTTGTATTAGCTATGTATTTGGTCAAAACTGTTAAAAGAGATAACTTATAATGGTTCCCTTAGCGAGTTTGAGACTGATAAATCTTAAAATATGACGACAGGGAATGACGTCACAAATAAGTGCAACAAAGCGTAATAGTATACGAACGTAGTGCACTAGCAACGCGGGGATGTTGAATTCTCTCATGGTCTGACGACTTCAGCCAGTCTAAATGCGGAATTTATGTGCCGCTACACTAAAAGGATTATTAAGTGTTTTAAATACTCCGGACCGAGGTTTTATGGCGAAGAAGAAGTAATTCTTGAAGTGATTCTTCGAAAAGTTAAATATATTATCTAAACTAAGGTAATACTATTGAAAGAGGCGAGGAAAAGAAGATAGTTTGTGTATTGTGTGAAAACTGGCTAAATCTTACGATGCACGATCACGAGCTTGCTAAAAAGTTTTCCATACAAGTGTATAAAGTATAATGACTGATTATTATTTATTTATGCCAACAAGCTTACTGCAGGTGTTCTGATTCAACCGCTTAAATATAATGACTGAATTAAACCATCAGATTGAAACCGAAAGTATAATGTGAATATATGTAATTGATAATAGAAAGAAACAAAAGGAGATTCTAATCGATAGTTAAGGGAAAGACGTAATAAAGCTGAATAGATTAAAGTCTCAAGAATGGAAGCCTAGGCAGATTTAAATGAGTGATAAGGTTACAACCGTCGTATGTACGAAGCCCGAGCGATTCCGCGGGCTGATTCGTATCTTACCATGGCGTGCTCTAAAGTTGACCAATGGAAATCGCTTCCTTCGTGTCACCCACGCAAAACAAATGCAACGCAACACACACTCGTCTTGAATCGAGCCGAGAGTGAACGTGTAATTTCTGATTTGTGCGTAAGCTGGCGCGTATACATAATTCGGCGGTTGCTAAAAGTTCAAATATTATAACGTTGCAGTTGAAGCTACAAAGTTACATTCTATTTAAATATCGTCGGCAGTTCTCTACAAATCTGGAAATTTGGAAATAAAGTTAAATGTTGGTTAATTCTTCGTTTGGTTCCATTCCTACCACAACACACGCATACCCTGCAGATTAGGACCTCTTGCTAGAGCTAGTCCGGACACCAAACGCAGGATAGCAGATATCCTAGCGACGAGGTCTAATAGATCTTAAAGACGGCGTCTTCGGCTTAGAGGAAAATTTGCGTCAAGATTCAGAATTGAATTTGCCTTATTTCGGTACCACGCCCGAGATAAGAAAAGAATTACTCATCGCTCCTGCCGGCTAACGCTAACTCGTCCATTCGAAGCAAAAACATTCATCTCTTACAAAAGCCCGTAGAAGTCTTTAAGTCCGCCTCGGTAGCGTGATGGTCTGTCTGTCAAGAGGTCGAATCTCGCTTAGGGTAAGTTATCCGGGTAAGGTTTTTTCCGAGGTTTTCCCTTATCCTGAGAGACGAATGTCGGTTAACTTAAAGCTCTATGGACCTCGGGCTCATTTGAGCATCATTTCACCAGTTTCATTCATTTACCGTGCGATATGACATTACGTTGGAGGACGTTAATTAAAAAAAAGTCGCAGTGTTATTACATTTGACCCTTGACACAACTTATTTTATCATTCCCACGTGTGATTCTATGCTTCCTTTTCCGATTTACTTTTACAGCTTATGGCCCTGTTTTGGTGACGTTTTAGTGTTTTAAAGTTTCTACTCCTATTACTACCTCTTTAACTACTCTTTATACAAAAGGTCTATCATTTTTATCAATAAATATTATTTTTAAGTGATTGAAATTATTCCTTATAGATGTGGAAGTCAAAGTAATTGGGCGTATTGTGTTTTATTGTAAAGGGAATTGTTAATTAGCTAATAATTGTTAAATTACGCTAACTTAGAAACAAAATGGGAATAAGTACTCTTGATGGAACATATGTTTACATATACAGTTATCTTTTGTTATTGTGTGTATGAAGACAAGAGTGTACAAACTCAGTTCCCGTTGCTAATAAAGCAATGTAATAAATTGGTGATTAAAAATTAAGACCTTGATCATCACAGCACTTTTCTTGATTAACAGTTTACTGAGAAATGAAGGATACACGTGAGTCTTCAGGTCAGGCTATACGGTACCTATGAACACTTTCTAAAACGTATGTCTTCATCAATGAAATATAGTTTCAATCGGAAAAAAAATGTTTCATTTTATTCTTTTTTGCCTAATGTAAATTTTATGAAACTTTTAAAACAAAACGGTATCCTCGTTGTTTATGAGAGAAAATAGCGTCAGTAGTCATTGAATGAATCAATATACACTTCACAATCTCCAAATGTAAATTCTCATTCCTATTCAAGAAAGTATTGTTATCACTTACCCAAGCAAGAAACCCCAAAGCCAGGGAAGTTCAAGCAAATAGTGCGTCATTGAAGCCAGGACGATAGTTTCAACAACCCAAGGAATTAGCCCAAGGCTAGTCATAGTGGGCCATAGATGTCTCATTGCTACGTAGTCCAGGCCCAACCCAGCTCTTAATAAAATTATGACCAAAGCTACTTCCCTGTAACAAGTCAGTGAATAATTAATAAATAAATATACAAATAAATATTTAAGTAGTTCTTTAAAGGGATTCTGCACATTATTGGAATAGCATTTAACTTAATGTACTAAAGCTTAATTCTATAAGTTCCATGGTCCATGGAGAATTACTTATAGAATGAGTCAGATGTAATCAGACTCCTTGTAAATAAATAATCATCTTAATCTATATAGCGTTTCACTCTTAGAAGACAGTATGGAGTTAAATGGGACATCTCTGTCTCTATCTAGCGCATACAAGTTGCCATTAGCCGCGTCCTTTTCTACCCTCGCTCTGTTGCCAGGTTCCTAATAGCATGGTATAAATATTCATTTGTTATAAATTTCAGGTTTGAACACATCCTATGCAGAATTTTTTTCTCTATCAGGTTATATCCTTTTCAGAGTCATTATACATTTCTATAGGTCCAAATTTCTTCAGAAAACGTTTTTTTTCAATAGAAGTCCGATATTGGCTGTTTCTACACTCATCACGCACTAACTAACACACTAACTGCTAGAATGCATCTATATTTTTTTCTATGGTAGAGTAAACTATAGTGCTACTACCTGCCTACTTTGAATTCTCTATGTTTACCCAGTTAAGTATTATAATCTTTTAAATTAAATGTTTTCGGAAAATTTTATATATGTGCACTGCAAAAGTTACGCAGTGTGAAACTTTTTTGTTATTGAGTTTACATCAGGGAACCAGCGAGAACAAATGTTGAGGAAGGTTGGAGAAAGTTTTTAAAATAAACCAAAAGGCAGTAACCTCTTTCTTTTATCCAGTAAGGCAAACAAAAGGTATTCATCTATTCAGCGTCAGACCTGACACAGAAGATAGTATAAGGAGCAGCACTAGCATTAGTTCGAAAGAAGCCGTGTGTGTAGCTGTGAGCTGTTATTGCGTTATTTGTTTAATATTTTTGTAAATATTTGTAGTTATGGAGGGTGAAGCTAGGAAGGGACGATATGTTGGTAAATAAAGAAGTAAGGAACGCCAAATAATTATGAATGTGTTAGATTATTTTTGAAATAAAATGCGTGTAAGTAAGGCGGTAAAAGAAACAGCTAAGGCTATCGGGTGTTCAGAAGCAGTAGTGTGTATGATTAAAAAGGAACTAATGAAAGGACCTCTAAGAACGCCATCGAAAAAGAAAGCAAAAAGTGCGGGACTACACAAAACGCTAGGTTAACGCAATATGATTGAATAGTGCAAGGTGGAGTGCGGCGAATTGTTCATTCTTTACTGTTTGCAAATATTCCACCCACGCTGAATATAATTTTGTCACAGTTCAACAGTGATGAGACCCTACCAAATTTCTCAAGGGCCACTCTGATTTGGGGTTCGAATATGAAAGAAAGGGTAACAAGTGCATATTAATAGAAAGAGACGATATCGATATCATCAGATGGCGACATAAATATCTAAAAGACGTAAAAGGTTTAGGGACCAGGGGAAATAAATTGTTTATACAGACGAGTCATTTGTAAATTTAGGTCATACAGTAACAAAGGCGTGGAGGGATACCAAAGTTAAAAGTGCCTGTCTCGTCAAGCAGCAATTGAAGGACTAAGTACAGGACTCAGGCCACCTCGAGTCGCTCGCGGAGAAAGATTCGCAACTAGTACATGTTGCAACACTGCGCTCCATTTAACGTGTACTGTCTTTTAAGGGTGAGACGCGCTTTAGCTTTGGGAGAAATTACCCACATCCTCTGGTCTTCAACTAAGGGATCTATCTTACAGAAAGAAAAAAAATTAAAAATTTGAAATGGTGTCATTAGTATGGGTGCAAAAGCTCCCGAAACCAGTTCAAGCAGTTACAAAGTGATCAAAGTTTATAAATGTACTGTTTATCCTGTAATTGTCTGTTACCAATGTGTTATTGTGACCGCCTCCGTAGCACAGTTGGTAGCGCGCTTGCCTCTGCGCGGAGGACCCGGGTTCGATCCCCGGTACCAGCATGGGGATTTTATCCACTCTGAGAGGTCTGGCATCGGGTGCACTCAGCTTCGTTAGGTTCTGGAGGGACTAATTTATTGAGGAGCTACTTGATGGAGAAGTAGCGGCGCCAGGTCGAGAAGACCCCATAACTGGCCGGGAGGGCTCGGGGCGCTGACCACATCCTACCCTTCAGTACTACACCTCACCGATGACGCCTCTAGTGGGCAGAGGTGGGAGACGCAGCGGCTGGGCGGTAGGGCTTGGCCCTTCATGGGCTGTCGCGCCGGGGTTTAGTTTTTAATGTGTTATTGTCTTTCTCTGTTCTCTCGTGCTTCTCTCCATCCTTCTCTGTTTTTATTTTGTATTAACAACTTTGGCAATTGGCAGGATCATATCAGCGCCGTCAGTGTGCTGTAATTTTGTCTCACAGGAGTTATTTTGTATACTAGTAAATCTACTGACATGGGGCTGTCGCATTTAAGGACACTTAAAAGGCATCGGTCTGGATCGCGTTTGAACCCGCAACCATGGAATCAGCAAGCTCGTCTAACCAACCAGATCGCATTTAACTTCTCTCATTTGCTTAATTCACCACTAATTACATTCTCTTCTACGTTTAGTAGAGGAAATATTGTATTCCACCCAAAAATTCGATGTCGAGATTTCACCGGAAATATGTTTTGAGACCCCCTGAATCCAAAAAAGGCATTTTTAGAAAAATATCCATGCGTGTCTGTCTGTCTGTCTGTCTGTGTCAGACAGTGGACAGTATAACTCAAAAACGAAAAGTCGGTCGAAAACCAAAGTGTATTTAACTTTAATTTCTTTCAAGGACGGACACAAAAGATTTTGAAGAAAATTGCTGTGCCCTAAAGTGCCTTTTAGATTCAAAATTTTTCGAAAATTTTCATTTTCTTGAAAATGGCATTAACGATTTTGATTAAAATGCCATATGTTTCATATATTTTTATGATGACTGAAATGTTTATCTGGGATTTTCTGGCTATAGCCCATGAAGCCCTATTTACTCTGGATGACTTTTGCATAACTGGTATACCTTAAGGGATAAAAGCTTACTATGCGAAAAATGCAGATCCATTTAAAACGCACAATTTATGTCGAAATAAATTGTTGTACAGTGAAACATTTCTGAGATATTCCTTGTTATTTCAAAGGTCAAATTATATAGTGAGACCTACATAAAGAAAGTTATATGAATGTGACGCATAAGATTTTCTGGATTCAGGGGTCTGAAAAAGTGTATTTACTGTGAAATATCTATTACAAATTTTTGAATAGAAAGCAAGACACCTACCTACCACGAACATGATAGAAAAAGTAAAAAGAAAGCATGGATTTTGGAACCGGTACCACACTTTTATAATCGCCCACTTTGCCAAACAGTCCTTGGCTTAAATAAGGAAAATTGAAGCTATTAACAGTGAAGCAACAAGATTCTAAAGTAAGAACAAATTAGACACTAAAAACTTCACTTATCTTAGTAATGTTGCATGTTCTTTTTTCAAGCTAACCCAGGGTTTCAAGTTGTATCCAACTCATTCTCAAAGCTTGAAAAAAGAACATGCAAGATAAGTGAAGTTTTTAGTTTCTAATTTGTTTTTACTTTAGCCCTTGGCTTATTTTAGGATCACATTAAAATAGAAGAATTGGTCGACTAATAATTTTAATGGGATCTAATAACAACATTGTCAACTTCCAGAATATTAATTTTTCCAACATAACTACTTCTTTACATTCTTGCAAATGTATATCCCAGACCATAGGGAAGCACCAGAAAACTCGACCATGAGTTGTGCTATACAATTCCTTCGCACCATTATAGGATTTCTGTGCATTAGAGAATTGAACATATTCAGCACTATTTCCTTTTCGCCATTCTTTAATAAAAGTTTTTGACATCAGACATGTTGGCTATCCTTACTGACAGCTAGTTAATTGCATTTGAACTTGACTGAATCGTGCTAAACTATCAGTAGCATTGAAAAGCGCGCTTAAAAGCAGAAAACAAGTGTTGTATATGTCGAACGTATTAGGTAACTGTTTAATTTGTCGTAAACAAATTTGTTCTACATAGAAAATTCGCTCTCTAAGAATACTTAAATTGTATATTAATGGTTCGCTTATAATTGCTGATAACTGTGAATTAGGGTTCATTAGGAGGTGACTGCAGCAATTGTGTTTCGGTCGATGGCCAATAACAGTCATGCTGTTGTGCCACGTACAATTATTTACTCCAGTAGGCTAATAAGTATACTAGTTATAGGATAAACATATTCAAAATCAACAGTTATATTGCAAGGATCATCCATATGAGTGTTTGAGCGCTATGACCATCTTCAGAAAGAAACTCAGCATGACCGAAAACTTACATGTATTGCTACCAAATGCTACCGCAATCCTGTTGGGAGCATTTAGAGCATAACGAGGCCCTTATCTGAAAAAAAATGTGTTTTCTTGCTTCTCAGATGTTATCAAAACGCGATCAGGAAAATAAACTAAACACGCTGGTAAAGACCCACTAACACCAGAACACAACAGAAGAACAAGTAAATGAAGCAAAAGCAGGGAATTCGTACATTTGGGTGGTAGAGCGAGTGGGTGTATAATAGTCCAGCGGCTGCCGGTGGTTCCAAAAGAAGAGTGGGCTAGTAAACAATGTTGGCAATCTCTCTCTCGAAATAAATGGGTCATCTTAAAAAGGACATGTTTTCACTTGTCAATTTTAATCATGTAATTTCTAGTAACACGAGGAAAATGTAATCAACTAATTACCCATTTAGTTTTTAGCGTAAAATATATGGCACACTTTGAATGCAGAATTTTACTTCTCAGAAATCTTAACAAAATGTGACACGAATCCACTTCTATGAGGAAAAACTGGGAAAGTGAAGTATAACGTCACCGGAGACAATATGGTCAGAACAAAGCCGTAACTTGATAGGCATTTGGCCTGTAAACTTATTGTCTTTATTGATAGGTAGTTACTGTTATGGCATATACCACGGGAAAAGACGTAATGTTCACAATTAATGTGGACCAAACTCATTTAGTGTTTCTCTTGGACTTAAAAGATGTACAGGTATGTCAATAATCCTTTAGAAAATGGAAGTGGATGGGAAAAGGCTTTGCTGTCTTTGTATTGTATTGCTCTACAGTTGGGTCAGAATCAGCTTGGAACTTGACAGCTCGCTCATTAGTCTACGAGGGCGTGTCGAGAAGCTTCGACGAATAAGGTGCAACACGAGGCCGACGTTATATCAAGGCCTTGAGGTAGGTCGATCAACTGATAGCGGTGAACCTGGAGTTCTAACAAACATGGCTACCACTGTGGGATGCTATGGAGTTAGTTTTGTTTAATTTAAAGTGAATTAGTGGTGGTATATTCTGTTTAGTGATTGCATTTATTTGTAAATATTGTAAATTAATCAAAATTCGTTTTTCAGTAGTTTTCTTGTAGTATGATAATTATAACAAGTTTTCGCTGCACTTTTTAACGGTTTCTTTTGAGCAATTCAACAGTTTTCCGCCTGGTTTTCGTTAAGTTTTACTTGTTATAGTTGAACCATTAAATTAATATTTAATTAATTAATAATTTTTATTTATAGTGTTTAATTTTAAGTGATTTAAGAAATGGTTAATTCTTCTGTGAAGTTATTCAAGAATCCATAACCTATATTGTAACGTGGTGATACCGGTACTGAAAGGTATGTAATTCTGCTTTTGTTTTAGGTGTAGAATTGAACAACGTGGGTCGACGTTGTAGTGTGTATGGATGTAAAACTAATTATGTAAAACTGTAATATACTGAGAGGTAGAACTGGAACTTAAGAATTCAGTGCCACAACTGGGATTTGAACCACAGACATTCCGCTTACCGGGCGGCTGCTCTAACCACTGAGCTATTGTGACAAACTGTCAGAATGGCATTAAATTCTCAAACCAATAGCTCAGTGGTTAGAGCAGCCGCCCGGTAAGCGGAAGGTCTGTGGTTCAAATCCCAGTTGTGGCATTGAATTTTTAAGTTCCAGTTCTACCTCTCAAACTTTGCCCACACACGGCTTGTGTGTTTAAAAACACCAACAGTAAGTTTGTTGGCATAAATAAACTATAATATACTATTGTATATAAATGAAACACATTGAAAGGACAAATCTACACCCAAAAACTGTGCTCGGTGACCTAAAGATGGTCACCATATGGGTTTTTGTTAAACCCAAAAACTGTAAACTTTGTAAATATTTATAATTGTAACATAGTGTTATTTGTAGCCTGTAAACCGGGTCCTTTGTACCGGCACCAGGCCAAACCTTCTCTCAATAAACAAAACTGAAACTGAGAAAATTATATATGCCCCGGTGATGATAAGTTAAAATTCATATATTCCATCATTAATAAATATTATGCAAGGTAAGTGGATACATTGGTAAGTACCTTATACAAGTGATATTGAAAAATAAGTCTTCCAGCTTCTCTGAGGTAAGCAACATATCAATATTACTATTCTTTTAATGTGATTGACTAGTTATAATAATATATCGGTTAGTCCAATGGGCCACTAAAATCAAAATACTATTGAGAATGAAATGTTCCATTTACGTGTAAATATTCAGGCTCAGTGGAATTAAGTTTGGCAATAATCACGAGTCTCATATTTAAAATTGTATAATAATAGCAGCTATTGACATGGTTAGATAGTTAATCTTTATTATATTGTTAGTGTTTTATTATTTATGTAACGTATTATAATATTGTGCAGATATTTTGTTACGCGTTTTTATTTTCAATAATGAATGATAATTCAATGGGTATCACTTCCTTACGCTTTTCCTCCAAACGGGAAGGTCATATTCTCGTTGGCCTCGGTTCGCTTCAATGAGCTGTTCCAAAGATGACGTAATCGGGCCATAGCCTGAGTTTCGCGCAAGCCTCGGGTACAGCAAGGATGACGTGATCGATGACGCATCATGTTATTGGCGCTGCCTGCTAATATATCTCTTGCAGCTGATAGTACCTTAGTTGAACCTGCCCAAATTTAGTTAGTAAGTTAGGTATGCGATGCCGACAGTCTGAGATTCGAGGACTACGTAAGTGAAAGAGAAAGAAAAAGATACGAAGGCTGGCCCATGAGAACACCAAAATAAACAGAGAAAGGACCCCGCCCCCATTAGGAAAGACAGATATAAGTTATAAACATAATCTGGCCCAGAGTTAGTGAAGTTCTAACAGGTCTTACAACTAAATGTTATGGACTGGCCCATGGCAGCATGCTAACGAGAAAAATTACGCTTGCAGCGCCCGTGCAGGATCCAAGAAACTAAATTTTAATGCAACATCACAAGATCGCTTTAAAAACTACAATTGTTCATATTATAAGCTGTGTTATAAAATTCTGAACTATTATACACAATGTTATCTAATTTTTCTGGAGGGCCCGGCCCTTTTGGCCAGTACGAACAGGCCACCCCTGGTGTAGTTGACTCACCTGAGTTCTTCAAGGATGTCGGCGTAATACTCTTCCAGGTCCACCGCTCCCACGTTCTGGAGGAATATGCCGGTCCACAGCATACCAATGAGTCCCGGCATATTGAGGAGTGACATGAGCCAGCCGACGAAATGTGCCGCGATGAGGACCAATGCAATTTCGAACAGCTCTCCTCCGGGTGCCGCCGTCCTCCCAAGTGTGCAATATAGGACGCCCCAAACCAACATGGCAATGACAAAGACAGCCACCAGTCGGAGAAATCGTCGATACGTAGGACACGCTGGATAAGGACACACTCGTCGCCAGTATCGAGGTTCCGGGGCTGTTGGATCCTCGTGTTGTCGACATTGCAGAAATAGGATGTACCACCAGGGCCTAAAATTTCCTACTAGTTAGATTGCTGGCATTTTAATAATATATTGTACATGACAGCTAGTAAAGTTTAACCACTTTTAATACTGATAGTTTGAATGCACATTGTGAATACGGCTATCATTTGTTTCAATCTATCAGATTATGTTCTGCTCGTTTGGTGGAAGCTCATTTGCATTTTGAAGTGTACTAAAATCCTACCATAGACTGTTTAACATTAAACCCTAATTAAATTATTTTGCTTTAACACCGAAGGAAGGACATAGAAGGCAATGCGCGGTTGCAATTACCTAAAACTTCCAAATTATGTAACATTATACCATAGTGAATTTTAGCATCAGCACTTAATGCACTTGCTCAATTATTCTAAACTTTGAAGTATCTATCTAGCAGTTAATACCGTCATTGTTAAAATAATTAGAGCAATAAATAGATAGAAAATAAAAATGTTTTATTGCATGATTGCGGAGAATTAAATCAATTATAACAAAACATTTCTGTCAAGCATCTTGTGCAGTGATGATAAATAGCGTATATTACAATTTTGATTAAGCTGCTACTTTTTAAATGAGAAAGTATAGTTTTGTTTGGAAAACTCCTTAAATTTTTTGCATAGTTATATTTTAACACTTTCAAGATATCAACATAAACTGCACAATTAATTGCTTATTGTACACTCTTAGAAGATATTGCAACGTTTTCATGCTCTGGGTTAATTAATTTCAGAAAAAAAGCGTACACTGTGGAAAAGACACATTTTCTACAAAACGGTGCAAAGGACTTCTTTCCTTTCTTTCTCTCTCTCTCTCTCTTTCTCTCTCTCTCTCTCTCTTTCTTTCTCTCTATTTCTTTCTTTCTCTCTCTCTCTTTCTTTCTCTCTCTTTCTTTCTTTCTTTCTCTCTCTTTCTTTCTTTCTCTCTTTCTTTCTTTATTTCTCTCTATTTCTTTCTCTCTTTCTTTCTTTATTTCTCTCTCTCTTTCTTTCTTTCTCTCTTTCTTTCTTTAAGTTTACTTGATTAATTTCATCTGTAAAAGAAAAAAAAAGCGCTACACAGGGTACATTATCTTTATCCTTAGCCTGCAAACATCTGCAACAATAAGTGTCACAGAGTCCAAGCTGTGACATTCAGGTTAACAGGTTCAATCATTGCTTTTAATTTGCTGCGCCAAGAAAACAATTGTTTTGTTGTTTAACGACGCTGTGTGTCGCCGCGTGCCGGAATTTTGCATGCCAGTAAACCTGCTGACATGGAGCTATCGTTTTTAAGCACACTTAAAAACCATCGGTCTGGGCCGGATTTGAATCCTCGACCTTGGATCAGTAGGCCAGCGTCTAACCAACTGAGCCACCCACACCCACAATTTGCTGCGCCGGTTCTACTTTTAAAAATGGCAGAAACACGCCTTCCCTTGAATTTTTGTTGGGTATCATAACTGTTGTTTTAATAACTGAAAATCTACCAACACATTTAATTTCATTATTATATGTTAGCCTGAAGATGACACGGAAAGTAGAAGCATTCCCTGCGAGACCCGTTTTGTAAGTTTTGTAATTTTACTATCATACTAACACTTTAGTACTATCATTAAATATTGCTGAATTTTAAACAGGATTCTTGTAATAAATCATTTGTAATATTTAATATACATTACCATTTCAGTGGAATAAATAGCAATATCTCAATATAAATACAAACTCACAGTTGTGCTTGATCTTAAAATATGACATAGCACATTTGTACAGCGAAGGCATTTAAATTTTTAAAATTAATTTAGAGATAGGAATAAAGAAAACAGCCTGCGAGCATGTCAAATGAAAATTTTAGAAAACTCAGTTTTAGACACGTTTCGCCTACACATCCATGATCCAGAGCCATACTGCTTCAAACCCATTTTTGCAGAATTCTTATGAGGTTAACTGAATGTTCCTTGTCCATAGACACCGAGAGAGCAAAGCAGGAAATCGATATTTGGATTAATACTACCGTGGATTTTCAGGTTCTTCCATGTCCGTATTCCTTATATTTTCTTCTCCACTCCAAGTAACAAATGCTTGTTTATTTAGAGTCTTCTGTTTTCTAGACAACACCCTTCCATGTTCTAGGTGCAATAATACCAACATAAAGTTAGCAATAAGTGAAGTGACATAAAATGTTCTTTGCCTTTGTGTTGTAATTGAACTTATTCTGGCGTTTTAAACAAATTAATTTACTTCATTTATCTGCATCCGTATTTTATGAAATTATCCTACAGTCATCTAGAGGATTTTAATGTGATTCATCCCCTTTCCCACATAATTCTGATTTATTACAGCCCCGCTATTCCTAATAACCTATGAAAAATCTCCTAAAATTCATGCAAAGCAACATAAAATGTCGTCTCATTTCCTTAATTCCCCTCCCCAAGAGTCTTTCAAGTTCTGGAAATCTGCAGAGTCTAAGTAATTGGTCGGAATGATCGAATATTCTTTTTAGACAATTACAGTAGGTGAAGAGTTAAACCTTTGTATCTTGTCTTTGATCCTATAGTTATAACGATACATACTCGTATGTATGTAGGTACATAAGTCTGCGAACATATACAAAAATAATCTCAGTCATTAATTACAAAATATCGGTTGGCTGATGTCCATAATAAATAAATTACAACATAAATAAAAACGAAAAAAAGGGGAAAATACTGCAGGCTTAAGCGATAGTCAATTTGAAAGAACTGCTCAATATGTGATGGCTTTGAAGTTCGGTTCTCTTTGCATGACCAAGAGAAAAATATCTGAAGTGCTGCACTCGCATGACTTTCTCTACTCACAACTGTTCTTTCTTACAAACGCACATCCTTCTGTTCATTCATGTTAATCTAGCTAGACATTTGTAAGATTGGTTTTGCTACATATTTCCGTGTACGTATACAATGGGAATGGGAGAATACTATAGTACTCGCTTAAGAGATAGTCAAATATTTTAAGAAGTGGTCGCTATGTGAAGGATTTGAAACTTCGTCCTCTCTGCATAATCAGGAAGGGAAAAATGAATAACGACTTCCCATTTGAGAAAACTATTAGTATCTGAAATTCATACCAATAGCAAGGAATATCTCGAAAAAGCTGATCCCCAATATATATATATATATATATATATATATATATATATATATATATATATATATATATATATATATAATTTGTCATAAATTGTGTGCTTTAAAGAAATCTAAATTTTGTATGCGTCTTGAGTAAGATTTTGATTTTGTGTGTTCCTTTGTTTGCCAGTTATACGCAGGTCATTCAGAATGAAGGAACTTCAGAGGGTATTCCCAAAAATGCAAAATAACGTTTTGTTATCAAAATATCTTAAACATATAGCAATTTAATCAAAGTCGTCAGGAAAAATTGAAGTTTTCGAAAAAGTTTCCATATCAAGGGTAGTTTGGGGTAGTTTTTTGAAACTCTTCTTGTTGAACCTTTGAAAGTTGAAGTTAAATACCAAGTTAAGTATTTAATAGAGTTTTCGTTTTTGATTAAACTGCGTAGGCTTTCACGGCCAATGTCATTAAATAGAAAATCATTATCCGGACTTGTGGGCCGTGGTCTAGTGGGAAAACTCCTGCAATGTGTCGAACATCTTCAGTGGCATAGCCGCACTACTCTTCTAGTCTCGACGACTACTTGATTTCACGGCCTGGGAGACCATTTTGAATTGAAGAATTAAGGTTGCTTTGAGAATATTTTGGTTTAATTATTAGATCGCGTAATATAGGATCGTATTCCACAAGGAGTTCAAAGACTCCTAAAAAGTTTCCGTTGTATGATTTTCCAATTTCCTCCCTATGTCCTCGAGAGGTTGGATTATTGGATGTCAGTATTAATGTAACATTCAGAATACACTCAAGGATCTATTTCCATAATACGTTCTCTCTTTTTTACTTTCTCTACTACGTTTAGTAAGGTAGAGGAAGTATTGTATTCTACTCAAAAATTCAATGTCAGGATTTCATCGGAAATATGTGCTTTGAGGCTTCCTGAATATTAAAAAGCAATTTTAGAAAAAGGCCCGTGTGTGTGCTGTCAACCTGTGGACAGCACAACTCAAAAACGAAAAGTCAGTTAAAAACCAAAGTTGGTATTTCAGTTTTATGTTTTTCAGGGATTCAACATGTAGATTTTGAAGGAAATTTCTCCACCCTAAATTATCCTTTACGTGGAAAATTTTGATAGTGACTGTAACGATTTTGATTAAAATGTCATATGCTTGAGATATTTTTATGATAAATGAAACGTATATTTTGAATTTTCTGGCTATAGCCCTTGTAGTCGTATTTACTCTGGACCACTTTTGCATAACTGGTAAACCGTTAGAGATAGACCAAATCATACTATACAAAAATGTAGATCTTGCTAAAATACACAATTTATGTCCAAATAAATTTTCTTGTAAGGTGAACTATTTCGGAGATCTCCGAAATGGTTACCTTACACATAACAAGGAATAGGTATCTATACCTGGCGCCTGGTGTTTAGTAAACCCACAGTTGGCACGTAAGGTATTTTTCCAGTTTCTGAAACCTTTGTCAGTAGAGCTTCTCTCCTTTATGTCATAAGGCTGAAACTGCATGCGAGCATAGCAAAATGCAGAATTTTTGAGAACAGCATACTGTAATCAAGCAAACCACTTATGCCATTCAGAGCGAAAACTACGCCTATTGATTTGTTTAGGGTAATCATTTAGATACATTTGCTTTATTGGCTCACCTCTCCGTATTAAATAATAAGAGTCAGCTCGTGTTGCACCACTGGCCCCTGATCGATGTGGACTGTGTTGCTGGAGACAAGTTGGTTATAATGCTGCTCTCTCTTTTGCTTTTGCCAAAGAAATCTCTTATGTCCATAATGTTCGCACTCACTATCCTCGCCAATTCTTAAGTTCTGCTGGTTTGAAATAAAAACAATGCACTACGATCTGAAGCTCATTCTTCAAAGTTTGAATTCTTTACTGAGAAAGGTGGTGAGAGTAAACTAAGCGATCGCACGTGTGTAAGCATATGATTTCCAAATACTGCGGATCATGCTATGTGTAGGTACATGTTCGATTGTATTTTAGCTACTTCCTGAGCGGCCTTTGACTGCCAGGGGGTTTGATATTTGGCACACTGGAGTAGGACAATGTATAACTATGACAGAATTGTTAGTATTAATGTAGCCTTCAATACATAGTTATTTTGGTTCTTAATTTATTATTGAAATATTTCTAAAACTTCAAAACAGGAAAGGACAAATGGGGATTCTCTCAATACGGGCAAACTTTTTTCCAGTACGGGCGCTGCCCGACCTGGCCTCCCTCTGGCTACGGCCCTGATGCGACTTCAACTGAAAGTATGTTTCCAGCATAGCAATATGCTTTACGCTAAGCGTACATAATCTCCGATTGTCATTCAGATGTAACTCCGAATAACGAAAGAGCTGCACTTATTTACAAATAGCACACAGTGGCTCTTCAAGGCTACAGCTATCCGTAATGCAAAGCTTGCGAACTGATTGAGTCAAATGTCCTAGAGATATCAAAGTATGAGGGCAGTGATTTTTCGAACTCACTCTATATTAGTTTAACATTCTTTGACCTATCAAGTCATATCGGACAATGAATGAACGGATGAAATGAAGCTCAAATAAGCCTCGGGTCCATAGAGCTTAAAGTTACCCGACATTTGTCTTCTCAAGATACGGGAGAACCCCGAAAAGAAACTTACCCCGATAACCCACTGTAACCAATAATGGAACTTGGGGCCTCTTGAATGCGAAGCTGACACGTTACCCCTACTCCACAGAGGCGGGTTTTGTACATTTTGCTTCCTTTACTGCTTGTCAAAAATAGGTAAGGAGATACTGCATTCCATCCAAAAATTGGATATTAGAATGTTATTGGAAATATGCTGAAGTCCCCTGAATAAAAGAGAAGTTTTGTAAAATTATCCGCGTGTGTGTGTGTGTGTGTGTGTGTGTGTGTGTGTGTGTGTGTGTGCGCGCGCGCGCGCGTGTGAACAGCATAACTCAAAAACGAAATATCCAATAAATGCCAAACTTCACGTTCAGTGAAATAGGACATTCCCCCAATTCAAACTGCTCTTTACTGCTTCTGTGTGCGCGCGCGCGCGCGCGTGTGTGTGTGTGTGTGTCGGTGTGTCTGTCAGTCTGGACAGCATAGCTCAAAAACAAATATTCAGTTAAAAAAACCAAAGTTGGTATTTCAGTTTAATATCTGTCAACGATGCGACACGAAGATGAAGAAAATTCCCTCATCCTAAACTACCCTTTACATGAAACAATTTTCTAAAGTTTTGATTTTCTCAAAATTGGCTCTAACAATTTTGATTAAAATGCCATATGTTTAAGATATGTTTATGGCAAATGAAATGTACACTTTGAATTTTCTGACTGTAGCCCACGCGGTGCTATTTTTCTGGGTGACTTTTGGATAACTGGTAAACTGTAAGAGATAGACCAAATCTTACTACACAAAAATGTAAATCTCGTTAAAACACGCGTCTTATGACTGTCTAAATGCACTTTTTAGAGATATTCCTAGTTATTTGTGTGAGTTTTGCAATACTTAATTTCTTTTTTTAAATTAGAAGGCCCCTATTCACTTTTCTAGCTCTTGGCCGTGCAAAGCGAAGGGAATTTCAAAGCGACCAGCTTTAAAGGTTTTGACTGCCACTCAAAGCCTACTGATTTTCCATATTCCCCTTGCACCCACAAGAAAACTAGGGTAATTTCTGCGAATGTTCAAGGGCTACTTCCGAACTCAACCCCACCTCGATTAACATGAAGAAGACAGAAGAATAAGAATTTGTGAGAATATTTAGTACAAGAGCAGAGAAAGTCACGTGAGTGCAAAATATCAGAGTTTTTATAAACATTTGACTTTTGTCACACCTTTATTCGACAGTAATGTCACAATTATCCAATAAGGTGTATAGCAACGACGAGTCAACAGCCAACGTAATTTCTGAGAGTTCTCTGTGAGGAAAGTTAATAATAGGTGCATCATTAAGTAGTGCAATATTTTTTCAAATAGTTTTAAGTGTAACGCTTTCCGTTTTATCTACTTACTTTTACAGAAAAATGAAGCCTTCTAAAGTTAAGTACGAACATTTAAGTGGAGCACAAAAAACAGTGAAGAAGCAAAGGTTAGAAAAGGAAACAAAAAATTATCCGTGCCATGTCAATGTGGAAGAAACTTGAAAATCGTACAGATACCTGTACTTCGGTGACAACATTGGTTATTGAAATCACACTCCAGAAACAAGTTGCTATGCTAAATCATAAGTGGAAGAAATACAGTTATTGGTGGTCAATGAGCTGGCTCTGCGTGGTAATTATAATATAGAGGAGGGGACCGAAAAGAGTCTATTTTTAAATGTTTTTGAATACACCTTAAAGAAGATAAAAACCTTCTGGAATGTTTAACATACATACCTAAAAATGCAACATATACTTCTCCTGAGTGTTATGATCATAGACAACACTTAGTAGTTGTTAAAACTGTACCTGAAATACCTGAAGACACTGATTTTACCAATGTGCTATGTTGCACAATGTCTTGCGGTGAGACAAAATTGCATCCTTATATGAAGGCAGAGCCATAGTGCGTCTTCTAGAATAGCGTTGGTCTGGATGACCCAGTTGGTTAGACGCTGGCCTACGCCAAGGTCGCGGGTTCAAATCCGGCCCAGACCGATGTTTTCTAAGTTCTTAAAAACTACAACTCCATGTCACTAGATTTACTGGCAGGTAAAAGTACTCCTCCGGCACACCGGCGACGCTGATGTGATCCTAGCAGTTGACAGCTCGTTAGACAACAAAATAATTTTTTCAATTTCGTTTTCTGTTCGATTTCAACAAGAAAATACGTGGATTTCTGGAACCAGCTGATAATGCACTCGTCTCAGACCACAAGCTTAAGTGACGCAATTGCTATCATTAAGTGTGTCAAACAAGAAATCAGTGAGTTTCAAAAAGAAGAAAAGCTTTCTTCTGTGCCGAAGGAACCTAAAAATCTGTTAGGTACCAGAAACATTGTTTTCAGTTCCTGTGCAAAGTACAAGACCAAGGAAGATAATTGAAAACACTCACCGCATTCCACAAGCAGTTCCGACCCACAACAGCTTAAGGTCTATAAACGAGACCGTGGACTTAATGCATTTAGATGAACGCTTCAGTGAGAATGGACAGCTTTTACTGGCTATTGAAAGAGCAGAACAACTCAACATTGAAAATCTTTAACCTCTTGAAAAGTTAGGTGTAACTGTGCCAAGCAAAGAAGAGGTATCAGAGCTGCAGGCTTATTTGTCCTCAAAACCCAATGAAAATAAAATGGACCTTTTATACAAAAACTTCGATGTGTTCAAAAAGACTTATGCATTGTTTCCAGCAGTAGCAACATTTGGATTCAATACAGAAACTTGTGAACCTACGTTTTCTACATTAAATGCCATAAATCAATCACAGGCACTATCCATGACTCATCTACGATTGGCAAGTCTGGCTTTTCTTGCTGTTGAAAAACATTGCAACACAATTCCTAGACCTTGAAGAAGTTTAAAGACTTTAGGAAGCAAAGGAAGCCGCAGACTGCAATGATTCTAAATCAACATTGAGTTGATAACTATTTTTACTTTCTCTACTACACATAGTAGAGGAAGAGTCGTATTCCATCCAAAAATTTGATGTTGAGATTTCATCGGAAATATATGTTTTTCGGCCCTCTGGATCCAAAAAAGCATTTTTAGAAAAAGGTCAGTGTGCGTCTGTTAGGCTGTGGACAGCCTAACTCAAAAACGAAAAGTCGGTTAAAACCAAAGTTGGTATTTAAGTTTAATGTCTTTCATGGATGCGACACGAAAATTTTGATGAAATTCCACTCTTTACATGAGAACTTTTTCGAAAATTTTCATTTTTTTTAAAAATGACTAACGATTTCGGTTAAAATGCCATATGTTTGAGATGTTTTATGGCAAAGGAAACGTGTAACTTGAATTTTCTTGCTATAGCCCATGTAGTCCTATTTGCTCTTTATGACTTTTTCATAATTGTAAACTGTAAGAGATAGACAAAATCGTACTATACAAAAGGTGTAGATCTAGCTAAAACAATTTATGCCTAAATAATTTTTTTGGAGTGAATCAGAAATGTTTTGGAGAACTTACACTCCTGTCAAATGAAACATAGTTATTCATTTTTTATATGCTAACCGCGTAAAGAGAACGAAATTTGAAGACAATTTCTGCAAACGTTTATCTCAACTAATACGAAGGAAAAATAGGAATAAGGCTGTGTAAGAATGGTTAGCACAAGAGTTGAGAAAGTGACGTGAGTGCAACGTATCAAATTTTTTGTTGACTGTTCCTTTAAGAGCGAACTTTTTAATTAAAACATTTAATTAACGCCCTCTAAACTTACGCTTCTAAAGTGTCCAAATACAACTTCATAATTTTATAAGTTTTGATCACAATAATTACTTGCTCTTTAAATGTTAATTTAAAAATTTTAATATACCTAATTAATTTTAGTTTCTTTATGGCTGATTATTATTAAGTCTGCGATTTTAATTTATCCGGGAAAATCCATTTTGAACAATTCAAGTGAAACTGATAAATTCGCTTTTGTTGTACAGGTCACATCCAAATAATGTGTTCTGTAGCACCTGGGCTTCCCCAATTACATAATCAACAACATTTTTACCAAGTTTCTTTAAGTAAAGTGGAGTTTTAGCAACGTTTAATCTTATCGTAATATTATATGCAAGTCTGGTTTGTTAAAGTTTTACTTTTTAAACCATATAGCTCTTTCATCTCGTACTTCCATATTATTTGATGAATTGATGAATTTTGAGTTCCAAATCTGTATCATTTTATTCCTAACCACAGAGTATTAATTGTCATTCCTGAAACTGTTAAAGCTCGTTGTTCTATGAAAATAATAGACTGTTTGATAATATGAAAAGTAAAGTTTACGAACAATGTTGCTGTTAGCTAATGCTGGATTTCTGACAATGAAGTCATTAATTCTCTTGCTCTCCAATATTTTTCACTGATGGATGGGGCATTAGAAGTGGCCGCGCATATTTGAAGGTGGTCTCGATCCATTTCCTCTTGCACATCACATAGAGGACAGAGTGGTGAAGAATATATCCCAATTCTGTTTAAATGTTTTGCCAGACAATCGTGTCCTGTAATCAACCTGAAGGTTGCAACTGCTGATTTTCGAGGATACTCAGGAATTACTGTTTGAATGTTTGGTAGTTCCCATCTTTTATTCTTTGATTTTTCATAGTAATATTTTTCAATAATTTTTTTGAAATCAGAGTTGACTAATCTTTTAGCTGCATAAAATGGTAGATCAACTATTGATTTCTGCACATTGCTGGTACCCTTTTTTGCAAGAAAATCAGCTTTCCCATTACCACTCAGTCCACAGTGAGCTGGTATCCATTGGAAGACTAGGTGTTTTTGAAGTGCTGTTAGATGGCCAAGCATCTTCCAACATTCTATAATTGTTTGGTTTTTTGGTGACAACTTGGAAGTAATTGCTATAATTGCTGCCCTGGAATCTGAGAGAATAACTGCTTGCTGAAAATGTGAAATTCTGTACAAAAGATTTTGTAGGGCCATTCGAATTGCTTCAATTTCTCCATCAAAGTTTGTAGTTCCATAACTTAAAGATTTGTAATAGGAAAAGAGGTGACATGTGACTCCAGCACCTGCTCCATCTTGGTTTGATATTAGTGATCCATCAGTATAAATATGGAGCCATTCGTGTTCTGGAAATGTAGTATGGATTGTCTCTAATGCCAATAATTTTAGAACACTAGTTGGAGTATCACTTTTCTTAACTTCTTCTGTCAGGTGTAAATAATATGTGATATCTAAAGTTTGTGTCGGATTGACTTTAGATATGAAGTTTTCCTTTGAATTAGGAAGGTATACATTCTTCTTGATGTCTTGAATTTTGGAAAGAAAGCTCTCCTGAGTTTTTAGTGTATGTGTAAAATTTCTCTTGTGCCATGTATTGAATGGGAGTCTGATCAACTTTTCGTGTTGAATAAGAGCCGCTTTTTCTATTTCATATTCAATGGGGCATTGGTTGGTTAGAATTTCCATAGCTGCTATTGGTGTGGTTTTGATAGCACCTGTAATTAATCTCAGACTTTGGTTTTGAAAGATTTGAATCTTTTTTGTGTTTGCTGTTACAAGAACTTCGCTGCAGTAAGTAAATAATGGCTTTATATATACATTATATGTTGTGTTAAGAGTTGCTCTGGAACATCCCCACTTCATTCCTGTTAGACGTTTTAACAGTGAAAGGCGCCTCTCTGCTCTTTGTATTACATTTTCTATTTGTTTGGTCCATGTAAGTTTAGTATCAAATGTATCTCCTAAATACTTTGCTTCCTTTATTTCTGGTGATTGTTGACCCTCAAAATTTAGTTTTATTTTTAGTGGTTTTTTTCTTATTGAAAAGATTTGGTAGTTTGATTTTGTTGTATTAACAGTCATTAAATTTTCTTTGGTCCACCTTTGTAATTTGGTTAAGGATTGTTGCATGGTTTTTTCTAGTTCTGTAGTTTTGCTTTTTGGTTTTGAAGTCTACATTACTAAGTCATCAGCAAATAGTGCACACTTCACACTTGATTCTTGTATTTGTTGTGGCAGATCGTTAATAAATATATTAAAAAGTGTTGTGCTTAGCACTGCGCCTTGTGGTAAGCCACGGTGTACTTGTTTGTATTTAGATATGTTTCTTCCATATCTGGTTGCAATAAAGCGTTGTGTTAGGAAATGGCATAGCCATGAAAACATTGGACCTTGTATCCCTATTTTTTTACTTTCTTTGGTAGTTTTGTTCTGCATATAGAATCATATGCACTTCGGAAATCAATAGAAACTGATAAATTATCTTCTTTTCTATTGAAGGAGTCTTTGATTTCTTGACTGAGAAGTAAGACTTGTTCATTTGTAGAGTGGAACTCTCTTAATCCAGCTTGACATGAGGAAATTAACTTTTTTTGATTCTAGAAACCAATTTAACCTGTTTGACACCATTCTTTCCATCACTTTTGCTATTATGCTAGTAAGAGCTATTGGTCTATAATTTTTTATTTCTGATGCTGTTTTGTCTTTCTTCAAGAGTGGGACAATTATTGCCTTTCGCCATTCAGCAGGTACAGTGGTTTTCCAGGAAGGATTGCAGAGTTTTAGTAGTTGTTGTTTTGCTGTTTTTCCAAGGTTTTTTATGAACTCTGGATGTATGTGATCAGGTCCAGGAGACTTTTTGTTTTTTAGATTATTTATTGCAATGTTCAGTTCTTGCATATTAAAATTTTGAAAAAAGATATTGCATTGAGTGTTAGGATCACATTATCTTTCTTGTTTCAAATCTTTGTTAAATTCTTTACGTTCCTTTTTATTATTTCTTGTTACTTTATATGAATTAGCATAATATTTATTGAATGTTTCGGCTACGGCTGCATCATTAGTTAATATTTTATTGTTGTGTATGATAGGTGTGCTGTTGTTTTCTTTCCTACCCTTGACATTTTTTATGAACTTATGAGCTTTGTTACCATCTGTCCTATAATCCATTTTTTCTAAGAAATTATTAAAGTAATTCTTTTTAGCAGTATTAATTTCTTTTTTAAGTATTTCTAGCTATATCCCTTTGCTTTTTCAGTTCTTCTAACTGGGGGTTCCAAAAGGGTTTGAAATTTTTAATTCTTCCCCGAGGAATATGTTTTTTCGGTTTCTAGGATGACTTTACAGAAATTTTTGTTCAAATGATCTGGTTGGTCATGTAGCTGTGAGCTTGTTTGTTCTTTAAATTTATGTTCCAGTTCAGTTTTATATTTGATCCAATCTGCTTTTTTGAAGTTCCAATACAGATTCGTGTGACATTGACTGTTATTTGTATTGTCTAGTTTTATATCAGCAATTACTGCTCTGCGACCAGAACTTGGATCTTCTATAACTTGTTTTTTAATTTTTGAAACAATATGAACAAACGAACAATTTAGGTTTACTCAACTCTAGAAATTAAAGAGAATTGTTTTTATTTTCTCTACTACGTAGAGTAAGTTGGGGAATTAATGTATTCCATCCAATACATCCCGCTAAATCCAAAGAAAATAGTTTTTAGAAGAAGGTCCGTGTGTGTTTGTGTCAGTGTGTGAACAGCATATTCCTAAAGGAAACGTCAATTAAAAATAAAATTTTGTATATAAGTTCAGCATCTTCCAAGGATACGACACGAAGATTTTAAAGACTCTGCGCCCCCCTCCCCCACTCTAAACTGTCCTTTAAATGGATGCTTTGAAACTTTTTGATTATCTCAGAAATGAGTGCAATGATTTCGAATTTTCAAGGAATAGCCTCTGAAGTCCCCTTTATTCTGGATGACTTTTTGAAAACTAGTAAAACCGTAAGAAATGGACAGAAACTTACTGTACGAAAAGTGTAGATTCGTTAAAACACAATGTATGTCGTATACAGTTGTTTTTGTGTAGTTAGCCGTTTCCGAGGTATTCGTTGTTACTGATTTGAAGTTTCAAATATGCTTTTCTCAAATGGGAAGTCCTCTCTCTCTCTCTCTCTCTTTCTCTCTCTCGGACGTGTGAAGAGAACGGAATTTCAACACCGCCACATAGCTATCGGGCGTAGAACATTTGATTATCGGTTAAAGCTTACAGTAATCCCACTGTAATTACAAGGAAATATGCAATAGGACAATTTCTGCAAATGCTTCTGTCAATTACCGTGAAGTAAACAGAAGAATAAACATTTGTAAGAAAAGTAGTTGGTACAAGAGCAGAGAAAGTTATGTGACAACACATCTGCTTTGTAAAGTTATTTTATCTCGCCCCTCCTATGAAAACTGGAGCCCCGCCTAGTGTTCAGTCCTGGCTACGGGCCTGAGACGTATGAAAGATGTGTGGAGAAATGGTCGAGGTGTAAACCCAGAAATTTAACGTGTTAGTCAAGGGAAAAGGGAGTTTCCCATTAGACATATTTGCATAGAGCAACGGCCGGCCACTTATAAAAAGTATCGACACAGTTTTCCGTGTTGGCCTTTAATCCTAGGTCTCTGAGCTTGCGAAGTAGAAGATGTAAATCGACCAGAACTGATCCCGGTGTCTTAGATATAGTCTGTAAGTTTGTCCGGAATATGAGTAAATCGTCGGCGAATAAAAGACTGGTTGTGCTGGAACGGTAATTTACTCAATATATAATTGTACAGAATAAAGAGGCGAGGACTAAGGCAGGTAACCTCAGGGAGCCTTGAAAACTGAGGCGAGAGAGATGTAACATTTGTATAACAAGGATAAAGGTAAATGTGGCAATCTCCCAGGGAAATAATATAAGGGGTAGGAATGGAAGTTAGATAGGTACAATTTTTAGGAGGCGTATTATTAAAGTGTCAATAGATGGTGAGTCATAAAATCGAGGCATGTTTTATAACTTGGAATTATTGTTTGTACAACGGAGAAATTGCATGAAGTATATATTTCTACAACCTCCTTTACAATTTTACAAATCAAATAGCTGCAACGATACTGTGTTAGGGGGAAAAGCCTTCTATAATACTATAATTAAATTCCTATTTAGCCGTCGTTCTTCCAAGGAATCAAAATTGAAAACAATCATCTACTCCGAAAAATTCCATGCTTATTTGAACCGTAACGAGGCATCGCGAAGTGACAAAGGTTATGTGCCTACTCGTTGTTTTAGAGCTAGAGGTTTATACACATAAAGTATGCAATCCACAAGTCTACTTAGTGGTATTTCAAATATTAACAATTTTGGAGAGAACTGTTTTTACCCTACACAAAGCTTATATACTTGTAATACTGAATTAGAAATAGAAACATAAAAACAACTACAATAATACAAACAACAATTTGTGTGCATAAATCCATGAAAGTTAATCACATATGCACGTGGGTTTATTTTTTAATAGTGGCAAGTATTAGTTATTTAGATGCATAACATACATACAAAGTTTTAAGTTTTAGAGGCCTTGGATGTAATCACAGCCGTTGTGTATCACATGTTCCCTGCGATGTGTAAGCCGGTGAATCCGTTGTCTCTACCTAATCTGTGGATGTTGCGAATGGAGCGGTTGGCTGCCTGGAGAACGTCTTCAACTGTGCGGAAGCGGGTCCCGCGAGGTGAATCTTTCACCTTAGGAGTGAGATCATAGTCGCAGAGAATAAGGGGCGATAAAGCACTTTCCTGTACCGTTGTCTCTGCCTAGTATGTGGATGATGCTAATGGAGCGGTCGATTGCCTGAAAAATGTCTTCAGCTGTGCGGAAGCAGGTCCCACGAAGTGGTTCTTTCACTTTAGGAACGAGATCGTAGTCGCAGGGTATAGCTCTGGAGAATAAGGGGGTGATAAAGCACTTCCCTGTCTCTGCATTGAACAAATCAGTCACAGCTCCGGGTGCATGCGCCCTTGCACTTATGCATATGTTATTCAGTAAGCGTCGTCGTTTTCTTCTCAGAGCTGATTATTTTGCAAAAATGTTCAGTGGTGCTCCACTGTAACGGTACGTCTTTAGGGAACGGTATCCTTTAGGATATCACCATCCCAGTCGTATGCAATGATCACCATAGATTTCACATTGGTTGCGGTCTACCGAACTGTTGCTTTTAGCGGCGACCCATGATGACGCCGCTCGTCTGATTGGTGTTTCAGCTGTCTTGCATTGCAACCTCTAGCGCATTCAATTTTCAACCAGCTCCTCTGAACTTACTTCGAAATCATTGCGGCTGTACTGCACGAGTGCCTGTTCAAAACTGCATTATTGCTGTCGTCGCTGCACGCTGCACACACGCATGGAATGTGGGAGGGGAGGACAAGTGCATTTGCTCTAATCAAACATAGCAAAACTATTAAATTTTATGGTATAAATTCAATTATTGTCACAAAGTGCCAAATATGTAGCGGTTCTGGTCTCATTGCTCTGCCGGCTAGCTATCTATTTTTGTATTTAGAATAATATTGGTATTACTTTGAAGAATTTTACATTTTAAAGCGCTCTTATGCAAGATTTTATATCACTGTTACATGAAATTTTGTAATTGAAAAGTGATTAGCAAACATAAAATGAGGCATCTTCTTTGCCTGATTCACAGAACCAGGAATATAAATCGGGGGAAGCGTTATGAAGGAGTGCAGTGAGAGAACATGTTATTGAACATAGTTACTGCTCATCTACACTTTGGCTTAGGATAAGCATTTGTTTTTGTAAAAATGATGCGAAAACTCACAGGAATGAAAGCTCCAGCAACGCAGAAGAAGATCAAAGAAATGCACGTGTAAGATGCCAGGCGCATGGATGCTGCACTCGCAAAGGTTGGATATCCGCAAGTGTGCCCATTGTGTTGTTCAAGTACCCTTTCATTGCAACGACATCTTCACCTAAATGTGCCAGCTCATTGCACCTTGCCAATAAACGTGCTGCTTTCGCGTCGTCTTTCCATCACTTCTGATACGCAGTTTGTTCTGCCGTAGTCGCACTTCCTGTAAGTTCAGAGCACTGAGCATATCGTCGGCTTCTTCCAGTGCCATACTTCCGCAACATCGACACATACCATTTCCATTTCGCCCGGTCCTCGGGAATTCACGTTTATTTGCTTGTATTTTATAGTCACTGTTACCGTTAGCCAATTTTGTCACACGCAAGTCCTGTGTTCACGTAAGTACCTACAATTTTTTTTCATCGGCAAATTTCCGATGAAGTTTATCGCGGGGAGGAATCTCTATGCACCAGTTCATGTGAGGTCTGGGTCCATAACCTGTTAATGATGTTAATTCAAAAACATTACATTGTACTTGCAGAAACATAAAATTTTCAGATTCTTGTAATAAAAGCATGCGGAACACAATGACCACAGCCTTGCCAACATAGTTTTATAGTACAAAAATTTTCATAGAGATGGCAACACATATTCATATCTTTCTTTATTACTACGGCGAAGGCAAGTCGCTTTCACTTTTCATTCTGGATTGAACACCATGGTAACGCGGATTCAAATTGCAACAACTCACTGGATCTTATTCGCTTAAAAGTGGAATCGGATCGAAATTCTGTTGCATGGAAAACCTATCCGATTCAAATCGATATGAATCCGCCAAAGAAGCTAAGTTCTGCTGTACTCGTAACACACAGCTCACTCCTCATTTTGTTTTCACAACGGTAGTGGTGTAATAAAACAAAACAACAAAGCAACTTTTATTGTTTCTATAATGTCGCAATATATTGTGCACAAAAACATTCACTAACCTCAAAACCTTGTTAAAATACGCCCAAAACGTATCTTTTGGAGGTTCGTCAACATAAACCAAGTGACCAACATAAAAGCTTGAATTATTTGTGCTTAGGCCTTGCATATCCAAATCGATCTCATTTCCCAATTGAATTCATCATGGAAATCAAGAAATGGCAATGGACTCAAATCGAGTTCAATTCCGTATGGAAACGTACTAAATATCAATATAGGCTTAGGGCCTTCAATATCTCGGCTACGCTTTATGACTTAGGGTTCTCAACCCCAACAGTGTTTGTACCCTCATATTCCGTTTGAAGGTCCTACTAGAGAAAACAGAGAACATAAAAGCGACTTTCCTAAAAAGAGTGCTGGGCGTTTCCAAATACCCAAGATCTAGATTGACGTACGTGCTAACTGGAGAAAGCTTCCTCATAGAAGATATTCACTTCCAACTAATTATAAGGCTACCTGAAAACTACAGCAGAAAAGGGAGAAAATATGGGAAGAGTTCTATTGCACAGAGGCCATGATGAACCAGAAATAGAAATAAGCTAACCAGCTGCGACACCTGGTGACAAGAATGGCAGTCCACGGGTTTCATCAGGACCTCCTAAATACCGGACCTGACACTGTGATTCAAGACGGCGGCCTATGTGGTGGGAACTACTTATAAACAACTCGTCTACAGGCTACGATTTCAACGCAGTAAAATAAAAATATTGTGTAATAACACGCCTATTTTGTGAATGTGGGCTGTGTTAAACACAAATACACTGTCTTAAACATAACCTAAAGTAAACAAAAAAGGATGACATTTAATATTAAACGATAACCCATGGGCAATGAAATATTAACCTTAAATATCATTCATGCAATCTACAGGTTTACATGCCATTATGTAACTGCATTACATACTCAAATTACAAAGAAGATAGACAAAACTGCAAGCAGCATGTTATTCAAATAAAACAGAAGTGTTGACATTGAGTTGACTCAATTATTAATCATTGTTTACACTGTTTGTCACACTTGTACAATCTAAATAATGCTATATACCTACACAAACATACTATACTGGATGGCTGATATACAAATGCTGCCATTTAGAATAATTAGCTACCGACTAAATTCAAAAGCTTTAGGGTGGAAATTTGCTTTTACTATCACTGAAAACTTTTGATTACTCAGTTTGCAACAACATATTACTCAGCTCTTCATGACACTTTATTTTACGGGGGGAATCCACAAAAGCAGATGAAATATTAAAAATAATAATCGTAAAACAGCACTGTAAATGAAATACATATATGAAACACGTAACCTTAAATCAGCATTGTAAAGCAACTTTGGGTAATTATTTATAAAATCGGTCGCTCGAGAAAACGAATGAAACATAGTGCAATGGATGCAGTTTTTATTGCTAATTACGATTTTGAAAGTTTTGTTATGCGCTTAAGCTTCGTTTTTTATTTATGAGCAAATTTTGTATGTGCTATGCAGTGGTTTTATTTCGCGTATGCGGCGGATATTTAGCAAATAAATGTTTATAAACGAGTATAATATATGCTAGAATGATTAATTAATATATTTACGTTGATATTGTTATTGCTGATTACGGTTTTGAAAGTTTTATTTGCCAGCCAAGCTTCGTTTTCGTTTTTCCTGTGTTAGGTTAGGTTTAGTATTATTTTCTTGTTTAACGACGCTGTCAATTGCCAGGATCACATCAGCGTCGCCGGTGTGCCGGAAATTTGTCCCGCGGGAGTTCTTTTACATGTCAGTTAATCTACTGACATGGAGCTGTCGTTTTTAAGCACACTTAAAAACCATCGGTCTGGGCCGGATTTGAACCCGCGACCTTGGGATTAGTAGGCCAGCGTCTAACCAACTGAGCCACCCAGACCGACGGGTTAGGTTTAGTGTATGTATATGAGTGTAGTAACAGGGTCCTATGTTATCGAAATTTTGCCCGTGTTAGGTTAGGTTAGTGTATGTATATGAGTGGGGTGACAGGGTCCTGTGTTACCGAAATATTTACAATTTGGGCAGTGTTTATGCAATCATTTCAACGTAAATGCATTAATCAATCATTCTAGTATATACTATACTCGTTTATACGCATTTATTAGCTAAATATCCACCGCATAAGCGAAATAAAACCACTGCATCGCACGTACGAAATTTGCTCATAAATAAAAAACGAAACTTGAGCGCACAATAAAACTTACAAAATCGTAATCAGCAATAAAAACTGCATCCATTGCACTATGTTTCATTCGTTTTCTCGAGCGGCCGATTTTGTAAACATTTTCCCAAGTTTGCTATAGTCCACGGTTTTACATGCAGCAACATAACACATTTCTTCTAAACTACAGCTACACATTTAAATTACAAAGACAAAAGATAATGTATAAATACAAGCAGCATACTACTTACATGGGTAAAAGTGTAGGAGAGCGGCGTCTCAAAATTTGTCTTTCACTATTCACCATGTTATATACACACCGGCAACACACATAACGCTGCAATTTATAGTAATTAAATAGAATTTACAAGCGTTACGTTTCAATTTACCTCTTGTTTTAACTGAAAGTTTCTGATTTTTAATTTGCATCCGGGAATGCAACAGTTACGGTGCATTGTGATGTTTGAGGTTAGGTTGACGTTTGACTACAATAGCATACACTACTGGAACAGTTTTTCTTCAACAACCTCTCACCACTGTAATCGTGACACAAATTGTACTTGCAAACATATAAATTAACCACACTATACGGCTAACGTAGCCATAGCCTTAGATGAAACACAATAAACACGAACACGTGGATAGCACACGGCACAGTCAACACGTCATTAGATTTATTCCCGTTCCCTATACTGCCCAAATAAAAGTTTTTAAATACTCGCTTTGCTAATATGAAGACAAACTTACATAGGAATTGTTGTAAGAGACAATAATTCAAAGGCATAGAAAATAATACGAAGGATAGCATGTGGAAACACCTCAGAAATCACCCCCACCAGCCGACGCCATTTTTGTACAACTTAGATGGCAGAGTCAGGTCCGTTAATCCTGAGGGTCCTGGTATGATAATATTGTATAATAATATATTTGGCTCAGGTTATATAAATAACGATGTTCCCATTAAAACAGAAAGGAAGGTGAGAAATATTTTTTCGGTGGGCGTGATTCGATTCACCTGCACGGGATTACTCTGGGTCCGTGTTAAAGTGTTCTAACGCTTTCGGCTAACACTGAACGCAGGGATTGAGCGTGGATTACAATGCTTACTTTGGTAAGCAAGGAGCTCAACACTGACATCGTTTTTAACTTCTGGTCCACTATTTAACCACAACCCTATAGTAGCATATTTTCTGCAGACGTAGTAACGTTAAATTTGCAATATTTACTTTAATTAAGAGTTATTGCTGAAATATCGCTTTTCAAAGTTGCGAGGTGAGACACTGGCTACCATCCCCTCTGAACAACAAGAGAAGCATGACTGATTTCAGTCTCATACCATCTGGTTAGGTATGCCTGAGAATTAGGTGACCTTCACGCAGGTCTCACTGAAGGTGGGTATTTACTTTTGTGAAAGATAGTACATCATAGAACACCTACCGTAGTACATGTTCGATTGTGTTATAGCGGCTTCCTGAGCGGCCTTTGACTGCCAAGGGGCTTGGATATTTGGCACATTGGAATAAGACAATGTAGAACTATTACAGAATTGTTTGTATTAATAGTCTTGAATACATAGTTATTTTGGTTGTTAATTTATTATTGAAATATTTCTAAAACTTCAAAACAGGAAAGGACAAATGGGGATTCTCTTAGTACGGGCAATTTTTTTTTTTTTTTTTTTTTTTCCAGTGCGGACGCTGCCCGACCTGGCCTCCCTCTGGCTAAAGCAGGGCGCTGATGACCTAGAAGTTGAGCGCCCTTAAACCAAACCAAATCTGGCTAAAGCTCTGTACTGTGAACCACAGAACACTGTGAACACCCGATCTCTCTATATAGTTATGTTATGAACTGTTATTTGGTTATGAATGCTCACCTCCCCAGTTAAAGGTATTGTTACTGTGGTATTTTTCCAAGTTGCAATTCAAATTTATATTACAGGTTTTAATATCATTCAGCCCTAAAGCTCTGTACCGTGAACACCCGATCTCCCTATATAGTTATGTTATGAACTGTTCTGTGGTTATGAATGCTCACCTCCCCAGTTAAAGGTATTGTTACTGTGGTATTTTTCCAAGTTGCACTTCAAATTTATATTACAGGTTTTAATATCATTCAGCCCTAATTTTTCTGGTATATTGAATCATAAGTTTAGATCTGGTAAATCCTTTACCGCATTCCTCTTTTAGTTTCGTCCATAGTTGATTACATGCATAATGATGTCATAAGGGTTTATATAAGTTTGAAGTAAATTCTCTTGATCTGTTACGTATATTTTCAAAACAAAAACGCGGTAAAGATAAGAATGCGACTATTATATATAAATGTCTATAGTAATGGTTTTGATATTTTTTTTATTAAAACAGTTGTACGGTCATCTGGGGGAAAATATTGTCAATTTCTAGCGTGCGTACGATCTCGCCGTTTTTTGAAAATGGCAACACTGCCATAGACCAATCACTACTAGGTGTTCTGTGGATCTGAGCCTTGACCATGACTCAACTACCCATTATCAATTCTTTCTCTAGTACTTCTCTAGTTACCTTGTGATCAATTAAACACAAGCTTGCCCTAATGCTGGATTATTAGCTTGAATTTATGATTGTATGACTATCCAAAAAAACTTGGCTCATGTTTAGAAACGTTCACTTTCCACTTGCCAGCTAGGTGTTCTGTGCTTGCCAGCCAGATTCGAAGTCCGAACTTACTTTCTGCGCATGCGCCGGCAGTAGTTTCACAATCACCCACTAGATTTCACTGCATAACTAGCAGACGATTTTCACATCTGCCAACATTGCTTTTTACACTACACTAGTTTTCGTTGCCAACACATTAAAACACGTGATTAGCATGTGCCTGACCTGCAATCTAGCAGTAACTTAAGATGTGCATCTTATCTTGTTTTCCCTGCAATATATACAATGTCTCCCTCCAGCTGCAGGTTGCAATGTTTGTAACAGATATTGGGGTTATTTGCATTGTACAGACGTACAGACATACACCGCTATCGCGTAGCGCAACTCCATACATTATTATACGATACGCTGGCTCGTTCTTTATTATTATATTATATTATTATTTTTATTATATTATTATGAGCCGAAATGGATTTATTATTATTTTTAATCCATTATTATGGATTATTATTATACGATACGCTGGCTCGTTCTTTATTATTATATTATTATTTTTATTATATTATTATTATGAGCCGAAATGGATATTGTTTAGTAAAGCTTACGCGATGAGTTGGTGAGAATTTCGGCAAAGTCCCACTCGGCAGTCGGATATTATTATATTATTTTATTATATTATTATTAATAAATTATTTTTATATAATAATAAATAAATAAAATAATATAATAATATCCCACTGCCAAGTGGGACTTTAATATTATAATATAATAATAAGGAACGAGCCAGCGTATCGTATAATAATAATAATAATAATAATAATAATAATAATAATAATAATAATAATAATAATAATAATAATAATAATAATAATAATAATAATAATAATAATAATAAGAATAAGAATAAGAATAAGAATAAGAATAATAATAATAATAATAATAATAATAATAATAATAATAATAATAATAATAATAATAATAATCCATAATGGCCAATTCCTGATGATAATAATAATAATGGATAATAATAATGAATTAAAAATAATAGCAAATCCATTTCGGCTCATAATAATAATAATAATAATAATAATAATAATAATAATAATAATAATAATAATAATAATAATAATAATAATAATAATAATAATAATAATAATAATAATAATAAATAATAAATAATAATAATGGATTAAAAATAATAATAAATCCATTTCGGCTCATAATAATAATATAATAAAATAATAATATAATAAAATAATATAATAATATCTCACTGCCGAGTGGGACTTTGCCGAAATTCTGACCAACTCATCGCATAAGCTTTACTAAACAAAGAACGAGCCAGCGTATCGTATAATAATATAAATTTATTAATAATATATTATTGTATGTATGGATATTATTATAATTATTGTATATATTTGTATATATAATTGGCTGAGTTGGTCAGAATTGGCCATTATGGATTATTATTATACGATACGCTGGCTCGTTCTTCGTTTAGTAAAGCTTACGCGATGAGTTGGTGAGAATTTTGGCAAAGTCCCACTCGGCAGTGGGATATTATTATATTATATTATTATTAATAAATTATTTTTATATAATAATAAATAAATAAAATAATATAATAATAACCCACTGCCGAGTGGGACTTTAATATTATAATATAATAATAAGGAACGAGCCAGCGTATCGTATAATAATAATAATAATAATAATAATAATAATAATAATAATAATAATAATAATAATAATAATAATAATAATAATAATAATAATAATAATAATAATAATCCATAATGGCCAATTCCTGATGATAATAATAATAATGGATAATAATAATAATGAATTAAAAATAATAGCAAATCCATTTCGGCTCATAATAATAATAATAATAATAATAATAATAATAATAATAATAATAATAATAATAATAATAATAATAATAATAATAATAATAATAATAATAATAATAATAATAATAATAATAAATAATAAATAATAATAATGGATTAAAAATAATAATAAATCCATTTCGGCTCATAATAATCATAATAATAATGGATAATAATAATAATAATGTATTAAAAATAATAATAAATCCATTTCGGCTCATAATAATAATATAATAAAATAATATAATAATATCTCACTGCCGAGTGGGACTTTGCCGAAATTCTGACCAACTCATCGCGTAAGCTTTACTAAACAAAGAACGAGCCAGCGTATCGTATAATAATATAAATTTATTAATAATAATATATTATTGTATGTATGGATATTATTATAATTATTGTATATATTTGTATATATAATTGGCTGAGTTGGTCAGAATTGGCCATTATGGATTATTATTATACGATACGCTGGCTCGTTCTTTGTTTAGTAAAGCTTACGCGATGAGTTGGTGAGAATTTTGGCAAAGTCCCACTCGGCAGTGGGATATTATTATATTATATTATTATTAATAAATTATTTTTATATAATAATAAATAAATAAAATAATATAATAATAACCCACTGCCGAGTGGGACTTTAATATAATAAAGAACGAGCCAGCGTATCGTATAATAATAATCCATAATGGCCAATTCTTTATAATAATAATGGATAATAATAATAATGGATTAAAAATAATAATAAATCCATTTCGGCTCATAATAATCATAATCATAATAATAATGGATAATAATAATAATAATAATAATAATAATAATAATAATAATAATAATAATAATAATAATAATAATAATAATAATAATAATAATAATAATAATAATAATAATAATAATAATAATAATAATAATAATAATGGATTAAAAATAATAATAAATCCATTTCGGCTCATAATAATAATATCCTCAACAGGCCCTCGTCGTATAGGAGTTGCATGCATGCCTCTTCATTTAACAACAGAGGCGCCAAATCCAATATACTCATAAACCTAGCCATTGCACTACTTCCTTCTACGAAGGTCAATAGCATAATGCCGACTCCCGCAAAAACATTTTTTTTTCAGTAGTATTGGCAACAAACTCCTAGGGACATTCTGCTGTTGGCAGCGCTGCATTAACACAGCAACTTCGGCAACTTTCGTGACCATTCGTACACACTGCCGAGTGGGACTTTGCCGAAATTCTGATTCTGATCAACTCATCGCGTAAACTTTACTAAACAATATCCAAAAACTTTTTCAATACTCCAATTGTGCTTTAAGATTTTATGCGAATGATGAAACTGAATGAAAGCATTGGTTTGGCTATAGGATACTCTTGTTTAGCAATCCATATTGTGGAACATTCTGTTGACCATTCTCTACACTGTTCTTCGTATAGTGCGTTCCACGGGATAGGGGATAGTAATACAATATGCACACCAGTATTTCACGCTTGTTTGTTTACATCAGGAATCTAGGATCAATTCACCATATCTATGCATGTTAGAAGAAACCTCAAGAATATGTTAACATACTGATGAAGTAGAACTTAAAAACAAAAGAAGCGTATGTGACAGTTTATATTTAGCCTTTGCTTATTTTAAAAATGAGCAATATTTACATTCAGGAACCACCAACAAATGGAAAGGTGGGTTAAGTACATAGTCAGGAATATATGTACATTAAGGAAAAGGGGTGTTTGGCGTCTGTTAAGGTTAGGTATGATTTTAAAATGTTTCCGTAAATTGAGTTAGGAAGCTAGGATATACTCCCGTAAATGTCAGTTGCTCACATTCCGCAGTGCTCCCAACACTGAAAATTTCACGCAAGCCAATGTTCCCTAACGATGCCATGATTGAGGATTTGCAGTTTTGGATAAAGTATTCGTACAGTTGGAAATACAAACGAAAATATTTTGGATAAAGTTTAGTATAGCAGGAAAAATTTCAGTCACGTCGTTTTTCCATGCGGGTTACCGAGGTTAGGTTAGGTTAGCGTAGCCCTGTATACCTAAGCAGTTTTAAGAAAGAAAGACTTTTATGTTACAGCCCACCGTTTTTGTTAATATATTCATAAATATATTAATAATAATATAATATTATTATATGAACAGCCGCCCGGTAAGCGGAAGGTCTGTGGTTCAAATCCCAGTTGTGGCATTGAATTTTTAAGTTCCAGTTCTACCTCTCAAATATTTCATTGTTTAACGATGCTGTCAATTGCTAGGATCACATCACCATTGCCGGTGTGCTGAAATTTTGTCTTGCAGAGTTCTTTTACATGTCAATAAATCTACTGACATGGAGCTGTCATTTTTAAGCTCACATAAAAACCATCAGTCTGGGCCAGAATTGAACCCGGAACTTTGGGAACAGTAGGCCAGCATCTAACCAACTGAGCCACACAGACCGACAAGTGTTGTCAAGTGTTATCAGCACAGAAGAATAGGAAGATGCCATATCCTTTTGGGAAGTCAGTCCAGAAATGTCGGCTTAGGTTGACAGTTGAGGCACCACTACATTTTATAATATGTTTAAATAATGGTGGTGGTGGTAGTGGTGATACCTGTGCAGGAGGTGCACTCCAAACAGTGATACCTGGTTGCTTCAGTTTAGATATAATCATTTCACAGAATTGCAACTATTTCTATTTCACTTTATGCATTAAGTGTTGCAAGGATGTTCTTGGTATAAGCAGCTCTGGAGTTGCATGTTGTAGACTTTTTCAGACTATTTTGAATATTGGAGCAACTCTAATGCTACTCTGTCAAAGCTGTCTTAGGATGCCCAGAATTGGATGCATCACCACCTACTTTCACTTCCTCTTGCAATATGGAAGTATCCTCTGAGGTAATTCGGTGCACAACAATCAGGTATTTATATTGCGGTAATGGGCCATATCATGGCTAACAAGAAAGACGGCATGAATCATAGTTATCTAGTAATGGTAACCTGATATATGGCTAACGTTGTAAACTATCATGATATAACTATCTTTTGTATGAATTCAATGAACAGTCTTTTTGGTTGTTTGGAATATGATGTATTAAGGGATTGAGGTTTTACTTCATTGTGCCATGACTGGACTAGGAGATTTATGTCACTGCAGTTCATGCTGTAGCCTGTCAATGGGCGTATGCATTCTTTATGAATTTGGGCTGTCATTCCTGTAGGCCCACTGGAACTTTATTTAAAATCCCCAAAATTATTACCCTTGCTGGTGAAAGCATATATTTTCTCTTCATCTATTTACAGATAATTATGATAACTTCAGAACTAACCTGCTTTGCATGACCAGAGTATGAGGCATGCAGATGGTAGCATAGACCAGCGTAAAACTTCCAAAAATATGTTATTGTTCTTCAATAAAAGTTTATAAGAACCTTCCATGTCATCTAAAACTGTTGGGCAATCCTAATCAACATAAAATCTTTAAGAAATATATAAAGTCATTCTTATATACTCACTCCTCATATGACATGAAGAAATTCTTTAATATTGTAACAAAAGATGAAAAGTGTGAAGTCTGTTTACTTTTCTAATCCTTTATTTTTTCTAAATCTTACTACAAATGTACAATTTCCTTCTTGTTGCTAACACAGTTTATAACCTCTACTATTACAATTTACAATTGTTCTTCCGATAAAGTTTCTCAGTCTTTCAATGTCTCTCCAATTTCACTGTCTCTTATATCTTTATTATTATAATACAATCACTTGACAACACATACACACTCGCTGACAGGCTGGCTGATGAACTCTTGTAACTAAAACTACCTGTACACGATGACTTAAACAACTACTCTGACACCAAAACCTAAACTCTAACTCTAAAATTAACTGAACTGCCCACTGTCCTATTTATACTGGAGCTGGCGTGAAGTAAACTCCTTTGAGTTATTTCCACATGCAGGTGTACATGACTCAGCAAAGAAGATTCTAGAGATTGCTGGACACTACAGTGTTATCACATTGTTCGATCTTATACACAGTCGCCAGTGTCCTGTAGCCTCGGACCTTCTTTATGTTTTACCGGCAGCATTTTTTGTCATGTGCACACAGTCGCTTGCTGTATCCAAGGTCACCTGGTCACCTCTCGTATATTGTTGAATGACCCAATGTCACAATATCTTTTCAATATTCAGTACATAGGGCAGATTGCATGTGATGGTGATTTATACTTATTTGTTATTGTTGACCTTGTTGTGAGTCGGTCTGGGTGGCACAGTTGGTTAGACCCAAGGTCATGGGTTCAAATACGGTCCAGACCAATGGTTTTTAAGTGTGCTTAAAAACGAAAGCTCCATGTCAGTAGATTTACTGGCATATAAAAGAACAAGTTGGATAGCTTTGAAGATGAGTTGGATGAACTTGAAACTAGTCATTTATTGAAGAACTTGCAATATTACTAAGATAAGTGAAGCTTTTAGTGTCTAATTTGTTCTTATTTTAGATTCTTTTGTTTCATTGTTAATAGCTTCAGTTTTCCTTGAGACATGGACCTTTTTCTAGAAATGCTTTTGTTGGATTCAGGGGGCCTCGTAACATATATTTCCAGTGAAATCTTGACATCAAAGTTTTGGGTGGAATACAACAAATCTGACATGACATTTACATGACCTTCCTGTTGTTCTATAAGCTAATTTACAAAAGCTGTTTTTAGAACATGTTCATCAAATTAAACATTTGTGGACATAGGTATTTTTTAAGCATATCAGGGATATTAAATGTTTTCAGAAGAGTTAACTGAAGAATTTGTCTGACTGTGCAAATGAGCTGCAGTTATTTATTTGTGTACAGGATTATCCAAGAATTTGATTTACTGCACTGATTTTCTGCTATGTTTATCCAGGTTCTTTTGAAAACTTCAGTTGGTGACATTGATTTGGAACTTTGGTCAAAAGAAACACCAAAGGCATGCCGGAACTTTGTGCAGCTGTGCCTCGAAGGCTACTACAATGGAACAATATTTCACAGAGTGGTCAAAGGCTTCATTGTGCAGGGTGGAGATCCAACTGGCACTGGAACAGGCGGAGAGTCGATTTATGGACATCCATTCAAGGTAATGTGCTTTATGCATTATAGCTATTATTAAATAAAGGAGTAATCATTCATACTGAAATCTACCTTAATTTAAATTGTAAATTTCAGAAGTGAATAGGGCCTAAATATTAACTAAATAAAGCACAAATAATGGTCAACAGGAAATCAATCAAATAATGAGCTATAAAAATGATTTATAGAAGGAAAAGAAATACAAATAGTGAAAGATATTATACATTGTGTTCATTTTCATCTGTAATTTCCCGTGCAGAAATAGACGTCATCAATAGCAACACTGGTGAAGCGAGTTTATGTTCGGTTCCTCTAGTGGCCAGAAATTGCATTTGATATGGAGACATCAGCGTTAAGACATGCAGATTACTGTCCTAATGGCAGATAAACATACTATTTGATGAGTGGGTCTTGCCTGTGTAATATACAGCTTGTTAATTCCACTTTTTGTGTAGAGAATCAGCATGGAGGCTTGTGAATATTGTCCCCTTAGCAGCAGATAAGACATACTATTTTATGGTTGACCATGTAGTACAAAGCATGCCTATTTCCACTTGCGTAGAATACCTGTTGTAATTTGTTTTAAAGATGTAGATATTATAGCTGGCAGATAAACACAAACAATAATTGAAATATAACTGCCAAATTAATAATATTATTAATTTTGTTTTAAAATGCTTTAGTAAAGAAACAATGTAAATTAATGAACATAAACCTATTCTGTACGTTTAACAAGAAACTTGAACTCATAGTTTTTGAAAGTGAATCTGTTAACAGTTTTATAGAATTTAAATGGCAAGAAATAACTGAACACAAATAAACAAATATTCCCCTTTCATCTACAAGGAAATAAGCAATAAGATAATTTGAACAAATTCTTATCTTGAACTAACACGAAGAAGATAGAGGTATAAGAGTTTGTAAGAATGTTAGTACAAGAGAAGAGAAAGTCTTGTGAGTGCAACACATCAGATTTTTTTTTTCCATAAGATTAATACTATGATTTTGTAGCCCACATTAATGCTTCTTAAGGAGTCTGCTTCAACCACTGGAAAACTGCAGATGCAATAGTAGTTTGAATAGAGAATATGCAACTCTGCAGAATATCTTTCATCTTTGGAAAGAGGAAGAAAATCACTAGGAACCGGGTCATGTGATAGTAAGGGGCATGAAAACCCACTTCAAATGGTTTTCATAAGAAACTCTTGCATAATGTACTAATGTACTAACCATTATTCTTATATAGCTCTTATTGCTATATCTTCATGTTAGTTGAAATAAACATTTGCAGAAATTATCTAATTATTTATCTTCTTTTAGGTATAAGGAGAATATGGGAATACAGTAGGCTTTGAGCGATAGTCATATCTTTTAAAGCTTTCAAATTCCATTCTCTTTGCACAACTAACATATAAAAAAACGAATAACGATGTTCTATTTGGCAGAAGTATAAGTTCTCCAAAACTCACAAATAACAGGGAATATCTCTGAAATTGGTTCACTCTACAAAAAAATTTAGACATAAATTGTGTTTTAGCAAGATCTACATTTTCTGGAATTGTTGTGATGAAATTTGCCTAAAGATGTCCCCACCCGGAGATCCGTCTTTAGGACTCATACTCATGTATGTGGCTTTCATGTAACTGTTTTCTTAACAGGCACCAGTTTTACAATGTGGCAGTTACATCACCCGACTTAAACCCCCATTTTGCAAGGGGGACCACACCTATCGTTGGTCAACGGGTCCATCGGACCTAGCCGGGAGGACTAAATAGGTGGTATTTAGATCCACCGACCTTCCCCTCATGTGCCTCTTAAGGATGCTGTTGTGCTGTGATAGGCCAGCACATATGTAAATGACATTTCCTCCATTTTAGATGAAACAGTTATACCGTTGTGATTCAGTCCTCAGAGCCTCATCTGTTAAAAGCAGGGTGCACCATGGGCAGGATGAGGATGGGAATTGGGTAGGAGAGGCTATAGGAGGCGCATCACTACCCCTTACAATGTATGACTGTACCTTCCGACTGGAAAAAAGCCATTATAATCCCGATTTTAAAGAAAAACAAACCCTCAAACAATATTAATAGTTTTACGCCAATATCTTTGACCAGTGTTATTGCAAAAGTGATGGAAAGAATGGTGGCATCTAGACTTAACTAGTTCCTAGAATATTACAACTTAATTAATAGTTCACAGACCGGCTTCAGACAGAATCATAGTACAAGTGAAAATGTGCTCCTACTAAGCCAAGACATCAAGGAAGCTTTCAATAGAAAGGAGGATACCTTAGCAGTATTCATTGATTTTAAATCAGCATATGACTCAGTCTGGAGAAACAAATTAATTGAGAAGTTGCAATCAATAGGTGTGAAAAGTAACATGCTTAAATGGATAACTCAGTTTATTTCACAAAGATTTTGTGCCACAAAATATAATACATACATTTCCAAATATAAACAAACACACCGAGGACTTCCACAAGGTGCTGTTCTGAGCACAACACTCTTTAACATATATGTAAATGACCTTCCATCAATAATAAAATGCCTAAGTTGGAAAAAACATATAACAAACATCTCAGAAAAGGTTGAAAAGAAACTGCAAATCCTGAAAAGGTTAGCTGGTGCTAAATGGGGCTGCTCAAGGAGAGTCCTTAACACAACATACAAAATGTATGTTAAACCAAACCTCTTGTACTGTTCTGAAGCTTTAATAACAGCAGCAAATGCTAACATCAATAAACTTGAACAAATACAAAATCAGGCTCTTTGCCTAATCACTGGAGCAGTTAAATCCACACCTATTGATGCCATGCTTGCCTTATCACAGACCCCATCAATAACAACAAAAATAGAAGAACAAGCATTGCTCCAACATGAGATGAACTGCCAAACTCTAAATGGACAGAAAAGAACCTCCCCCCTTCAATCCTTAAAACTCATAGTAGTTTCCTAGAAAAGGTAACACAGATTAAATCCAAATTGAACATTCCTAACACCAGAGAAAATCTACTCATAAGAGAAAATCCATTGGAATTATTGCAACCTACCTTCAGTTTGGAATTAATAGAGGAAATAAGTAAATCAGACACACCAAAAGAAATACAAAAACTTCTAGCTCTGGAAACAATCAATACTAGGTGTCCCACAGAAGAATGGCTGCACATATATACTGATGGATCCTCCACGGAAAACCTTACTGGAGCTGGAGTTATGTGTTCACATGTTTCCTTTTATCATTCTGTTGGCAGAGACACAACAAATTATGATGGAGAAATAGAGACTATACACATTGCTCTCCGACAATTATTAAATCTTCCCTTAAGTAAATTTAACAAGGCAGTAATTCTTTCACATTCTAAAGCTGCAATTCAGGGAATATGTTCAAATACTACAAAAGTCAACAAAAATTAGAGAATGCTACAAAATGTTAACACAACTCCAAAAAGTTAATAAGACTGTTCATCTCCAATGGATTCCAGGACACTGTGGAGTCATGGGGAATGAAGCTGCAGACTCACTTGCAAAGAAAGGCACAACAATAAAACATAAGTCTAAATTCAATTTCTCATATTCCTCAATAAAACGCTTGGATCATTAAAAAATTTTCTCATTCATACCTACAAGAAATAGAAACAAATGCCAAAGATAAAAAATGGATTACACTACTTTCCAACCCAGATATAATCCCCCAGAGACCAAGGAAAACAGTGGTTGCAGCCTTCTGACTATTGACAAATCACGACTGCTTAGCAAGTCATCTCTACAGAATAGGTATCTCAGCTTCACCAATATGTGTCCTGTGTAACGATCCAGTAGAAATGAACGAAGACCACTTGAAGACCTGTGAAGCATTAAGATCAGAAGAAACTACAGTTCAAAAGTATTGGAAAGCACGAATGCTAATGGCTTCATTGCTAGATGCAAGGCACTAGAAAACAACAACAACAACATTTTCTGTATAGTAAGGTTTGGTCTATATCTTATGGTTTACCAGTTAATGCAAAAGTCATCCAGAGTAAATATGACTACAGGGGCTATAGCCAGAAAATTCAAGATATACATTTCATTTGCCATAAAAATATCTCAAACATATGGTATTTTAATCAAAACGATCTGAACCATTTTCAAGAAAATCAAAATTTTCGAAAAGTTTTCAATGTAAAGGGTATTTTAGGGTGGAGCAATTTTCTTCAAAATCTTTGTGTCGCATCCTTGAAACACATTAAAGTTAGATACCAACTTTGGTTTTTAACTGACTTTTCATTTTTGAGTTATGCTGTCCACAGACGGACAGACACGCTCACACCAACACCCGTGCATACGCACGCACACACACATGCACACACAGACCTTTTTCTAAAAATGTTATTTTTTGGATTCAGGGGCCCCGATAACATATTTCCAGTGAAATCACGACATCAAATTTTTGGGTGGAATATAATACTTCCTCCTCTTTACTATACATAGTAGAGAAAGTAAAAATGCCAACATTTGTTAAGCCAAATTGTGTATTTCTAACTGCTCCCATCCTAGGAAAGAAAGATAAAGAAAAGGAGATTGGAGACCTTAGAACTTGAACGAATCTCATGCATGTCATTTGCATAAATTCTCACGAAGGAAATAACCTATGCTAACATTATCTTAGAATTCAAAGGTTTTTACATCTAAAAGGTATCATAAAATTTATCTTTGATGTGCGAAAGGTGTGCTTTAATACTAATGATAGCTTTATAGGTTTTTCATTATTGACAGGGTTATCAGCCCGTATTTTGAATTAGTGAAATAAATCTTAAGTATTTTAATTTGCATTTTTCTGGCGTAAACAGTTTTCATATTTTTGCAGGATGAGTTTCATTCAAGACTCAGATTTAACAGAAGAGGACTTATTGCAATGGCTAATTCTGATAAGGATGATAATGGCTCCCAATTTTTTTTCACTTTGGGTGCCACTCCTGAGTTGCAGAACAAGCATACCATATTTGGCAAAGTAACAGGAGAAACAGTTTTCAACATGCTCAAGCTGGAGGATGCATTGACTGACCAGGCAAGAGGAATATAGATTTTATCACATTTTATTTGATTATAACCTATACATTTTTAGCTAAAAATGTTTTGCGTATGCCTAAAATGTTATATTTCTAAAGTTTCTTGAAAACTATTTGCAGTAATATCCTGAAATTTTTTTCCATTTAAGCTTAATCTGTAGCTGCAAAGTGTATATCGTTTTAGAAGTTTTAATATATCAAATATATGTTTTAAAAGATTATACTAATAGTTGAAAACTTTGTTCAGAACTTCAAATTTTAACTGTATATTTTCCATTAGAACTACTTACAGAAGTTAGAAGTAGCTTTGCTGTGTAGCCATATGTTTATTTAATACCAGCTGCCTTACTGGCATTGCAAGGATGGTCTTTTAAACCTCAAATGATGTCAAATTAATTTCATTTACCTCTACCATATTTACATTATGAAATTATTATTCAACTTTCTTTTAATTCAATTATTAGCCATAGAAATTCATACAGAATTATAGGCATCATCAAAATATTTAAAGGAGTAGGTATTAGACAATACAATGGTGGTTTGATAAGTTCACGGAATCACCAGAAGAGATCAGCTGTAGCGCCACAAGTTGTTCACGTGATATTCATTTGACTGTTGCCTGTAAACACGTATCATGACAATGTTCGAAAGACAGCTGTAGTGGTGACGTGAATGTATTGTTGTTCCTGCATAGTGATCTGCGAAGATGGAAAAACTCGAGATTTGAGCAGTGATTAAGTATTTTGTAAAGAAAGATATGAAAGCAAAGGACATTCATGCCGATTTTTTGAATACACGAGGGGACTCTGCTCCTTGATATTCAACTGTTGCCAAGTGGACAAACAAATTTAAATTTCGTCGGGAAAGCTTAGATGATGATCCGTGCAGTAGCCAGCCAAGATGTGTCACTACCCCAGAAATCATCGCAAAAGTGCACAAAATGATAACGGAGGATCCCCAATTGAAAGTGCGTGAAATTGCTCAAGCTTGAAAGATGTCATCTGAAAGGGCATATTGAATTTTGACTGAAGTATTAGATATGAAAAAATTATCTGCAAGATGGGTGCCATGACTCTTGACACTGGATCAAAAACGCATGAGAATGGAAGTATTGGAACAATGCTTGGCATGGTTTAGGAGCAACAAACAAGATTTTTTGCACAGATGAAACTTTGGTCCACTACTGTACTCCAGAGTCAAAACAGTGGAAGCATGCTGATTCTCCACTACCAAAAAAAGCATAGAATTCTTTCTGCCGGAAAGGTATTGGCATCAGTTTTCTGGGATGCGAAGGGGCTTCTGCTTGTAGATTATCTGCCAGTGGGCATACCGTTACTGGAGAGTATTATGCTAACCTCCTGGACCAATTAAACTAAAAGATATGTGAAAAACAGCCAGGTGTAGCAAGGAAGAAAGTAGTCTTCCATCAAGATAAGGTGAACCTGCACACACATGCGATTGCCATGGTGAAATTACACCAACTAAGGTATGAATTGTTGCCACACCCACCTTATTCACCTGGTATGGCACCATCAGACTTGCTTCTCTTCCCAAAGCTGAAAATTTTGCTTGGTGGATGAAGATTTTCTTCAAATGAAGAATTGATAGCCTGAGTTAACAACTATTTTGCAGGCCTGGAGGAATCTCATTTTCGAGATGGGATCAAGGCATTGGAACATTGCTGGACTAAGTGCATTAGTCTACAAGGAGACTATATTGAAAAATAAAAGAAGTTCCAGTGTTATACGTACTTTTTTTCTGTTCCGTTCTGAGAACTTATAAAACACCCTCCTATTTATAATCTATCCATAAGGTAGATAGAGATTATAAATAGCTTATACAAATTACTGTTTACTTTTGGAAGCGTGTACAATCATATATCACTGAAGGTATATCTTTTAACTGACTTGGCAAATTGTTGTATAACTTTAAACCCATATACTTGACAGAAGTCTTAAACAGCTTAACTTTATGAATGTGGGTGTGTAATTTGTGTCTATTACATGTGTTATGAGAGTGTGCATGTTTGTAAACACGAGAGTAATACCGACACTACATGTAATAATTATCGCTGAATTTTATGTTCATAAATGTTACTTTTCACACCTATTGATTGCAACTTCTCAATTAATTTGTTTCTCCAGACTGAGTCATATGCTGATTTAAAATCAATGAATACTGCTAAGGTATCCTCCTTTCTATTGAAAGCTTCCTTGATGTCTTGGCTTAGTAGGAGCACATTTTCACTTGTACTATGATTCTGTCTGAAGCCGGTCTGTGAACTATTAATTAAGTTGTAATATTCTAGGAAATAGTTAAGTCTAGATGCCACCATTCTTTCCATCACTTTTGCAATAACACTGGTCAAAGATATTGGCCTCAGGTAAAGATTCCTGGCAAGGAATTCAATTACCGTGCTAAATGGTAAATACGTGGTATTCAGTGTTACAGCTGATAACTGTGCAATGATCACTGTTGTTGCTACGGAAACGGCTTGGTGAAGTTTGCCTCTAATTGGTGCCTCCAGAGGTTGCTATAAGACCAGAGTGATGCTTTATGTCTCCCTCCCCTCCTCACTGCTAAAGTTTTCAGAGTACATTAGCACATGGGCAGGAAATGTCAATCATCAACTAAGTGATAGGTATAGTAGAAATTGGATGCTATTGTTTTCTCTTCGTTTACCAGCAACCTATTGAGTTTAAACCAGTTAAATAGTTTCATTACAGCCGGTGTTGCATTTTATTAAGGCTATCATCCTTTCCTGCTATGAAAATACTTGTATCATCTGAAAAAATTGTGATTTTAACCATCTGAGTTGTTCTTAAGGCACAATGTTAGATGATTTATACACAGTAAGAACAGCCTAGAATAGGTCTTCGATTTTTCATCAAGGACAGCCTTGGAGGATGAAGGCACACCATTTTGTGGAGTTGGGCCCTAATGATCCTCTGTTGCTCAGACTAGGAGAATCGTTATACCACCCAGCAATAGGAGCATTACCTACCTCGGCATTAAATGGTCTTCCTCAAAGGTTCCATGGCTTCAGTCTACTGCTGTCTACCAACGCTTAACCTCTTCAGCGATATGGACATGAAATCACGTCCATTTAAAATGATGGATAAGCTTTATGGGCGTGTATACAAGTCCTGTGTGTATGTGCATTTAACCCTTATTTATCTCTTATCTAACTCAACTTATTTTAATTTTCCCTTTATGAAACATTTAAGTAAAGTCTATATACTTTACTGGCTTACCTTTATATGTTCCTTGTGCAGTGATATGCCTCAAAACAGGGATAAACACAAGGGTACATCTCCACATTTGCGAATTCCCTTCTTGCGGCACACGAAACACTTTTGAGATGGGCGGGACTTCTTTGCTGTTGGTGGTATCCTTTTAGGATAATGTTTGCCTTGAAGTCTGAGAGGTGCAGGGGTTCTGGATTTTCTACTCCCAACGTGATATTGTTCAATTAGGCTGCGAGCTATTGATAGTCGGAAGTCCAGGTAGGTCATTGTCTTGTGTGGGTTTAGAGCTCTCCAAATTACCAAACAATTGTATATGGTTATATCCAGTTGGTGCAAAAATACCTTTTTATACCACTTCTCACTTCAGCTACAAGCAGGAAAGTATATGTATGTATTTCAACAAAGAAAGAAATGGAGTCTACTAAGTTACGAAACACGCGTAAGCAAAAGTTGCAAACATGCTATATTCTGATGACTTGGAGACCACGCATACACTAGTGCTTTATTTCAGACTATGCTCTATTTTGCTGACGCACAAGCCACACATACAATGGGTCGACTACTGTTTCTTTCAGAGAACTTATATTAGATGTGTTTGACAGAGGAAAGTTAACTTTTCCCACAGTGAAACAAAATAGGGCCATTTCAACGTTTTGTAAATGCAACTCAACTTTGCTGATGACGTACATGTATACTGCATATAACGAGTTTTATACCAGTTTTTGTTTCATTAAAATAACTTAATATTTACACAAAATACAGCTGTGTATATACGAAGCACTTTTAGTGCACTTAACAATTTAAATGCCCTGCACTGGATGTTGGTTAGCGGTTCTTGGCGCGCGGACGTTTTAAATGGCCATCGCTCAAGAGGTTAATACTGAACTTGGTCATCATAATAGCAGTTTTGATTCAAAATTAAATTTAGACTACAACACTATATTTTAGCATTCATTTAGAATACTTGAGCCAGAGGTCTGGAAAATCCTAGTCCTCCTTCATGGTCAACATCAAAGTATGTGTCATTGCCCACACATGGCTTGAATATTTAATAAACACCAGCAGTAAGTTTATTGGCATAAATAAATAATAATTGCCATCTAAAGGTTATTTAATCCTGGGACATAAAGTACTTATGGTAGTAAGTTGCCCTTGGGGTATATGTCTCTGATGTAAGACTCCCTTTGTGGTCTCCCAGGAGAAATACAAATTGGTTGGAGAATTCAATGTGATTCTGGCAGGTTGTCACAGTAGCTTAAGGTTAGAGCGATCGCACAGCAAGCATAAGTTCTGTGGTTCAAATCCCGGCTGTGGTGTTGAATTTTTCAGTTCTGTTTCTACCTCTCAAATGAAGTACATGATTTGAGAGGTAGAATCGGAACAGAAAAATTCAATGCCACAGCCAGGATTTCAACCACAGAACTTACACTTTACATGTGGCTGCTCTAACCATTAAGCTACTGTGACAACCTGCCAGTATGACAATGAATTCTCTCAATGTCATACTGGCATTGTGTGGTAGAATTGGAACTGAAAAATTCAATGCCACAGCTGGATCTGAACCACAGACCCTCCGCTTACCAGGCAGGTACTCTAACCATTAAGCTACTGTGACAACCTGCCTTAATGACATTGAATTTTCCAGCCAACCTCTCAAACATTGCCCACACACAGCTTGTGTGTTTAAAAATGCCAACAGTAAGTTTGTTGGCATAAATAAATAATAATTACCATCTGAAGGTTATTTAATCCTGGGACATAAAGTATTTATGATAGTAAGTCACCATTTGGGTAATTTGTCTCTGATGTGAGACTGCCTTTGTGATTTACCAGGAGAAATACGAATTGATTGGAGAATTCAATGTCATTGTGGCAGGTTGTCATAGTAGATTAATGGTTAGAGCACCCACCTGGTAAGTGGTCTGTGATTCAAATCCCAGCTGTGGCATTGAATTTTTCAGTTCCAATTCTACCTCTCAAATAATTCTGATGCATTTCTTTTGATATATAAGCAATTTATCCATGTACATTTTTGCAGCAGCAACCCAGATTTTAATCCCATGAAGTATGTGTGGATAGAAACATCCATAGTACATTAATTTCAATATAGTACCATCACTATAGTTCAAGTGCCTAAGTAGATGTGCTGTTTTACTAATTTTTCCCATACGAGGTGAGATCAAAAGTAATGGGAATTTTTATTTTTCTTAAAAAATCTTTATTTATTCATCATGAATTTTGTTCCCTTCAAAGTAATCACCCTCAGATATAGTACACTTGTGCCAGCGCGTTTTCCAATCTTCGAAGCACTTCTGGAACCCACTTTTTGTTAGCTTTGTTAGATTCCCTAATGGTCTACTAGGAAAATACAAATTGGTGGGTGAATTTAATGCCATACTGGGAAGTTGCCATGTTAGCTCAGTGGTTAGAGCAACCGGTTGGAGACTGGAAGATCCATGGTTCAAATTCTGGCTATGCATTAATTTTTCAGTCTAATTTTCTCTTATTTGTTACTATTAAACTTAGGTATTTGTGTGTGTGTGTGTGTGTATATGTGCATGCATGTGTGGTGTGCGCATATGCATACTTGCTTGCATATGTGGCATTTAACTGAGAAAGGGCTTAATTTCCTGACTTTTCAAGTTTGCCAAAGCATATTATGCAGTAAAATATTCTTCAACTGACTTATAATAAAGAAGATACTACAAACTGGCAGTAACTCAGACCTCTTGTTAGCTACAACAGATATTGTTTCAAAGATTAAAAAACAAGTTATAGATGACCCATGGTTTGATCACAGAGCAGTAATTGTCTATATAAAACTTGATAATACAAATGTCAGGCAACATCACATGAATCTTTATCGGAACTTCAAAAAAGCAGATTGGAATAAATATAAAATCGAACCGAAAATAAATTTAAAGAATAAACAAACACAGCTGCATGACCAACTAGATCATATGAACAAAAATTTCTGTAAAGCTATCCTATAAATTGCAAAATAATATCTTCCTCGTGGAAGAATAAACAATTTCAAACCCTTTTGGAACCCCAGTTAGAAGAACTGAAAAAAGGAAAGGGATATAGCTAGAAATACAGCCGAACAAACAAAAAATATGGTGAAAGAAATGCGCCTTGCCAAAATAAGAAATTAATACTACTAAAAAGAATCACTTTAATAATTTCTTAGAAAAAAATAGATTATAGGACAGATGGTAATAAAGCCCATAAGTTCATAAAAAATGTAAAGGACAGGAAAGAAAGAGTGGCTTACCTATCATACACAACAATAAAATATTAACAAATAATACAGCCATAGCCAAAACCTTCAATAAATATTATGTTAATTCACATAAAGTAACAAGAAATAATAAACAGGAATGTAAACAATATAAGAAAGATTTGAAACAAAAAGAGAATGTGATCCTAACGCTCAACTCATCTTTTATATCAGTGACTGAATTACTGTTACTTTTAAAATATGTAATGGTAAGAAACATTAGGACCCTGTACATTGAGTTGTACATCCATAGCCTTACCTGCCTGGACATAGGAGTAAGCATGCAGTTCCAGTCCATATAGTTTCCTGATAAATAATTTTCATTGTAAATTATTTTGAATGGTAGTTAAAACAAGTGGTTTATTGTTTATATTGTGTTGCAGGATGAAAGACCATTATACCCCCAAAAAATAATCAGGACAGAAGTACTCTCAAATCCATTCCCAGATATCATCCCAAGATCATTACCCAGAGCTGCTGAAGAAAAGCTGGAGAAACCGAAAAAGGACAAGAGAAGTGGAGTAAAGTAAGCTGATGACATTTTTCTACATATTCGCAGAAACCTTTTTGAGTAGTTCAGTATGGATTATTTAACCTTTTTTTCTATCATATGGATATGCATATCAAATGTTCAGGCATTACTTTGTCTACAGTTCATTTAGAGAGTAGTGATGACCAACTTCTTAATCTTTTTGAGACTCGTGGCCAAGTATTAAGAGATATATATTTTTTGAATGTTTTTTTTTTTTTTTTCTTTCTTTTTTTTTTTTTCTTTGAGTCACTCTATTTACATTCACCTTCACTAGTAAACTGTTGGAAAAACGAGAACATTTTTGAGACCATTCGATCTCATTCTCAGCTGTTGGGTGACTGAAATCATCTTCCTCCACGTCCCTGTTGCTATGGTCCTATTGCCATCTGGTGCTAGGGGTGCAAAGTTTTAACACTTAATTCAGTGCCGGGATTTCAAAATTTGCTATCCTATTACTGTGTTAATGTAGCATTTGTCAATTTTTATAATCATGAGAACCTATTTCTTATACGCCTCTACTACTGCATTTCATTTCTTTATGAATTGTGCATCAGATAATTTTTTTTTCTCCTTCAATTTTTAAACTCACAGCATAAAGTGCAAGAACGGAGTGCATTTGAACTCTTGTTGCTTTAGAAAAAAGATGTTATGTGTTACATTCACATAGCTCTCTGTACCGCAATCATATATATTTTTATCTGAATATTACTCTTACAAAAGCTTATTTTTATATCTACTGTATGTTAATTGGATAAATGTTTGCACACTCTTTGCATGCCATCATGAAAAAAAAAAATTAAGTGGCCTAGCATTGAAAAATATATGAGGTATTTGAAAATTCAAACCAAGAGCAAATGCTACAAAAAAGGTGTTAAACATACATTGGGTGTAATTGTTATCTTATGACAGCCAACTTACTGATGGTTTTAAGCACACAAGCTGTGTGTGGGCAATGTCTGAAGGTAGAAAATTCAGTTGATAAATTCAGTGCTGTAACTGGGATTTCTTCCGCTTTACACGGCTGCTCTAACCACTGAGCTACCATGACAACTTGCCAGTATGACATTAAATGCTCCAACCGATTCATAGTTTTCCACATTGTCCACACATGGCTTGTGTGTTTAAAACCATGCGTTAGTTGGTTGGCATAAAAGAACAATTGCCATCTACATGTTATTTAATTAAACCCAGGACATAAAGTACATATGATTATGTCACCCTTGGGGTATTTATCTCTGATGTGAGATTCTTTAGTGGTCTACAGGAAAATACAAATTGGCTGAGGAATTTAATGTCGTACTGGCAAGTTGCCATGGTAGCTCAATGGTTAGAACAGCCGTGCAGGAAGCAGAAGATCCGTGGTTCAAATCCCAACTGTGGCATTGAATTTTTCAGTCCTGGATTCTACCTCTCAAATAAACTGAGAGGTAGAACCGAAACTGAAAAATTCAATGCCACAGCCAGGATTTGAACCACAACCCTACCACTTTATGTGCAGCTGCTCTAACCATTAAGCTACTGTAACAACTTGCCAGTATGACATTGAATTCTCTAACCAATTCACATCAGAGATAAATATCCCAAGGGTGACTTACAATCGTAAGTTTTATATCCTGGGATTAAATAGCCTTTAGATGGCAATTATTATTTATTTATGCCAACGAACTCAATGGTGGTAAGTACTGCACCAGCAGTAAGTTTGTTGGCCTAAATAAATAATAATTATCTTCATTTTCTATTTGTGTTGCAGGCTTTTGTTTTATCTCTTATGGTTTACCAGTTACACACAAAATTGTAAAAATTCATTGTGAATATAGGCTATTTGCAGATTTTAATTTTTAAAGTCAGTGTGGGGATTTGATGGATATTACTTTTATTTATTTAACTACTTCTCCCTTGTGGAGGCTGTCTCAAGGACAAAGTATACAAAAACAAAATTATGTGGCATGAATGTATACAAAGGTGGTGTAAAACAGTAACATGTAGGGACATGTAAAAGGTATGTTTATAATTTGGTCAAAAGCGGTGACATTTTCCCTCAAAAGCAGTGTTATTTTTTCCCAAAAGTGGTGGGTTTTTTAATGTAATTATACTGACTGTTGAATTAAAGAATGAAATCAAAGGCAAGCAGTTATTAACATGGTAATTATTTTAGAGGGAGGATTGTAACTGAAAAATTCTACCTCTCAAACATTTCCCACACAGGTCTTGTGTGTTTAAAAACACCAACAGTAAGTTTGTTGGCATAAATAAATAATAATTACCATAATTACCATAAATAAATAATAATTACCATTATTATTGTTTATTTATGCCAACAAACTTACTGTTGGTGTTTTTAAGCACACAAGCCATGTGTGGACTTGGAGGGTCTGTGGTTCAAATCTGAGCTGTAGCAGTTTCAATTCTACCTCTCAATTATTAACATATTTCACATATATTCTTGTTAATAAACATAAATACAAATGCCAGTTACATGTTGATGCATTGCATCAAATTAGAAAGTAAAATGGCAAAATACAGCATAGTATTGATCTAAATACCAACAAAGCCAGTAGATATTAAGCACTCTCAAATGAAACCTTCAAGAATGGCTTCAATGCAGTGTGTGCCATTTGCACTGCCCACAAAATGAACACCAGCTACAAAAAGCTCAGGCCTGAAAGATGTAAAAATTCTGAGCAGCACAACAAATACACATCTCCCCATTTTATTGGTGATTTCATAACAGAAAACGTTAATATCTTTCCCCACCAATTTTCCTTTCACATCTTGTAGCCGTGAATTTGCCAAGTCCCCTACATATTTTTCATAAACAGTTCGGGCATGTAGTAAATCTCCTGCCCCTGTGGAAAAGAATGAAAGAGAATTAGGAATGAAATCATATGTTAAAGTTTAGAGACAGGGAGTTAAATATAATTTTCCAGTATATGGGGGTACTTTACCCTTTGGAGTGTTTTTGCGTTTAGATTTTACATGTTTGAAACCCTACAGCATTGTTTTTCTGAATAAGGTTTTTCCCACTAGACCTCTATCAAAATACCGGTAAGCCGCAGAAATTTCACTACTGTGTACATTTAAGTAAAATTGAACACGAGCCTTGCCATCACGGCATTATTGAAGAATAGTAGTTTTCTATTATACCAAATTTTAAACAAAATGCTGTGTTGAGGTGGATGTTAAATTACATGCTAAAATATTGCACGATAATTTAGTAAATGTTCGTATTAACATTAAAACATTCATTGAATATGAAATAGAAAAAGCGGCTCTTATTCAACACGAAAAGTTGATCAGACTCCCATTCAATACACGGCACAAGAGAAATTTTACACATACACTAAAGACTCCGGAGAGCTTTCTTTCCAAAATTCAAGACATCAAGAAAAATGTACACCTTCCTAATTCAAAGGAAAACTTCATATCTAAAGTCAATCCAACACATACATTAGACATCACATATTATTTACACCTGACAGAAGAAGTTAAAAAAAGTGATACTCCAACTAGTGTTCTAAAATTATTGGCACTAGAGACAATCCATACTAGATTTCCAGAACATGAATGGCTCCATATTTATACTGATGGATCATTGATATCAAACCAAGATGGAGCAGGTGCTGGAGTCACATGTCACCTCTTTTCCTATTACAAATCTTTAAGTTATGGAACTACTAACTTTGATGGAGAAATTGAAGCAATTCGAATGGCCCTACAAAATCGTTTGTACAGAATTTCACATTTTCAGCAAGCAGTTATTCTCTCAGATTCCAGGGCAGCAATTATAGCAATTACTTCCAAGTTGTCACCAAAAAACGAAACTATTATAGAATGTTGGAAGATGCTTAGCCATCTAACAGCACTTCAAAAACACCTAGTCTTCCAATGGATACCGGCTCACTGTGGACTGAGTGGTAATGAGAAAGCTGATTTTCTTGCAAAAAAGGGTACCAGCGGTGTACAAAAATCTATAGTTAATTTACCATTTTATGCAGCTAAAAGATTAGTCAACTCTGAATTCAAAAAAATTATTGCAAAATATTACTATGAAAAATCAAAGAATAAAAGATGGGAACTACCAAACATTCAAACAGTGATTCCTGAGTATCCTCGAAAAACAGCAGTTGCAACCTTCAGGTTGATTACAGGACATGATTATCTGGCAAAACATTTAAACAGAATTGGGATATATTCTTCACCACTCTGTCCTCTATGTGATCTGCAAGAGGAAATGGACCGAGACCACCTTCAAATATGCCCAGCCACTTCTAGTGCCCCATCCATCAGTGAAAAATATTGGAGAGCAAGAGGATTAATGACTTCATTGTCAGAAATCCAGCATTAGCTAACAACAACAACATTTATTTATGCCAGCAAACTTACTGTTGGTGTTTTTAAACACACAAGCTGTGTGTGGGCAAAGTTTGAGAGGTAGAACTGGAACTTAAAAATTCCTGGTTTACCAGGAGAAATACGAACTGATTTGAGAATTTAATGCCATTCTGGCTGTTTGTCACAACAGCTCAGTGGTTAGAGCAGCCGCCCGGTAAGCAGAAGGTCTGTGGTTCAAATCCCAGTTGTGGCATTGAATTTTTAAGTTCCAGTTCTACCTCTCTATCTATAGTAATCTTCGCCAGTTCAGTGGCAGATTCTGTAGGTTTGGCTTGTCTTTTACCAGAGAATAACCATATTTTCTGTTAGAGTATCCTCAGACAATTCTTCCACAATGTGATAAGTGGCAATATGGAATGATGCCGGCAAAAGAGGTGACCCTTGTAATACACCACCATTAATTTGAATTGGTTTAGTTTTCTTCTTGAATGTTTTGTATTTGAGTGGTGTTATTTTCCTGTGGAGCCATAAGTAAACTACTTAATTTTTTGGGTATACCAATGGATTCTGGCGTCTTCTTTGGTTGAGCATGTCCTATGTTAAAAGTTTTCCTGACATCCAGAAACTTTGCACACACATCTTCTTTGTTCCTTTTCACATGTTGTAGGACAGCTTCCAGAATAGATGTGTTAATTTGAGTGCCAGGTTCATTAGTGAAACCTCTCTGATTTTGGTGAAACGTGACATAGCTTCAGAGTAGATTGTCCAGAACTTTCTCAATAACTTGTCTAATGATTGAGCATATTGTAATAGGACACCAGTTAGTTGGATTTTCAGCATCACAATTTTTATGAATAAGGATAGTGTGAGCTTTCTTTAAAGGTGATGGAACAACATCAGATGTTATGATTTTTGTTGCAATTATTGCTGTTATCTCAGAAGTGGAGATATTCTTAATAACTCAGACAATAACACGATCTGGACCACTAGTTGTATCTATACGAATCTTCTGAGTTGCATGGTTGTTGTCTTTCGTGGAGATGTTCAAATGGAATAGATTATTCAGCAAAATTTCATCGCTTTGAGTAACCTTCCGAGTGTATTCCTATCTTATATTAGAATTTGGAATGGAAAATATTCCAGAGAAATATGTGTGTAGCATATCTTCACTCAATGAACATTTTGGAATTTTGTGTTTAAAGACATTGTAAATGGTTTTCTTCTCTGATTGTAATAGTAGAACTGTGTTGGTTCGTACATGTAGTTATTTTTTCTCTTCAGTCTGTCTTGCTTGGCCGGCCTTTCTGGGTTTGAGCATGTTTTAAAGGAATGTTGAGTATTTAGAGTCCGATTCGTTTTCCTAATTTCATAATATTTTTTAGCAGGATGTTTTGGTCCTGGCAATATGTGAGGCACAGAGGCTAAAAACTGGATGAAACCTTCTACAGTGCAATCAAATTCTGCATCATTTAAATTTTCATAGAATTTCGAATTCCATTTAAGTAACACATTATTGTATGAACTTACTTCTGGATTTAGAATGTCTGTTTGGATATCACTTATTTTATTATCACTTAGAGAAGTGTGTTTGTTTACTATTTTATCTCTGTGAACTGTGGGATGTGTTCTGCTAATGTGAATGCTTAAACCTTTTTTAGATGCATATTTCCCACAATGTGTACATCTTCCGTTACAATTTTCCTTCGCTATCTCTGTTTCATTAGAGTAGGCTGTGAGTTCGGTTGCAGAATCCTTTAATACAGATTCATTAGAAGATCTGTGACTTCACGCTAAATGAACATTAATTCCAATACTTGTGAAATTCTTGCCACATATTTTACACTCAATTTGAACAACAGCTGTTTCAGACATAGAGGTGGAAGGTTGTTTAGCATCACATATCATTAGCACATCAGATTTAGTAGGGCAGTTGGAAATGAAAAAGAGTCAACAAAAATTACATTTCTGAGGTTGGCAACACAAAAATAATCGAAGAATTACTAGCGGTGGTCAATATGGTAGATCATAACTATAAAATAAAAATAACATCTAAAGTACATGTAGGAGCAAGCCCAAGTAAACAAATGGAAGCTCTAGTCAGTAGTTTGCAATGCTGTAGAACATACTTGTATCAAATGATTCCATGCTATCACAATAGCACCCTCAATATTAATTTTGCAAAATTTGAAGCAATACACTAGGCTATGCAAATGGCAATATCAAAATACTTTCACTTTGGCTCACTGTACTGGCTTCAGTATACACATGTATTAGTCAGTCACTTTATAATCTATCAAAAGTATTATGTAACACTATGTATCACTTTTGAGTGTATAATGTGCAGAAATTCTTTAAAAAGACCTTTTCTTAAACGCATCATACTTGGCCTTCACTAACTTCTGTAGCTGGTGGACTTTCCAGAAGCACTGATATTTTACATGCTTCAACAACACAAAATTGTGTTGCATCCTCAAATTAAATCTTAGAATTACTCCAATTACCTTATTTAATATCTACCTATTGAGAAGTTGGCGAATATGTGCTCTCACAAATACTTTTGTTTAACAGAAATTTTAAATTGTTATCATTTGGGGAAGAAGCAGAAGAAGATGAGGAAGAAACATTGGCAGCAAATAAAAAGTTTTCTGGGCGTAGTAAGTCAACACATGATGTACTTAATGACCCCAAGCTCAGTTCCGTACCAGCAGTGGAGACTGCAAAGGATACAGAAAAAAGTGAATCAGATCTCACTGAGGATGAAGGTTCGCAAGATACCAAACCACATGATAGGTAAGATGATCGTTGTGAACCAACACAATGTAAATAGTTGAACACACATTTTTGACAAGAATTACTGGATTTTGAACATAGTTATAAGACAGTAAGTTATACATAGTAAGATGTCATTGAGGCGCTAGCATAAATAGTGTAAGAAATAAAGCTGATATGGTACCATTGTTATTCAAGCAACTCCAAAGGTTCATGCCTCCAGGTATAAAGGGGGGGGGGGGGGGGGGGGGGAACACAGTGAGCCAGCAGTCACTGTACAGCTCTGTCACTGAGTACCACTCTCTCTTACCTTAGGAGAGTGGTAAGAGAACTAACAGTACAAAGCAGTGTTTGAATTAGGTTTTCTGACAAGGGGGCAGAAACTTAAGTTAGTGTTATATTTATGGCAAATATAAACAAATTGATAAATCAACTGTGGTGGATCATTTTTGGTCATTTAATCATGAAATAAATCCAGAAGTTACAATTATTAAAACAATTAAGTGGACCTATAGGTTTAATGGTTTAGGAAAAGATATTCATTTTAAAAAACAAGAACTGCGTTATGAATTTTCAAATACCACCAATAGATTGTATTTATAGGTTTTTGTTTTCAGAGGTTGGCGACAAATATATCTTTTAAGTTGAGCATCAGTAACTATGGTAACTTGTTTGGATAACTTTGAAAATAAGTTGGGTATAACTTGAAACTAGCCAGCATTGGAACAACTTGCAATATTAATAAGATAATAGAAGCTTTTAGTTACTAATTTGCTCTTATTTTACATTGACTTTTTGTTTAAAATTATTTACAGTATTTATATATACATTGATTTACAATTAATTTAAAACTGTACATAGGTTTATGATTCATTTAAATTATACACAAATTATTCAATAGGAACTGTTTTAATTTTCTTCTGAATCTAGTTTTTAAGATGTTTCTGTTTGTTCACCAGTAAATATGTATACCATATTTATGTGAGGCTGCCTTTGTGCATAAATAATAATTACCATCTGAAGGTTATTTAATCCTGGGATATAAAGTACTTACAATAGTAAGTCACCATTGGGGTGATTGTCTCTGATGTGAGACTGCCTTTGTGGTTTACCAGGAGAAATATGAACTGCTTTGAGAATTTAATGCCATTCTGGCAGTTTGTCACAATAGCTCAGTGGTTAGAGCAGCCGCCCAGTAAGCGAAAGATCTGTGGTTCAAATCCCAGTTGTGGCATTGAATTTTTAAGTTCCAGTTCTACCTCTCAAAATTTAGTAGTAGGTTTATAATGCACCAATTCATTATCTAATTTTATTTGTGGCTTATATACATTAGTATTCTGAATATGGCTGAAGGAAATGGCTACAGATTTATTCTTATTTATTATTAACCTGTTTTGTACAGACCATTCCTACATTCTTTGGTCTAAGCTCAGTATACCAGACTTAACATCATTGTCATTTCCCATTACATCTATGGATGTGTCATCTGCAAACAGTACAACCTTATTTGGATGTAGATGACTTGCTAAAGTCATTTATGTATAGCAAAAATAGGAAAGGTCCCAGGACTGAACCTTGAGGGACCCCACAAGTCACATGTTTTTTTTTTCCGATCTATGTACTTCAGATGTAAGATTATGGTGGTTTATTTGCACTATTTCAACTAACTGTTCACTTTGATTTAGATATGAACTAAACCAACTATTTGCTACGCCTCTTATACCAAAGCATTCTAGTTTTTCCAACATTATTTCGTGATTAACTAGATCAAACGCTTTAGTAAGGTCTAAAAATATTCCTATATCATGTTCTTTCTTATCTAATGAACTATACACACTCTCTAAAAAATTAAGTATAGCTGTTTCAGTAGATAACATCTTATGCTTTTGAATAAATTTTTGACATCTATTATACATGGCTTTTTCTAATATTTTTGAGATGGAAGATAACACTGCTATTGGCCTAAAGTTCTCAGTTCTACTCTTGTCACCTGTTTTAAAAAGGGGTATTATTTTTGCTGTTTTAATGCAGTCTGGAAACATGCCTGCTGAAAAAGATGCATTAATCAAATAGCACATTGGTGTAACAAAATACCGATAGCAGTGTTTGAAAATACAATCAGGAATCTCATCCACTCCATGAGAAGTTTTGTTTTTCATGTTTTTCAGTATTATACTAACTTCATTAGGTGTAACCGGATAGAGATACATTGTATGTGTATTCCTAGAGACATGGTTACTCGCCCAGGGTGTTTTTTGTATATCTGTAAGCTTGCTAATTATAAGAGGTAGAACTGGAACTTAAAAATTCAATGCCACAACTGGGATTTGAACCACAGACATAATGCATGACACATGCCATTTATTGTTGGCATAAATAAATAATAATTACCTTGCTAATTATATTTACAAAGTAATCATTAAACGACTTCGCTACTTCTTTTGGATCTGAAATGAGTGCACCTTCCTCATTTCTAATGCTAGGATTTTGCCTTTTTGAGCTAACTCCTAATTCTTTATTTACTAACTGCCACATAATTTTTTGTTTATTATCGGAGTTTTGTATAATCTTTTCTGTATGGTATTGCTTTGCAGCTATCAGAACCTGTCTGTATATCTTCTTGTATTTATTAAAATATAGTTTAAAACTCTGTGTTTGCAGTTTTATTAAGTTGGCTAAGAAATTTTAGCCTTCTAGCAGATTTCCTAATTCCTTTTGTTACCCATGTCTTACATTTGAGCTGTCCCCCTAATTTTCTTTTCTTTTCTGGTATTGCAATGTCAAGGTAGTGTTTTATTATGTTAGCAAATGTTTTAAATACATCATTTACATGTTTATTGAGCCTATAATCTACTGTAATTCCCAAAAATTTGTATGATTTTACTTCTGCCACACTGATTATAAACATTTAAACCTACATTTTAATTGTTTTTCGACATGTTGAAGTACATATTTTAGGTTTTTGTATATTACATTTTAGGTTTATGGATTCAAAGTATTTTATCAGTAATTTGACTGGCTGTATTGTTCAAATTTTTGCTTAATTATTCTATTGTCTCGCTCAAGCTCCCAGCAGTTGTATCATCTGCATATGTTATTATATTAGTATTTTGTGGACAAATAATGAAGAGCAGTGGTCCCAAAATTCTTCAAATTGTAAAATTTGACGAACCTTGTAAATTGTATTATATTGGTGAATAAACTGATACTGATACAGAACTGTTTCTTGTGGGACACCATATTTAATTGTTTCTAATTTAGGTTAGATTTCATTTAAGTGCTTTCCTAATTTGTGGTTGATTTCAGTTATTTGTTTCCGACCTGTTAAATAACTGGAAATTAATTCTAAGAGGAGCCCTCTAATACCATAGTTGCTTAGTTTTCTTTTTTTAAATAAAACCCCATGATCCGCACAATTGAATGCGTTTAAAAGATCAAGAGGTAGTGAACCTATTTTGTTGTTGGTATTTCATTTATTTGTTATTTCATGGACATACTGTAAGATTACAGAGATATTTGAACAATCCTTTCTAAACCATGCTAAAAATCTTGTAAAACATTGTTCATATTCAAATAGCAAATTAGTCTCTCAAATAATATTCTTTCTAAGATCATGGCTGTTTCAGAGGTTAATGTGATCGGTCTATAATGGCCTGCTTGTCTCCCTTTTAAATACTTGTTTGATTAATCCCAGCTTCAAAGCTTCCAGAAATTCTCCACTTTTGATATAGAATGGTTAGTAAGGTGTGTTAAAGGTTTTATAATTGCATTCTAGTTAAGAATTTTTTTTTTCCTTGGAGGGGAAATGCATTATGCAGGCTGGTCTCACTAGCAACTGTGAGACTCTCACCCACTAAAATGATATATCATTGCAGCTTTGTGGAACTGCCTCTCGGCAATCTAGTTAAGAGTAGCACCATGCTAAGTGTCCTGCTTGTAATTCTAGATGTAAAAAGCATATTTTAAATGAATTTTCTTTTTGTTTTACATTTTTATAAGAGAGGAGATGGAAAATATCAGAAAGAAATTAAGCAGAGAGAAACCAGAAGCAAAGGAGAAAACAAAAGAATCTATCATAGCAGATAAAGATGAAGAAGAAGAAGAAGAAAAACAACTGTCCCTCTCTGATGATGACAGGCATGCCAAAAAGCGGAAAGAAATGTAAGTATAATTGTTTAAGAACACAAAAGTTGAGATTAGTATATGAAAAAAATTGAAATTAAATATCTATATTGTTTCCTAAAGGTTTACATTGACTATCTAAATCATTTTTGTGCATCTGGGTCACTGAACTTGAAATTCTTGATGTGTTTAATATTCAAATGATAAATTATTAGACATGTGAGACTTATTAATGTTGAGATTTTGACCACTTGCAGCTTCTATAGATATACGAGGGCGGTCTAATAAGTTCTCGGCCTTGCCCAGAGATCCCAGCCCAACTGGCGAGATATTTTTCCCTTATGTTGGTACATATGTTTGTAGATGCCATGTAAAATTGCAACTCATTCCAAGGAGCAGTTGACTGTAGGCAGTCATTTGAAGCAGTTATGGTGCATGATGTTGAAAATGGAAAAAATCGTGCAGTGCAGATGTCACACGTTGTACTGGTTGAATGGAGTCATTCCCGTGAATCAATGTGAATCCACAACCTTGTTCAAACCTGTCTTTTTAACTTTCGTCTTTTTGATTCTCTTTTTTTCACCAGATTCTCTTATAGGTACTTTCTTTTCCCTAAGATCTGATTATTTTAGATTACCCATTCCATTCTAAAATTTATTTTCTCCCTTATTTTTCTTATGTTTCCTGGTTAATAATTTCCTACACTTCACTTATTCACTTTCTTCTTAGCTCTATATCACTTCCATTTTCCTTCCTCACTTAGCTTTCTCTTTTTTTAAAGTGCTTACTTGACATTAACCCTAAACTCTTATTTCCACCCCTTCTACTATCCCTGAACACAGTTCACTTGATCACTTATTCTTCCTTGTCACAAGGCATGAAGCACCATTTTTCTCCCTTTTTTTCTTCGGCTTCTTATATATTAACTCATGCTCATTATCTGATATCCACTTTTTTGATTTAATATCTTTCCAAATTTGAGTTGAATTTTTCTGTTCTCCCTTCTGTCATTTCAATCTACCCACATACATAATGCCTGTATCACTGTCCTCTCATTCTACTTGGTCGTACCCCACTTCTTGTTTACCTGGTTTATTTCTACTGGACTTTCGAATTGCCCCTTTGTTGTTTGAGTAACTTGCACTAGCTTCTTATCCTCCACTTGTTCTATCTAGGATTGCTTGTAACATTTTCAATTCCTTGCCAACATCTTTTTTCTCCATCAAATTTTTGTCACCAATTATAGCTTCTTTCTTCTTCTTCTCTGTTACCTTGTTGCTTGCTAATTTCCTCTCTTTTTTCTCTTTCGCATCTGTCCTTGAGGTGATGACTTTCCTCTCTCAGCAATTCTTCAAAATGTGATTCGGCTGACGTAATAATTTTCTGTGTTCCCTGATTCGTCACTTCTTGAACTATGTTAATTCATTCTTTTCCTCTGTAATTTGTCCATCTGCCCATAGTTTTAAACCTCTTATGTATGTCTGTTTCCCCTCACTTTTTGTTCGTCTTCTCTGTTCTATTAATTTCTTCATTTGCTGCCTTTGGTCGTATAATAAGTCTTTGTTGATAAAGATATTTGTTCCTTTCAATTTTTTTGTCTGTTTCACTATGTTGTAGATTGTATGTACTAGTAAATTTTCTACAATGTTCCTTCTTCCATTTCTTCTTCCGAATCTAAATGCTTCATGTACTTCATAGTTACTAATGGTCAAATTAACTTCTTCTCCAACACTTCCTTTGCCTCTTGCCTTGGATCAAAGCCCTTACTTTCTTCTATTCCAACAAATACCAAGTTATATTTCCTACTTCTGTTCTCTCATTTTCTCTTTGATGTTTTGTAGTTCTTCTTTTACCATTTCTATATTCATAAGTATTTCCTCTTCTTTCTCGACTAGTTCTCTTCTTTTATTTCCCAATGCCCTGTCTTCCATTGCTAATATTTTTCCTGTTTCACCCAGTTCTGCTATAGCTTTGCCTGTAGTATCTTTGGCAGCCATGCCAATTGCATCCTTTTTCCTCTTACTCACAGGAGCATCCTCAGCACACGTCTGCACTCTCTCGTTGCTAACTCGGTACCCTATATCTTCTTGATCTCTCGTCATAAGAATTTGGTCATCAGCAAAGTGAAGGGTGTAAATCATTCTATTATGTGTAATCTGAATTCTCATTTGAGAACACTTTGTTCTCCAAATCTTTAATTCTTCAGGTATGTAAATTTTAAACAATGTTGGTGAAAGGCCTTGTCGTATGACTTTGAATACCACAAAATCTTTTGATGTTTTTGCCCCAATTTTTATCTTGGATTTAGGGTTTTTATATAATTCTTGAATTGCTTTTATTACTCTTTCATTTATTTTCAAATTCTTCAGTGCCATCCAAATTTTGGTAAATGGAACATTATCGTAAGCTTTTTCTATATCTGTAAAAGTTTTATGTCAACTTTCTCCATACTGAATTGTTTTTTATCATTTGGTGAAGAGAAAATAAATTATCAATTGTTAAACGACCAGCTCTGAATCCTGCTTGTTGTTCTATTTCCATTTGATTATAATTTTCATTCAAAAAGTGCTTTAACATTCTTCCATACTATCTATTCGTTGTGCTGATTACAGTAATCCCTCTATAGTTGGAACAAATACCTTTTTTCCTTTGTGAATTATGGATGTATATATCCTATTTTCAATCATCTGGAATTTTCTTTCCATTTAAACCCTTTTCCATTAATTTTCTTAATCATGTAATTTATTGGATCTATGTTTGATGGATTTCACCAGTATACCTCCTGGTCCACTTGATCTGCCATTTTTTTAAATTCTTTATTTCATCTTGAACTGTTTCTAAGTCTAATTTTATGTAATTAGCTTCATTTTCTAATTGAATAGCTTCATCCTTTAACCATAATGGATTATTTCTTTTAGGGAAGATATTCAGAAGCAGATTAAAGAAGTAAAACGTGAAATGCAAAGCAGCAAAAGAAGGAAACAGGAAGAAGAAATTGAAGCAGAGAAGGAGAGAAAAACGGAAGAAGTAAAGAACGAAACGCTTCAAGAATATAAGCAAGAGCAAGAGAAATACAAAGCTCTGAAGAGTCAGCTTCCCAAAAAAGGTTTCTCCTTTCACATATTTTTCTTAAATATAACAATTATCTAAAGACTGTAAGCTTCACTTATTTGCTGGATTATTGCAGGTAATGGATATATAAGTAACAATTTGTGAGTTGTTCTAGGTTCATCTCGGGAAGATTTTACCCTACAGCTCTTAGCCAAATTTCAGAAAAAACTGGCTTCTGCAAAGGAGAAAGTGCAGGACTCAGACACACCAGAGGCACCTAATGAAAGCAGTGATGCAGATCAAGACAATCCTAATGATGACGAATGGTAAGTTTTCATTCACTTTTATGAAGGCATTTTGAGTGGAACTACTTAAATTTACAAAGCTTTTTTATATTTTTTAAATGCTAATTATGGCAATTTTTAACAGTTTTGGGTGTAGGAAGCTATAGGATACTGAGAAGGTGATTGATTGTGAATTAAGACATATGTTTTGTTTAATTCAGGAAGGCTAAAGTCTTTTCTCTCTAAATTAATGTCAGGTAGGAGTTTCTTTATTGTTTAGGCTTTGGTAAATTGCAGTTTTTCAAACACTGTGATAACGAGTTGTGAATATGGCATGATAACCAACAGTACCAAATGGCGTGAATAAAAGAACCAAATAAGTAGCAAGATGGTTGCTCCTATGGAACTTCTTTGTGGTCCCTGAATTTTAATCTAAGGATGAAGATCTTTATCCTTGGTTAGTTGTATCTTGTTTGCTAACTTAGACTTAATTTTATTGGCAAAGTGGCTTCAAAGATTCAAATCTTTGTCCCTCTAGGGCAGGAATGAAGATCTTTTCCAGCTAGTGTGTCAGTTAAAAGTCAATTTATTATTTTTAACTATCTACTATTCCAGCTGTTATTTTCCTTAAAACAGTCATAACTAAGGAAGCCTTTCTTTGTCCTCTGATCTTAAAATTAACTTTTAGGTATATGCAAAAGCTACAAAAATATATTTATGGTTTAAAAATTATATATGTTTTCATTTATTTGTAGTTAGTAAAGTTATTATGATCCCATAGTATTGCAATATTAGAATGAACAGAAAAGAAATAGTTTTGACGGAGACTAAGTGATATATATTTACATCTACTATGAAACTTGTTGACTCTTACTAATAGCTGCCAAAGGTATAGTTCGTGCAATTGGTTTTGAACACTGAAATATTTAAATGAAAGTGTTGATGTGAGATGCTTACCTGCTTTCAGTAGCAGTGTTATCTCATTGTGATGTATCAGTGGACTGTTTATTTCATAGGTGTCTACCCAGGGAAGTCAATGTTGATGACTTGCAGATGATTCACACAGCATATTGCATCAAGCAATACAATAGAGTTCACTTAGGGTTGGTGCTAAGAGAGAAAAGTTCAAAGTTGTTAAAAAATGAACGTGTGAGCTATAGCACTTATCTGAGAATTGCCAGTACAGTTCCATGTTTGCGTCATGAAAATAAACTTCCTCGGTTCCTTATGTACATGTAAACAAGCTACAACATCTCTCTCCCCCTCCCTCCTACCCTCTCTATCTCTCCCTCTCCCTCCCTTCCTCTCATGATCACACCTCATGAATTAAATTAGAAAAAATAATATAAAATACAGTTGATTAGATGAAAAGTTTAATTACATCCATTTAAATATAATGAGAATGTGCTTCTTCCTCTCCCTCCCTCTCTTCCACTCCCGCTCCTTCACTTCCTCCCTCCATACCCCCTCTCTCTTATGATCACACCTCACAAATTAAATTACAAAAAGTGACATAAAATATAATTGATTAGGTGAAAAGTTTAACTGCACCCATTTAAATATAATGAAAATATAAAATAAGAGCAAATTAGAAACTGAAAGCTTTACTTATCATAGTAAAATTGCAAGTTCTTCAAACCCTGACTAGTTTTAAGCTGCATCCAACTCATTCTCAAAGCTATCCAAACAGGTTACCTTAGTTATCGACACTCAACATAAAAGATCTATGTATTGCCAACCTCTGAAAACAAGGACCTGTAAGTACAATATATTGGTGGTATTTCATAATTCATAACGCAGTTCCTGTGTTTTAAAATGAATATCTTTTCCCAAACCACTAAATCTATAGGTTCATTTAATTGTTTTAATAATTTAACCTCTGGATTTATTTCATGATTAAATGACCAAAAATCTGGCCACAGTTGATTTATCAGTCTGTTTATATTTAATATTTCTAAAATGCTCCTTCATTCTGGTTTCTAAATAACATTTAGTTTTACCAGTATAAACCCTATCACAATCCAAACACCTAAATTGATAAATGCAAAAGTAACATGCTTAAATGGATAACTCAGTTTATTTCACAAAGATTTTGTGCCACAATATATAATACATACATTTCCAAATATAAACAAACACACCAAGGACTTCCACAAGGTGCTGTTCTGAGCACAACACTCTTTAACATATATATAAATGACCTTCCATCAATAAGAACAACTTTAGAAACCAAAATTGCTTTATTTGCTGACGATGTAGTCATTTGGACTTCAGGCTCTCCAAAAAAACCTGAATTAATTAAAGACAGAATAGAAACAGCCCTAAACAAAGTACATGAATGGAGCTCCAAAAACCTCATGACTATCAATGTGGAAAAAACAAATTATGAATTATTTACACTAAAATACAAACCAGTTAATATTAACATAAATTATAATGGTAAACCACTCAAAGCAGTTGATGATGCCAAATACCTAGGCATCACTTTCGACAGAAAGCTAAGTTGGAAAAAACATATAACAAACATCTCAGAAAAGGTTGAAAAGAAACTGCAAATCCTGAAAAGGTTAGCTGGTGCTAAATGGGGCTGCTCAAGGAGAGTCCTTAACACAACATACAAAATGTATGTTAAACCAAACCTCTTGTACTGTTCTGAAGCTCTAATAACAGCAGCAAATGCTAACATCAATAAACTTGAGCAAATACAAAATCAGGCTCTTCGCCTAATCACTGGAGCAGTTAAATCCACACCTATTGATGCCATGCTTGCCTTAACACGGACCCCATCAATAACAACAAAAATAGAAGAACAAGCATTGCTCCAACACGAGAAAATGTTACAACTGTCAAACTCTAAATGGACAGAAGAGAACCTCCCCCCTTCAATCCTTAAAACTCATAGTAGTTTCCTAGAAAAGGTAACACAGATTAAATCCAAATTGAACATTCCTAACACCAGAGAAAATCTACTTATTAGAGAAAATCCATTGGAATTATTGCAACCTACCTTCAATTTGGAATTAATAGAGGAAATAAGTAAATCAGACACACCAAAAGAAATACAAAAACTTCTAGCTCTGGAAACAATCAATACTAGGTATCCCACAGAAGAATGGCTGCACATATATACTGATGGATCCTCCAAGGAAAACCTTACTGGAGCTGGAGTTACGTGTTCACATTTTTCCTTTTATCATTCTGTTGGCAGAGACACAACAAATTATGATGGAGAAATAGAGGCTATACACATTGCTCTCCGACAATTATTAAATCTTCCCTTAAATAAATTTAACAAGGCAGTAATTCTTTCGGATTCTAAAGCTGCAATTCAGGGAATATGTTCAAATACTACAAAGAAGTCAATAAAAATTAGAGAATGCTACAAAATGTTAACACAACTCCAAAAAGTTAATAAGACTGTTCATCTCCAATGGATTCCAGCACACTGGGGAGTCATGGGGAACGAAGCTGCAGACTCACTTGCAAAGAAAGGCGCATTAATAAAACAAAAGTCTAAATTCAATTTCTCATATTCCTCAATAAAATGCTTGATCATTAAAAAATTTTCTCATTCATACCTACAAGAAATAGAAACAAATGCCAAAGATAAAAAATGGATTACACTACTTTCCAACCCAGATATAATCCCCCAGAGACCAAGGAAAACAGCGGTTGTAGCCTTCCGACTACTGACAAATCACGACTGCTTAGCAAGTCATCTCTACAGAATAGGTATCTCAGCTTCACCAATATGTGTCCTGTGTAACGATCCAGCAGAAATGAACGAAGACCACTTGAAGACCTGTGTGGCATTAAGATCAGAAGAAACTACACTTCAAAAGTATTGGAAAGCACAAATGCTAATGGCTTCATTGCCAGATGCAAGGCACTAGAAAACAACAAATTGATAAATGCGAGATTTTTTATAATTTGGAATTTTATCCTTTTTAGAAAACTTTAGTAAATTTTGTATATTAAATTTATTTTGAGGGACCAAAGTAATTCCATGTTCCTGAAGTTTTTTATTAGCCAAAGGATGCTAAGTAAACTTTTTAAAAATATAATCATCTGGTAATTATTATTTATTTATGCCAACAAACTTACTGTTGGTGTTTTTAAACACACAAGCCGTGTGTGGGCAAAGTTTAAGAGGTAGAACTGGAACTTAAAAATTCAATGCCACAACTGGGATTTGAACCACAGACCTTCCACTTGCTGGGCGGACGCTCTAACCACTGAGCTATTGTGACAAACTGCCAGAATGGCATTAAATTCTCAAGCCAGTTCGTATTTCTCCTGGTAAACCACAAAGGCAGTCTCACATCAGAAACAATTACCCCAATGGTGACTTACTATTGTAAGTACTTTATATCCCAGGATTAAATAACCTTCACATGGTAATTATTATTTATTTATGCCAACAAACTTACTGTTGGTGTTTTTAAACACACAAGCCGTGTGTGGGCAAAGTTTAAGAGGTAGAACTGGAACTTAAAAATTCAATGCTACAACTGGGATTTGAACCACAGACCTTCCTGGGACATAAAGTACTTACAATAGTAAGTCACCATTGGGGTAATTTGTCTCTGATGTGAGACTGCCTTTGTGGTTTACCAGGAGAAATACGAATTGGTTTGAGAATTTAATGCCATTCTGGCAGATTGTCACAATGGGTGGTATAAATAAAAGCAAGCAATAGCTTTTTCTCACTAATTCGGAGCAAGAGGTTGGTTTTGTATAAATAAACACCTTCTGCTCCATCTCCTTGCAAGCTAAAGCTTCCAGACCTTGACCGCGGAGCTATTGCTCGCGAAATGGTATAAATAAAAACCTGCTTTCCTCGCTCCGACGGAGCTTTTGCTGGCTTTTTCTGAGGTAGCTATGTAGGTATCTCAGCTTGCTCAATCAATTAGTACCATGGACAGGATTTCCTGCTACCACTGTTTTAAAACAACTGGCTTATTGCCAATTAGTTTCAAATCACTTTTGAACTTCATTCTTGTTTTTAGGTTGCTTTTTTTTTTTAGTATTTGCATCTCGCTGATGGATGTTTTAAACTCTTCCTCCAATTGTTGCTTTACTGTATCTACTGCTAAGCTCTTGCGCTTACTTTCTGACAACTGTGCTTTTAACAGAATGTCTTGATTTTCCTTTAATATATGAACAAAGTGCCTCATAAATACACCGCTTTCTTCAACCATGGTGACTGAAATACGTGTTGTAAAATATATTAAACTCTACTCTTGGAGATATTTGCTGCTACATCAGCTCCGATGACATTTCTCTGAGGTGTTGTGATCAAGCCTGGTTAGAATGTGAGTGATGTCATAGTGATCCACTTTCATTACCGGAAACCTGATAATGGAGTCAAAACATATACGAACGTGCTTATACAAACATGCAGCACGTATGAAGAGCATAATGCTCGTATAAATCAAGGTTGAATTATATCTATAAAATAAGCCTATATGAAACTCTTTCACAAAGTAGGTATAGCTTTAATTCAGATAACACTTTTAAAATCTTAGAATTGCCTATTTTGATGTTCCATAAATTGCAATTGCCCAGTTCTAGAGCATATCAACAGAACACCAGTAAAAGTAATCTTTCAGTATATCACTTGTAATAGACGCAGGTCATCAAATTATGGGAATCTGGGTTTAAATTTATAAAAGGATAATCGCCATGTGTTGGAAGTTCGGATCAATCCCAATTACTGTTTCATTTATCCCTGCCCCCCCCCCCAAAAAAAAAAAGAAATTGAAGTAACCTGTGTGCTTTAATTAGATACACATTTTTTGTGTAGTAAGACTTCGTCTATCTTCTACAGTTTATCAGTTATACAAATGTGATTCAGAATGAAAAGGACTTCACAGGCTATTCCCCCGAAATTAAAGGTATAGGTACCTACATTTCAATCGTCATGTAAATATCTTAACATGTCAGTTTAATCAAAATACGAGTACAGTGGCCATTTTTGAGAAAATTAAAAATTAGGAATGTTTATCCATGTAAAAGTTAGTTTTGGATGGAGGGTTTCCATAAAGTCACACTCTTGGAGGTTACCGAACCTCAATAGGAAATTTGGTTTTTAAAAGTGACTGCTTGGGTTTTGATGTTCACACTTGCACACATACAGGCACGCACACATAGACTTTTCTCTCTCTCTCTCTTTCTCTCTCTCTCTTCAGAGAGGCTCAGAAGCTGTATTTCTGCTTTAATCTCGATATCGAATTATTGGGCGGAATGCAATAATTCCTCTACTATACGTTTAGTGGTTGAGGAACTAAAAAATTACACAATATGTAGGGACTTGGATGCAGATATAAACAATTATAATCACATTTAAAGAGAAAATGTAAACTTGCTTCCGCAGCAATTGCTTCCAGAGGGAAATGAAACACGAAGGGGACCTTTTAACTAACAATCTGTATACATCCTTAGGTGTTGTCATCTTGCCTGCGTACGATAACGCTAAACATAATGTGAATGAGGTAATAGTGTTCCGCTCTCATTACCGACGATAATGTAATCAAAGAGATACATAGAGTAGAATATTGTGCAAATCAAAACCGGGTTATAACTGAAGACTTTCATATAAAACCGACCCGAAATTTAAATTTCCACGGAATGAAACTTCTTCATCCGGTATGGCTTTAATTTATGATAAAGTCATGTGGATAATCTTAGAATTAGTCCCCACAGACTCACTCTTGGAATTAGTTATTGATAGTTTATATGTATAGATGTAAAGGATATCAGTATAGCGGTGCAAACGCACGAGTACAAATTATCTACTTCCATATATCAATTGATATATACTATAAAATTAAGAAAATCACTGATGGAATTTATAAAGTGTACGAATGTTATCAGTGGAATGCCAGGCGAATCTTAATTTCTATTTAATTTGCCAAATCTTTACTTACATTTTCGTTCTTTAAAATCAATATCTCTACCATGTTTAACATGAATAACTATATGTATATTTAAATGCAGCAAATATTTAAATCCCCTCCAGACATGAAAAAGGTGTGTTTGTTTACGTGGCCTGGTGAAGGTCACGGAGCTAGAGCTTTGTGTTGAAAGGCAGAAGAGGGGAAGTTTTTATTTATACCAAATCACGACCTTTTGATTATTCTCAACTTGCTTACCAGCTTCAGCTCACAAGCACTAGCTAGTTTTTATTTATGCCACCCAATAGCTCAAACTTTGCCCACACACGGCTTGTGTGTTTAAAAACACCAACAGTAAGTTTGTTGGCATAAATAAATAAAGATATTCATTTTAAAAAACAGGGACCTTGTTGGGGATTTTGAAATACCAATAGATTGTATTTGTAGGTTTGTTTTATTTTTAGAGGTTGGCTATATATATATACGAGGGCCGTTCAGAAAGTAACCTCCGGTTGATTGCAAAAAATTCACCAAGTTAAATAAAAATATTTTAATATATACATCTTACAACTACATCTTTGCATTATTTTTCTACATAGTCTCCATAACGATTGAGTCACTTATCGTATCTGTTCACAAGCTTTGAAATTCCTTCTGCATAAAAATCACCCGCTTGTGCCTGGAGCCAGCCTGTGACCGCATCTTTGAGCTCTTCGTCGTCATCAAACTGCTGGGACCCGAACCATTTCTTCATATGCATGAAGAGGTGATAATCACTTGGTGCCAGATCTGGGCTGTAAGGTGGATGGTTGACATCCCACTTGAAGGACTCAAGAAGGGCTGTTGTTCTGCGAGCAGAGTGAGGACAGGCGTTATCGTGCAAAAAAACAATACCGGAAGTCAGCATACCACGGCGTTTGTTCTGTATAGCCTGCCGTAATTTTTTTAGTGTTTCACAGTACACGTCTTGATTAATGGTCGTCCCATGTTCCATGAATTCAACCAACAACACCCCTTTTGCATCCCAAAACACCGTTGCCATCAATTTTTGGGCAGAAAAATCTTGCCGGGCTTTTATTGGTTTGGTAGGCGAATTTGAATGCGCCCACATCTTAGATTGTTCTTTTGTCTCAGGGTTCATGTACTTAATCCAGGTTTCGTCCCCGGTCACGATTCTGTTTAACAATGATTCACCTTCATCCTCATAACGTGACAGAAAGTCTAATGCAGAGGCCATTCTTTGAGTTTTGTGGTGGTCGGTAAGAATTTTGGGCACCCATCATGCACAGAACTTACGGTAACCCAATCTTGCTGCCACTATCTCGTACAAGAGTCTTAGAAATCTGTGGAAAATCAGTAGACAACTCCAACATTGTAAAACGTCGGTTTTCACGAACTTTTGCATCAACTGTCTGAACGAGTTCGTCCGTCACCAATGATGGTCTACCACTCCTCTCTTCATCATGAACGTTTTCTCGTCCACTTTTAAATAAACGTATAGGTTGCGCGTTCGTTCTTGACGAATGACCTTGAGCAGAAATCCAATGAGTGAGCCTACCCTTAATAAGCAGGTCAGCAAATGTTTATGCTACGATAACAGACACCTCTGTTTTTCTCTGTCGCGTTTGTGTATACAGTCGACTGCAGAAGTTTTGTGCGGTACGGATGGATGTATGTATGCATGCAACGAAAATAGCAATTCAGACGAGGGAGAGATGTCGGGAATAGAATAAATGCAAGAAAGTTAAGTGGAAACAGTTATAGAGGTATAGTGTATAATACGTGTGGCTGATATTACTGCAAGTGTCATAAATTGATTTGTAGTGTTGCACTACTTCAGCTCAGAAGCATGCGCGTCATCTCACTGCAGACTGTACCTCCTCTCTCTCGTTCCCGCAAAAGCTGAGTAGAGACTCGCATTCAACCTTTCATATAAAATTTTCATTCGTCAAGAAGTAACGCGCGACCTATACCCATTCACGGACCACTCCTTCACTCATAACTCTTGGTCCGTACACGGCACAAAGCTCACGATGAATAGCTGCTGCAGAATATCCTTTGGCTGTAAAAAACCTTGTAACAGCACGCACTTCACATTTGGCGGGGTTTTCTATTGCAGCACACATTTCAAATGGCCACAAACACTAAATTAACATAGGTACGACGTTCACTCGACCACGGCTTGATGCCGACTGACCTGCTGAGTGCGTGAATGCACAGATGGCATCGCTACTCCCCCCCACTACCTGCACTGTGACCGATCGGAGGTTACTTTCTGAACGGCCCTCGTATATATATACATACACTAAGTAACTGTAGCTGTAACTGTGGTAACTGTTTTAAACAGAGCTTTGAAAATGTGATGGGGAGGCATTATGAAACATATGTTTGCATATTCAAGAACTTGCAGCAATTACTAAGATATGTGAAGCTTTTAGTCTCTAAATTTGTTTTTATTTTAAATTCTGCTGCTTCACTGTTAACAATTTCACTTTTTTCATTGAATTTATGCTTTTCTGTTTCAGGCTAGCACATAAGCTTCGTTTTGAGAGCAACACACCTGTACTTGCTAAAGATGCAAGTACAAAGAATGATGATTGGTTTGAGATATATGACCCTCGCAATCCTATCAATAAGCGACGCAGAGAGGCTAGTAAGGATCAGTTGAAAAACAAAGCTCGAAGATAAATAAAGTTCTGTTAATATTACCTCTATTGTCTTCTTGTAATTTTTACTGTTATTAAAAAATAAATATTGTAAATTGTGGAATTGTTTTTAAGCTTTATTGCATGGGGGGAATTCCATGGAGATATGACATTGGATAACCACTTTGTGTATAGATTATTTTGTTACAAATGTCACCTCTTACATGGGTTCATAGTAAGGTACGCTAACTCTTGTACCTACTTTGTGACTGTTGAGAAGAATTGTAACCATCCTTAAAACAGTAGAACTTGCCTTAAATATGCTGGGATGGGTGTGAGTAAAATATTCACTTGTAGCAAATAATACTGATGATAGGAAATTCAGTGAACTTAGTAAATCAAATATACAGTAAATGTTTTCCCTAAAGATTCTTTTTAATGCTACTGAAATGTTGAATAGTTGTCACAGAATTTTAGTTGGATGATAATACTCAAAAAATTGTTTGCAGGGCAGATGTGACACTTTTTATATAGATGTGTATGATGGGCATAAATGTTTTATTTCACATGTCGTTTAGTGACAGACCATTCGCCTACCATCTGGGCAGGTTTTCTCCGGTTTCCCCCGCCATTCATTCCACCAGTTCACCATCCCAATCATCCATTTTGCCTGAATTTCATATCATCCTCTTCCAAACTATCAACCTTGGTGCTTGGCTGACCACTCCCTTTCAGGTCTTCACTCTGTCTGCTCCATAGGTTCCTGTGCTCCCCAACAGGCTTCTGACCTTTTTCCAAAGCTGTTACTCTACTTCTATGTTTATCCAACACAGTCCATGTCTCTGATCCATATAATAGTGTAGCTGTATATAGTGTTTTGTATATTTGCATTTTAGCTTTAGTTGATATTTCTTTCTTTCCAATTATGTTGTTGTTTTCTAGTGCCTTGCATCTGGCAATGAAGCCATTAGCATTCGTGCTTTCCAATACTTTTGAACTGTAGTTTCTTCTGATCTTAATGCTTCACAGGTCTTCAAGTGTTCTTCATTCATTTCTGCTGGATCGTTACACAGGACACATATCGGTGAGGCTGAGATACCTATTCTGTAGAGATGACTTGCCAAGCAGTCATGATTTGTCAATAGTCGGAAGGCTGCAACAGCTGTTTTCCTTGGTCTCTGGGGGATTATATCTGGATTGGAAAGTAGTGTAATCCATTTTTTATCTTTGGCATTTGTTTCTATTTCTTGTAGGTATGAATGACAAAAATTTTTAATGATCAAGCGTTTTATTGAGGAATATGAGAAATTGAATTTAGACTTTTGTGTTATTGTTGTGGCTTTCTTTGCAAGTGAGTCTGCAGCTTCGTTCCCCATGACTCCACAGTGTGCTGGAATCCATTGGAGATGAACAGTCTTATTAACTTTTTGGAGTTGTGTTAACATTTTGTAGCATTCTCTAATTTTTGTTGACTTCTTTGTAGTATTTGAACATATTCCCTGAATTGCAGCTTTAGAATCCGAAAGAATTACTGCCTTGTTAAATTTATTTAAGGGAAGATTTAATAATTGTCGAAGAGCAATGTATATAGCCTCTATTTCTCCATCATAATTTGTTGTGTCTCTGCCAACAGAATGATAAAAGGAAAAATGTGAACACGTAACTCCAGCTCCAGTAAGGTTTTCCTTGGAGGATCCATCAGTATATTTGTGCAGCCATTCTTCTGTGGGATATCTAGTATTGATTGTTTCCAGAGCTAGAAGTTTTTGTATTTCTTTTGGTGTGTCTGATTTACTTATTTCCTCTATTAATTCCAAATTGAAGGTAGGTTGCAATAATTCCAATGGATTTTCTCTAATAAGTAGATTTTCTCTGGTGTTAGGAATGTTCAATTTGAATTTAATCTGTGTTACCTTTTCTAGGAAACTACTATGAGTTTTAAGGATTGAAGGGGGGAGGTTCTCTTCTGTCCATTTAGAGTTTGGCAGTCGTAACATTTTCTCGTGTTGGAGCAATGCTTGTTCTTCTATTTTTGTTGTTATTGATGGGGTCCGTGTTAAGGCAAGCATGGCATCAATAGGTGTGGATTTAACTGCTCCAGTGATTAGGCGAAGAGCCTGATTTTGTATTTGCTCAAGTTTATTGATGTTAGCATTTGCTGCTGTTATTAAAGCTTCAGAACAGTACAAGAGGTTTGGTTTAATATACATTTTGTATGTTGTGTTAAGGACTCTCCTTGAGCAGCCCCATTTAGCACCAGCTAACCTTTTCAGGATTTGCAATTTCTTTTCAACCTTTTCTGAGATGTTTGTTATATGTTTTTTCCAACTTAGCTTTCTGTCGAAAGTGATGCCTAAGTATTTGGCATCATCAACTGCTTTGAGTGGTTTACCATTATAATTTATGCTAATATTAACCGGTTTGTATTTTAGTGTAAATAATTCATAATTTGTTTTTTCCACATTGATAGTCATGAGGTTTTTGGAGCTCCATTCATGTACTTTGTTTAGGGCTGTTTCTATTCTGTCTTTAATTAATTCAGGTTTTTTTGAAGAGCCTGAAGTCCAAATGACTACATCGTCAGCAAATAGAGCAATTTTGGTTTCTAAAGTTGTTCTTATTGATGGAAGGTCATTTATATATATGTTAAAGAGTGTTGTGCTCAGAACAGCACCTTGTGGAAGTCCTTGGTGTGTTTGTTTATATTTGGAAATGTATGTATTATATTTTGTGGCACAAAATCTTTGTGAAATAAACTGAGTTATCCACTTAAGCATGTTACTTTTCACACCTATTGATTGCAACTTCTCAACTAATTTATTTCTCCAGACTGAGTCATATGCTGATTTAAAATCAATGAATACTGCCAAGGTATCCTCCTTTCTATTGAAAGCTTCCTTGATGTCTTGGCTTAGTAGGAGTACATTTTCACTTGTACTATGATTCTGTCTGAAGCCGGTCTGTGAACTATTAATTAAGTTGTAATATTCTAGGAACCAGTTCAGTCTAGATGCCACCATTCTTTCCATCACTTTTGCAATAACACTGGTCAAAGATATTGGTCTGAAACTATTAATATTGTTTGAGGGTTTGTTTTTCTTTAAAATCGGGATGATAATGGCTTTTTTCCAGTCGGAAGGTACAGTCATTCTCCAACACGTGTTATACAGTTTAAGTAGGATTTCTTTTCCTTTCCTGCCAAGGTGTTTAATAAACTCTGGATGGATCTTGTCAGGTCCAGGAGATTTTTTGTTCTGTAATTGTTCTATTGCTAAATCCAGTTCTGTTTCATTAAAATCCTGAATAAAAATATCATTTCGTATACCTTTTGGCTTACTAGTTTCTCTGATAGTTTCTTTCCAATTATACTGCTATTTAACTGATAGTAAATATTGTTTGCTTTCTATCTTCCTTTCATAGAAGTTTGAAAACAGTGTTGTTGTAATTAATTTAATTTAAAAGGTGAGTTAATTAATAACACTGAACAACATTTACAACATATTTTCCCGGGACGCGCTTCGAAGGTAACTTTCCTCCATTATCAACCGGACAATAACTAGGTTTCGATGGTGCTTGATGGTGCAGATGGTGATGCTTCTTCTGGTGGCGGTTCGATGAACTTACTGAAAATATCTCTCTGAGGAATGTCGAAATTAAATACTTGGTTTCTATTTTTTAAAATAAAGATTTGTTCCCATGTGGACAGTTCTTGTTTTCCGGTTATGTGTTTAAGAAGTTTCGGTTCTAGCTTTATGTCATGATTTTTTGTCCAAAAGTGAAATGCAACCGCTGATTTTTCTAATTGTTTACTCTTAATGTTTCTAACGTGTTCCTTGGATCTAATTTCTAAATTTCTTTTGGTTTTTCCTATGTATATTTCATTACAATCACTGCATTCAATTTGGTATATGCCAGATTTTTTGTTAGGTGGAATAGCATCTTTGATGTTTGAAAGTAGTAGGTTTTTTATGGAGTAATGGTTTACTGCTGCTAGCTCAATGTTGTATTCCTTGAACACCTTTTTAAATTTATCAAAGGCCCATGGATGATACGTGAATTTTTTGAATATCATTTTTGTTTTTGCTGCTGTGAGAGTTGTAGTTTCTTTTAATAATTTTTTCTTTTCTGCTTGTTTTACCTTTTTATCTACTAATTCTTTGGGAAAGCCGTTTTTTTGTGCTATTTCAATTATTTTGTAATATTCTGTTTTATATTCTTCTGCTGAAAGAGGGATGTTCACCAATCTATGTGTTAAACTATTGAAAATTGCTTGTTTGTGGCTTCTTGGATTGTAACTATTAGCTTTTATGTAGTTGTCTGTCTGTGTTGGTTTTCTGTGAATACCGAAATTTATTCTATCCTTGTTTTTGATTAATTTTAGATCTAAAAATGGTAATTTATTATCTTTTTCTACTTCCACTGTGAAATTTATACTTTTGTCCTGTATGTTCAGAAATTTTAATGCGTCACTGATGTGTCTTTTTGGAACTATTGCAAATATATCATCCACATATCGCTGCCAGAGTTTGAACATCCATGGGAAACCTTTTGTGATCCTTATTTCCAATGAACTCACGTAAATATCTGCTAAGAATGGCGAGAGAGGGTTGCCCATTGCTAAACCTGAAGTTTGACGGAAATACTTTGTTTGGAACTGGAAGAAATTTTGTTCTGTGCATAATATGGTGAGTTCTATGTATTCTGCAATTTCTGACGATGACATTCCAAGTGATTTGAGCCAATTTTTGATCAGTGATGGGAGCTTTTCTATTGGTATACTGGGAAATAGTGACTGTACGTCAAAGGAGACGAGGGTGTCCTCTTCTGTTAATTTGAAGTCTTTGATATGTTCTATTAGTTCATAACTGTTTCTTATGCTTAAAGTTTCAAATTTAGGAAATGAATTAAATTTATTAGATAGCCATTTTGCCAGTTTGTAAGTTGGTGAATCTATGCTGCTAATTATGGGTCTCATGATAACGTCTGGCTTGTGTATTTTGGGTAAACCATGATACAATTATCACATTCATCTGCATTAGGCTTACTCAGTTCAAACACTTGTGTTCAAACATTTGAAAAAACTATACAAAATTCAAGCATAATACCAAACAAATATGCAAAAACCAAATAATCCAACCGTACCCAGAATCTATGGTTTACCACTGTACACTGAGTAGGCACACAGCAGGTGAATGTGATAATTGTATCCAAAGTTTCTCTAATCTAACTTAACCAATTATGTCAAAATACAGTATAATCACCAACCGCTGTATACTGAGCAGGCACACAGCAGGTGAATGTGATAATTGTATCTAAAGTTTCTCTAAACTAACTTAACCAATTAAGACAAACTACAGTATAATCACCAACCGCTGTATACTGAGTAGGCATACAGCAGATGAATATGGTAATGGTATCCAAAGTTTGGCTAAACTTAACCAATTAAGTCAAACTATAGTATATTAACTATCTACTGTATACTAAGGAGGCACAGCAGATTAATTTGATAATTGTATCCATAGGTGTCCAACGTAGCTTAACCTAAAGAGAAAACTATACTATAATCACCATTCACCGTATGCTGAGTGGGCACACAGCAGATGAATGTGATGATTCTTCCCTGAGGGTGTACAAACTAACTTAATTTATTAAGTAAAACTATAGCGTCATCACCAACTGATTAGTGAGTGGGCACACAGCAGATGAATGTGATAATATTATTCAAACGTTATCCAAACTAACTTAACCTAGTAAGTAAAGCTGTAGTGTAATCACCATCCACTGTATACTGAGTAGGCACACAGCAGATAAATGTGATAATTGTATCCAAGAATGTCCAAACTAACTTAACCTACTAAGTGAAACTATAGTCTAATCACCATTCACTGTATACTGAGTAGGCACACAGCAGATGAATGTGATAATTGTGTCCAGAGTTTCTCTAAACTAACTTAACCAATTAAGCCAAACTATAGTGTAATCACCAACCACTGTATACTGAGTAGGCACACAGCAGATGAATGTGACAATTGTATCCAAAGGTTATTGAAACTAATTTAACCTACTAAGTGAAACTATAGTGTGATCACCATCCAATGTATAATGAGTAGGCACACAGCAGATGAATGTGATAATTGTATCCAAATGTTATTGAAACTAATTTAACCTACTAAGTGAAACTATAGTGTAATCACCAACCACTGTATACTGAGTAGGCATACAGCAGATGAATATGATAATTGTATGCAAAGGTTATCAAAACTAACTTAACCTATTTAGTCAAACTTTAGTGTAATCACCATCCCCTGTATACTGAGTAGGGACACAGCAGATGAATGTGATAAAAGTATCCAAAGTTTCTCTAAACTGACTTAGCCAATTAAGTCAAACTATAGTGTAATATACAATCCTCCGTATACTGAGTAAGCACACTGCAGATGAAGGTGATTGTTGCCATCCAAAGTAACTTAACCTGGAATGTGAAATTGAACGTAATATCACCAGCTGTATACTGAGTAGGTTCAGTGCAGATGATGGTTGTAGTATGCAGCCAAAGTAGCTTAACCTAGTTAAGGGATCTTAAGTGTAATCATGAGCTGCTACGTACTGAGTAGATCACAAGTTAGAAATAGGAATGCCGTTTAGCATGGCAACTGATACCAAATGGCAAATTTCACTTTGAGCTTGTACAATAACACATTACAGTGTTACTGTTAATGAAATATGAGCATGTGTAGCACTCATCCGAACCAGGGATGAAAGAAATAGAACACAGGAATTCACAAAAGTAGGAATCAAAAAGGAAGGTTGAGTTCACCCTATCTGCAGTAAAGTATGAAGCATTTCCTATAATAATCAACAAAAAAAGCATTGATTGATCCAATTTTACAAGTTTCCTCTGATAGGACTATTCACAACGCATTACACATCACATCCCTATAACACAGTAATTCCTCTTCACTGTGGGGCATTTCACTTCCGCAGAGTATTCTTCAGGTCTTGTTACACATTATAGTTTACCCAAGGAAGGTACACAGGAAAGAAATGACAACATGTTTTTATTTATATAACATACGTTTTACATGACACTAATCTGTATTGAATTTTATCAATAGTAGTTACTTATATAATACAGTTGTAATGTAATTCACAAATAGTTGTACTGGTTGCACTGAATATTGGAATCAGTACAGAATTCAATACTTACCTGTACTTAAGGTGCTTTTCAGATCCCCTTCTTTAAGCAATGCCCCTCCTCGCATTGCCTTGTGGCAGCCAACCAGAATCTATTCTTTATTCTGCCCCCTCTGAAATTTTTTCTCTTCCATCTTCTCACAACTTTTTTAAATGTGGACAGAACCGGTATTAAGATTCATGAATATGGTTGAGGCAGTGTATTATCACATTTTCTGTGTTCCCAAAGCTCCTCAACAATCTCCTTTTAAGTTTTCTTGTGTTATCAGCAGGTCAATATCTTTTCTAGTTTCTTCCAAAGGTAGTTTTGGGTTCATGTTCTTGATTGCTGCATTGTCGTCCACATTCCAGCAGTCTGTATCGGGTTGAGGATGGGAGAAAATGAGCTCACCAAATATTTCCCATTTTTAAAACATGTAAGTGATGGTAGTACCAGTAAATTAATCTACTTGTACTGCCTGGTAGTGGGTACTCTATATAAATTATCTGGCAATGCAGTGTAATTAATTTATTTGGTGAGATATATATTTTCTAGATATGCATTCCAGTTTGACGGGTAATAATTATAGCATTTCTTACTTTATAATGTCACTCTGCTTCTCTCTGATATTTATGCATGCTGTTATCGACATATAAATTAATTGGGCCTGGTTAAAAAGGTGTATCCTATTTCAAGATAAATCCTTCTGTAATTCTTTTGACTCTAAAACCACTCCTTTTACCTCTCCTCAGTTGGCACTACACCTCAAAACAATAACACTTCACATAACTTTGTCACAGATGTCTCCCCTTCACTACACATCACTTCACTAACCTATGGAAATCTTCATGTATTGTTACTGGTGTTTGTGTTTCATAATAGTGTATAGATGTAGAATAAATTTAAGACATTATTTATAATGATGATAGAATTTGTCTTAGAACATATTCCTCATGGTTATAAGTAATACCTCATTACAAAAGCACTTAGTAAAAGAATGAAATTTGCATTTATGAAAATAATTAATCTGACTGCTGTAACTGATTACACTGAATATTGCAATAGTTACAGCTTCAAGCACTTACCTCCCATCAAATGAGTTATATTATCCTCTTCTTTAAGCAATGCCCCACCACGCATTGCTCAGTGGTGGTCAACCAAATTCTAATACTTATTCCACCTCCTCAGAGACTTTTCTTATCCGTGCTGCTCCGACAAATCACATAGTCACTCCTACAGTGCATTAAATTCTTCATAATTAAATTCATTTGGTCAGATTCATATGCTCTCAGTGCATGTCAAGTTCCCTGAGAACTTCGTAAACCAATATTGTAAAACTCCTCAATGATGGTCAAAACACTTCCATTAGTAACTGTGTGGCATCTACATTTTAAGTCAGATTCTTTGATCTTCACTCCTTTCATGCTTAGATTCCTAAGTTATTCTTTGATGTTGCAGCAGATCAGATTCACCACTATGTGCAAGCAAATACATTACTCCAATAAATGTAGACCCTGCACAGTTCTCAACACATTCTGTTTCAGTTACAATTCCTTCTGCAACAGACTAAAACTCCAAACATTCAGTGACTCACTTCACAAATGCTGCAGATTAGTCACTTCATCACACTAGTTAAGAAGTCTTCACGACACCACAGCGCACATCGAGTCCTTTTCTCTTAATGGATCAATGCTTTATTGTTGACTAATAAGAGAAATGCATAGTTTTCATACCCATATAATTATAACCCACTTCTCACTCTTTAATTTAATCTTTCAGATTTCCATTTCACCTACTAGTTAATAGTTGAAATATGGACATCTCCAAATATTTTTAAAGACTTTGGATCTATGAGACCCATTTCTCTTCCTATAGCATACAGCAAAACCTAGTATGCTTGATTTGGGACCATTTGTGAACATAGTCATAATTGGAAAGTACCTTAACAAAAGCACACTGAAAAGGAAGACCGTTGCTTGAAAATTCAAAAGATTACTAAAAAGATTAAATAACAACATCGGATGACGTATTCTCTATACTGAGTGAAAAAACAGCACATGTCCGGGCAGTCACCATCCAAATTGTTGTTTAGGTAACATTAGCTAGTAAGCGCAACTAAGGTAGTAGCATCATTCCTTCTATACTGGGTGAGAAGCAACAGACGCTGAATGCACTTGGCATTGAATCTATGGTCAAAGACATCATAATCTTGTAAGGTGTAAGAAAACACAAATAGTCAATTGCCAAATACTGACTTTGTACATAGTAGATAACGCTAGTAGTTGGCGTTGAAAAAGCTCGCATAACCCAATAAACCGAGTCAACAAAATTAATGACTAATCCTCACCCACTGTATACTGAGTAGACACACCACAGATGAATGTGGTAACTGGCAGTAAAAGAATTGTCCAAACTGGTAAGTGAAGCTATACTGTAATCATCCATTGTAGAGTATTATGCACACAGAAGAATATTGTGGCAATTGTATCTAAAGAATTGTACTAACTAACTTAACCTACTAAGTAAAACTATAGTCTAATAACCATCTGCTGTATACTGAGTAGGCACACAGCAGATGAATGTGATAATTGTATCCAAAGGTTATCCAAACTAACTTAACCAATTATGTGAAACTATTGTGTAATCACCAACCACTGTATACTGAGGAGGCACACAGCAGATGAATGTGATAATTGTATCCAAAGGTTATCCAAACTAAATTAACCTACTAATTCAAACTATAGTGTATTCACCATCTGCTGTATACCGAGTAGGCACACAGCAGAAAAATGTGATAGTTGTATCCAAACTTTCTCTAAACTGACTTAACCAACTACGGCAAACTATAGTGTAATCACCAACTACTGTATACTCAGTAGGCACACAACAGATGAATGTGATAGTTATATCCCAAGGACATCCAAACTAACTTTACTTAGTAATTGAAACTATAGTGTAAGCACCATGCACCATGTAGTGAGTGGCCACGCAGCAGAGGATTCCAATAATTGCTTTTCAAAGTGTGCTCTACAGAAATTTAATCTAGTAAGTGAAACTATAGGGTAAAAATAGTTAACAGTATACTGAGTAGGCACACAGCAAATGAATGTGATAATTTTATCCAAAGTATCTCTAAACTCACTTAACCCATTAAGTCAAACTACAGTATAATCACCAACCGCTGTATACTGAGAACGCATACAGCAGATGAATATGGTAATGGTATCCAAAGTTTGGCTAAACTTAACCAATTAAGTCAGACTATAGTATATTAACCATATACTGTATACTAAGGAGGCACAGCATATTAATGTGATAATTGTATCCATAGGTGTCCAACGTAGCTTAACCTAATGAGAAAACTATAGTATAATCACCATTCACTGTATACTGAGTGGGCACACAGCAGATGAATGTGATGATTCTTCCCTGAGGGTGTACAAACTAACTTAATTTATTAAGTAAAACTATAGTGTCATCACCTACTGATTAGTGAGTAGACAGACAGCAGATGAATGTGATAATATTATTCAAAGGTTATCCAAACTAACTTAACCTAGATAGTTTAACAATTGTGTAATTACCATCCACTGTGTACTGAGTAGGCACACAGCAGGTCATTGATGTAACTGTTAACCAAAGAGTTGTCCAAACTAACCTAGCCTAGTAAGCAAAGCTAAAGTGGCAACTTAATTCCACTGTACATTGAGTAGGCACATAAGTGATCAGAGTAATTGCTATCCAAAGAGTTGGCAAAACTAACTTAACCTATTAAGTGAAACAATGTAATCGCCACCCACTGTATAGGGAGTAGGCACACAGCAGGTGATTGTGGCAGTTGTTATCCAAAGAGCTGTACAATTTAACTTAACTTCCTAAGTGAATCCTTAGTATAATCACCATCCACTGTATATTGAGAAGGCACACAGCAGATAATTGTAATAATTGTATCCAAAGTGCTGTCTAAACTAAGTTAACCTGTTAAATGTAACTGTAGTGAAATCACAATCCACTCCACACTGAGTAGGCACATGGCAGATGATTGTGGTAATTTTTATCCCAAGGGTTGTCCAAACTGATTGAACCTAGCAGGTGAAACTATAGTGTAATCACCATTGACTTAATATTCAGTAGGCACACAGCAGAGGATGGTGGTAATTGTTATCCAAAGAGTTGTCCATACTATCTTAATGTAGATAGTTTAAGTTTTGTGTAATCACCATCCACTGTGTACTGAGGGCACACAGCAGGTGATTGTGGTATTTGTTATCTAAAGAATTCTCCAAATTAACCTAATGTAGCAAGCGAAGGTAAAGTGGCACCTTAATTCTACTGTACACTGAGTAGGCACGCAGCAGATGATTGTGGTAATTGTAATCTAAAGAGTTGTCCAAACTAACTTAACCTATGTTCTTCAAAATCTTCGTGTCGCATCCTTGAAAGACATTAAACTTAAATACCAACTTTGGTTTTTAAGTGACTTTTCAATCTTGAGTTATGCTGTCCACAGACTGACACACACACACACACACACACACACACACATACACACACACACACACACATGGACCTTTTTCTAAAAATGTTTTTTTTTTTTTTGGATTCAGGGGGTCTCAAAACATAAATTTCCGGTGAAATCTTGACATCAAATTTTTGGGGTGGAATACAATACTTCCTCAGTAGAGAAAGTAAAAGTTAGAGCAATCTAAAGAAAACTAAGCTTTCAAAAATATAAGATTTTAAGAATTATTTACAAGTCATCTATTTATACGAACATTTATTATTAAGAAACATTTCTAATTTTGTTGTACATTGGTTGCCAGTTGTTCAACGTCATTTGGCAATTACTGAACATAATTACACCTTGAAAATGTACACCTTTTTATCAGATATTTTTTTACTGAAAGCTGTTCTAATATAATCTATATTACGTCTTGTACAGTTATGATGGGTATTGTTTGCTTTGTTTTCATTTTGTACTGCAAATATCACTGGCTTTATTCACATATAGTGAATATAGCGTCAATATGCTGTTATTGATGGATACATCTACATATCTAAAGATCTGACATGTTGCATTCACACCACTTTCTCTACTCTTGTACTAACCATTCTTACAAACTCTTATTCCTACATCTTCTTCGTGTTAGTCGAGATAAACATTTGCAGAAATTATGTTGTTGTTTATTTCCTTGTAGGTGCAAGGGGAATATTAGAATACAGTAAGCTTTGAGCAATAGTCATATCTTTTAAAGCTTTCAAATTTCATTCTCTTTGCACGGCTAGTATATAAAAATGAATAACAATGTTTCATTTTACGAAAGTTTAAGCTTTCCAAAGCCCACACAAATAACAATGAATATCTCTGAAATGGTTCACTCTACAAACAAATTTATGTGCACATAAATAGTGTTTTAGCAAGATCTAACTTTTTTGTGTAGTAAGATTTGGTCTCTCTTAGAGTTTACGAGCTATTCAAAAGTCATCCAGAGTAAACAGGACTACATAGGCTATAGGCAGAAAATTCAAGGAATACATTTAGATTGTCATAAAATATCTTAAATACATGGCATTTTAATTAAGATCATTAGAGCGATTTTGAAAAAAATCAACATTTTAGAAAAATTTTCTTTGTAAAGGGTAGCTCAGGGTGGAGGAATTTTCTTCAAAATCTTCCTGTCGCATCCTTAAAAGATGTTAAACTTAAACACCAACTTCGGTTTTAACTGACTTTTTATTTTTGAGTTATCTGTTCACAGACTGACAGACACAGAGACACATACACACAGACCTTTTTCTAAAAATGCTTTTCTTGGATTCAGGAGGTGTCAAAACATATATTTCCAGTGAAATCTTGACGTCGAATTCTTAGGTGGAATACAATACTTCCTTTACTTACTATACGTAGTAGAGTAGATAAAAATGCTTTAAAGAGAAAGTCATGTGAATACAATCCATGAAGTGTTTATGAAATTGGTGGGTATTTTGTTGTTTGGTTGCAAAACTTTCCATTAATTAATTTTAATCTTGTAGCACATAATTTTTGAGGTTGTAAGAAAAGTTTTTAAAAGTACTTTCATTTGAATTTACAGCGGTTATTTTTACAACTTTTGGAATTTGGAGCCAGTTATCTTTCTGGTTCAAAGCTGATACCAGACAAGATACCTGGTCACATCAAAAGTTGTTGAGACTATAACTAACTGATCACTTTCATACATCTTTGGCCGATGTGATGAGCCTGAAAGAGATCACATTTACTCTGCACACATTATTGTCTAGGTGCAATGGTTGGCATGCATGGGAATTATTAAAAACATCTGAGTTGTGGCTACAGTTAAAGGTCCAATTGGAGCTGAGGTACATCGGTAGACTGTGTCACATTACCCCCCATCCCACGCTGCTGAGAGACGTGAGACAGTAAACTACTTACAGGCTACCCAACCTGAAAGAGAATACAACCTAACGGGGAGGGCGGAGGACCAACTACCAGGGTCATGTGAAGGAGTCTACGTACCTCAGCCTTGCTTTATGTGCCTGGGCCACCGTCCACCCGCCTTACTGCCCCCAGGTGGGGTCAACCTGGTTGACAGCAGGCAAAGTTTGTGCCATGGAAGCCACAAAGCTCTTTCCGAGATATACGTCACTAAATACGTATAATAAGATATTGAACCAATAACCTCACATTAGCCAGTTCAAGATGTTATACAGACCTTTCGACGTCTTCAGAGTTGGACCCACCTGCAAAAAGATAAAAACAAAGCGTAAATTCAGAGCAGTAAATATGCAAAAGTAAAGCAAAATAAAGTGAAGCAACGTAAATTGGAACTCTGTTTTATAAGAATCCTTGAAGACTCATGCAATTCTATGTATCGAGAATCATTATGTGGAATGCAATAACACAAAATACTGCAGTGCACAGCAAAAATACATATATTCAGTTTAGACAAAGAATAAGTTAAGGAATATATGAGGGTGGATTGGAAAGTAACACACAATTTTTTCTACCTTGGTATTGTGGGTGGGAGGTTGACATTTCATCAAGTTACAGTTAGAAGTTTTCACTGAAGATGCTATTTGTTTTTCATGTGTTGCTCTAGCGAGAGAAGCATAAACTATGCAACAAAAATGTTACTCTTATCAACTTGCAAAGAGCAGCAAAGTGTGGCCATGATAACCTTTGTGATTCACCACATTCCAAATGGCCGGTAACAGCTGCAACTCCACAGAATACCAGTCATTGAGGCAGCAATTTTTAAAGTTACTACAGGCACACACACCATACAGTCCAGATCTAGCACTGTCAGACTTTCATCTGTTTGGTCTAATGAAGATATTCCTGGCCAATCAATACTTTGCTACAGTTGTAGAGCTGAAATCAGCGGTCTACAGATGGCTAAACTCTAACCAAATCGACTTCTTTGAGCAGGGTGTTTTGAAACTGGTATCACGAAGGGAGAAATATGTTGAGAAAGTTGGCAACTATATAGAAAAGTAAGTATTTAAAAGATGTCAGTTCATTTGTATGTTATTTGTTTTTGTGTTTTTATGTATTGAACTTCTAAAATTTGTCGTATGGAAGTGGCGACCCCTTGCCCAGTGGGAAACCACTGCAAACAGCCTCACAAGTTTAATTTAAAAGGTGAGTTAATTAATAACACTGAACAACACTTACAACATATTTTTCCGGGACGCATTTCGAAGGTTAACTTTCCTCCATTATCAACCGGACAATAGCTGGGTTTCCATGGTGTTTCATGGTGCAGATGGTGATGCTTTTTCTGGTGTTTCTTCTGGCGGCGGTTCAATGAACTTACTGAAAATGTCTCTCTGAGGAATGTCGAAATTAAATACTCGGTTTCTATTTTTTAAAATAAAGATTTGTTCCCATGTGGACAGTTCTTGTTTTCCGGTTCTGTGTTTGAGAAGTTTTGGTTCTAGCTTTATGTCATGATTTTTTGTCCAAAAGTGAAATGCAACCGCTGATTTTTCTAATTGTTTACTCTTAATGTTTCTAACGTGTTCCTTGGATCTAATTTCCAAATTTCTTTTGGTTTTTCCTATATATATTTCATTACAATCACTGCATTCAATTTGGTATATGCCAGATTTTTTGTTAGGTGGAATAGCATCTTTGATGTTTGAAAGTAGTAGGTTTTTTTATGGAGTAATGGTTTACTGCTGCTAGCTCAATGTTGTATTCCTTGAACACCTTTTTAAATTTATCAAAGGCCCATGGATGTTATGTGAATCTTTTGAATATCATTTTTGTTTTTGCTGCTGTGAGAGTTGTAGTTTCTTTTAATAATTTTTTCTTTTCTGCTTGTTTTACCTTTTTATCTACTAATTCTTTGGGAAAGCCATTTTTTTGTGCTATTTCAATTATTTTGTAATATTCTGTTTTATATTCTTCTGCTGAAAGAGGGATGTTCACCAATCTGTGTGTTAAACTATTGAAAATTACTTGTTTGTGGCTTCTTGGATTGTAACTATTAGCTTTTATGTAGTTGTCTGTCTGCGTTGGTTTTCTGTGAATACCGAAATTTATGCTATCCTTGTTTTTGATTAATTTTAGATCTAAAAATGGTAATTTATTATCTTTTTCTACTTCCACTGTGAAATTTATACTTTTGTCCTGTATGTTCAGAAGTTTTAATGCGTCACTGATGTGTCTTTTTGGAACTATTGCAAATATGTCATCCACATATCGCTGCCAGAGTTTGAGCATCCACGGGAAATCTTTTGTGATCCTTATTTCCAATGAACTCATGTAAATATCTGCTAAGAATGGCGAGAGAGTGTTGCCCATTGCTAAACCTGAAGTTTGACGGAAATACTTTGTTTGGAACTGGAAGAAATTTTGTTCTGTGCATAATTTGGTGAGTTCTATGTATTCTGCAATTTCTGATGATGACATTCCAAGTGATTTGAGCCAATTTTTGATCAGTGATGGGAGCTTTTCTATTGGTATACTGGGAAATAGTGACTTTACGTCAAAGGAGACAAGGGTGTCCTCTTCTGTTAATTTGAAGTCTTTGATTTGTTCTATTAGTTCATAACTGTTTCTTATGCTTAAACTTTCAAATTTAGGAAATGAATTAAATGTATTACATAGCCATTTTGCCAGTTTGTAAATTGGTGAATCTATGCTGCTAATTATGGGTCTCATGGTAATGTCTGGCTTGTGTATTTTGGGTAAACCATAGATTCTGGCTATGGTTGGATTATTTGGTTTAATTGCATATTTGTTTGGTATTATGCTTGAATTTTGTATAGTTTTTTCAAAGGTTTGAACACAAGTGGTTAGCGAAGATAGGAAGATAGCCTCACAAGTATTGGCAGGAAAACCAAAACCTTTCGGGGTTGGAAGGAAATGCCTAATCCCTACCTCAAGAACTGAGGATTTATCTGAGTACCCTTGGGGATAAAACAGCGACCTGAAGCGTTGGGCTAATCCACCTTAAGTAAAGTCAGATTCAAAAGAAAAATGTGAGCCTCGGATCTGAGGTAAACCCTGACACCACAATAGTGGTAGAACAAGGAAGTGGAAGAAGACCTTTAAAAAAAGTTATTCTGTGTCACTTGTTGATCAACTGTTTATAATGAGCAAGCCTAGTACAAATTATCTGAAATTTTATTTAAGTGATGGAATTTGGCAGGGACTGGCAGCTAGTACAGTTTATCCAAGTTCAAATTAACAGGGGTCACTGTATAGCTAACAAGGTTAAAGTTTGCCATGTGTTTACATCACTAGTACAACTTATTCAACTTTTATGTTGTTCTTATCTTAGCTGTTTCTTTACATAACCTGAATATATCTTCAGCAAACATTAGTTCCATCACTTTTTAATCCTGGAAGTTAATGACAGTATTGTTGGAATCCACTAAGAGTGAAAACTGAGTTGACTGGTGACCCTTAACACTCAATTTTTAAATTTCCTGGAACATGTTTCAGAGTCTATTTACCTCCATTATCAACCAGACATCAACTGATCTTAGTGGTGAAACTGATCTATCTGTAGACTGCTCTGGTGGTGGTTCCAGGAACTTGTACAATTTCTTTAGTTTCGACATTGGCCAAAGTGATCCATTGAAGATATTCCTATAATCACCACCTGTGTGGAGGTGCCACTCCCATTGTGGCGGATAGGGGAAAGCTCACCAGATATGGTGGGTACCAGGAAAATAAAATACCCGGGGCGGACAAAAGGTGAAGACTACAATGGCAGCCTTCGGTGGAGATATAGTATATCAGTATGGCGAGAGTGGCGGAAGTGGCAACCTGTCACTCAAGGCAAATTTGAAGGAAACTGCTGCTTTGCGGTGAAAAGGGATCTTCAAAGGCTAAGGGAGACAACCCCAACAGAAAAACAGCATGCTTGGAGGCTTAAGGTGGCAGTCCCAGCACCAAGCTCGGGTGCTGTGGGCCAATAGCTCACGCACCTTAAATTAAACTATTAAAGAAACATCAACAAGGAAAAACCAGACTAATTTAAAGTTGACGACTTTTGGCCTGAGAAGGTTAATGAAAATTGGGTTTTGCAACTTAAGATCTCTGCAGGAAAGTGGAAGACTAAGGCAGGCGGTGGCATGCATGAAGAGTTAAGCCAATGAGAGAGAAGCATTGGAGTGGAACCCGCAGGGAAGGAGGAACAAGGAAGATCCTGACAAACATGGCGAAGATCTGTCCATATGGAAGCAATGGAAGAAGGCAAGACCTGGAGTGAGGTGAAGAGGATGACTGTCAGCAGGACCTGATGGCGATGCTTTGTTGATGCCCTGTGTTCCACGAGGGACAACAAGAATTAATACTATAATCACCACCAGAGCAGTCTACACATAGGGAAGAATTCAAACAATCCAAATGATGTTATGACTGCTGTCTTAGGAACATTATCTGGTTCAACTGGAATATGATGATAGGCTCTCACTAAGTCAATTTTAAAAATGATCCATTTTTCATCTAGTTGACTATTAAAATCTAGCAAATTAGATATAAGTCATGAGGTGAGACATGAGCGATTCCCATAATTGCACAGTGGCACTTCTCGCCTGGAAGGCTGATGGTGGGGAAAGTTGCACAATCATGTACATGCAGAAGTCATAATGTTTCTGTCTACGAAGGAGTGAAGTTCGCTACATCAGCTTTAGTCATATTGCTAATGACATTATATATATAACAATTAGCTTTATAACAAACAAAGCGTTGGCCATGTGCCAACAATTACTTTCATGTGAACTGCAATTGTTTCAACTGTGCGCTGTTGTAGTGTTTATTCATTCACGGCAAACTGACACACCTATCCCCCTCTCCCTCTCAGCCATTGCAGAGAAGGAGGGAAAGCAGCTCCCCCTATGCGCAAGAATTGTTCAGGTCTTACCTCATGGCTATACAGGGTATGTGTCTGATTTAGTGATGTTAAGGGCAGAGTAATCTTCACAAGGTCTCCAGGCAGCATCCTTTTTGGGAACTAAATAGAGAGGGCTTGCCCAACAATTTTGAGAAGTTTGACATATTTCTAAGTTAACCATTTCCTGGAACTCAGCCTTAGCTACCTTTAATTTATCAGGTGTACCTTTGTAACAAATGTGTTTCAGTGATAATGGTGTGCCTGACTATAGTAGATGGAATGTTCAGATGAATGTTCTCTTGCCACTAGTTAGGAAAGTTCTTGCAGATGTCAGCTTACTTCTGATTTGAAGGCATAACATGAACAAATCCAATGCCTCAGACTTCAGTGGATGTTGCTGCTGACATTGTTGCGTCAATAAGCCATCTGTTCTGTAGGTCTACCAGGTGATTATAGGATGAAGAAAAACCACGCTGATGATAGGTGAGAGCAAGTCTGCTGCCAAAAAATTCACGAGAAATTACGTGAAATTAAGGTGAAGTCTTAATAGATGTTCTCCAAAGGCCTTAATGCATGTACCATAAGCTCCACAAAGTTTCCGTTCAGACTTGTGATGGTCAGTGTTCTATGGAGGAGTTACAGGTATATCAGCATCTATATACATTAAATATTTGCATCTGCTGGATTGTCATTAAAGAATAGACAGCAGGAAATACGGCATCCAACCAGGGTTGCCAATGTTTAAAAGTAAAATTATCATACCAGCCATTCAAAATTATAGAATCGGATTCAAAATTATCGTACATCATAAACCAAATGCAACAACAATAAATGTATCTGCATAACACTTATGATAATGTAGTACTGATGTTTATGGTAACCCACTGTTAAAAGAGTAACACCATTGCCAATAGGCAAGGCCGCCGATATGATGCCTGCAGTTAAAGGTGAGATATAAATGGAACACTAGAGAAAAAAATATTACCTTTATAAACATGACAAGATATAATATCCAATTTTAAAATATATTTGTTTTAAAAATTGCTCAGACATTTTGTTACCAGTGGTGATCACAAAGTACCCCTCTCTCCCACCCCCCATTGATAGTACAACTTCTATAATAAGACTGGGTGTTGTTAGGGTTAATCTGGTGTGAATAAACATTCTGAGGTTGGCACTATTATCGTAAGCACAACTAGAAGTATGAGTTGAGCTTTAGGTATCCCTGAGTACCCCGAATTATTTACTGGTGTACTGACTTGCTGCATTCCTGCCAGGGACCATGAGCTGGCGAACAAACAGTATGCAGCTTAGCAAGATGTGGCAAACCTCTACTGGATTTTGTGTTGAACAGCTCCTCCTGAAAGGCACATTAAATTTTGTGTCAGCTATTGGAATATGCATTGATGACAATCTGAGTCAGAAACCACATATTAATGAATTAATTAAAAGACTCGGTCAAATCTGCTTCCAAATTAACACTCAATGAGTAAAAATACACTTAGAGTCATGTATTTCTCAAAATTTCACTAATTCCACACAGAATATCACTGTGGGAAAATAGTAGCAAAGCAATTAAATTCAAATTACAAAAAGAGGTGATTAGACTTGTGTTCAGTTTACACTTTGTTGTTAGGTGCAACAAGTTAAACACTTTGCCATTACCTTATATATATATATATACAGGATGTCCCAAAATTAAACGGAAAAACTTTGGGAGCTGGTAGATAACATTATTTTAAACACCTTTTGTCATGGTGTTTCGTTAAGTGTTAGACGAGTTAATATCATAGATTACTACCTCCCACCCAGTTTAAGTATTTAAGGCAAAATCAACAATGCAAATTAGTATTGCATTTATCTTAGTAAGACACACAATCTTAGTCCAAGAAACAAACACAGAACACAATAACAAAACACAAACATTTCATTGTTTACAGTTAATCCCAGCTTTACTATTGAAAATTAGGCTGACAAACTTTTAAACCAGAGAAATGGTTGGTGTCTTTGTGAGCGTATGGCAGAATACGATGCACTCTTTGTGTTAATCACAATGGGCGTGCATTCCAACATTTACTTTGAACAGTAAAGCTGTGATTAATTGTAAACAATGAGATGTTTGTGTTTTGTTTTTGTGTTCTGTGTTTGCTTCTTGGATTAAGATTGTGTGCCTTACTAAGATAAATGCAGCACTAATTTGCATTGTTGATTTTGCAGTAAATACTTAAGCTGGGTGGGAAGCAGTAGGCAATGACATTAACATGTCTAGCACTTAAACAAAGCACCGAAGCAAAAAACTTTATTGAACAAAAAGTGTTTAAAATAATGTTTTCTATCAGCTCCCAAGGTTTGTCAGTCTAATTTTGGGATACCTATATTTATATGAAACAATTGTACAAATGCAAACACACAAAAAATCTTACCATAAATTCTGAGATTCATTGTCATAATACAAGAGAAAAATCAGAATTAAATATAACCCCACACACACAAAAAAATTATTTTAAAATAGTTTTTATTAAGAGGCATATGTTATAACAAATCACCTGTTGAAATAAAACTTATTCATTGTTTCAAGAAATATCTCAAAAAGAACTTAATTGAAAAATGCTATTATTCAACTGATGAGTTTTGCATTAGTAAGTTATTCAACTGTATTTTTGACAACTTATAAGTTTAATGTACATATACAGTATAATTTTAAGTAATTATGTTTAAAAATTATTTGTTCTTCCACACTAGCCATGTGTAGGTCAAGGTTGCAAAGGGGTAGCGTGAGACTGAAAAATTCTGAGCTTAGAGCAAATGGACAGACTGGAAGATCCTTGGTTCAAATCCTGGTTATGGTACTGAATTTTTACTTTCTCTACTGGTAAGTATTGTATTCCATTCAAAAATTTTATGTCAAGATTTCACAGGAGATATATGTTTTGAGACCCCTGGAATCCAAAATAAGCATTTTTAGAAAAAGGTCTGTGTGTGTGTGTGTGTGTGTGTGTGTGTGTGTGTGTGTGTGTGTGTGTGTGTGTGTGATGTGTGTGTGTGTGTGTCTGTGTGTGTGTGTGTGTGTGTGTGCGTGCGTGCGTGCGTGTCTGCCTGTGTGTCTGCCTGTCAGTCTGTGGACAGCATAACTCAAAAACGAAAAGTCAGTTAAAAACCTAAGTTGGCAGTTTGTCTTTTAAGGATGAGACACAAAGATTTTGAAGAAAATAGCCCCACCCTAAACTACCCTATCAATGGAAAATTTTGATTTTCTTGAAAATCATATAGATTAAAATGCCATATGTTTAAGATATTTGTATGACAAAATGTATATTTCGAATTTTCTGGCTATAACCTATATAGTCGTGTTTACTCTGGATGACTTTTGAATAACTCATAAACCGTAAGAGATAGACCAAATCTTACTATACAAAAAATGTAGATCTTGCTAAAATACACAATTTATGTCTAAATAAATTTTTTTGCAGAGTGAACCATTTCAGAGATATTCCTTTTATTTGTGTCAGTGTCGGAAAACTTAGATTTCTGTGAAATGGAACATTGTTGTTCATTCTTTTATATGTTATGCATGCAGAGGGAACAGGATCTCAAAGCTTTAAAAGATTTGACTATCGCTCAAAGCCTACTGTATTCTAATATTCCCCTTGTACCTACAAGGAAATGAGCAATAAGATAATTTCTGCAAATGTTGATCTCAACTAACATGAAGAAGATATAGGAATAAGAGTTTGTAAGAATGGTTAGTACAAGAGTAGAGAAAGTCATGTATGTAAGTGCAACACATCAGATTTTTTAATCTTGCCCTACCCTTTTACAATTATGTTTGACTGTTACAATATTATACTTTGACCTTTTATAATACTGGATGAATCCACAACATACATATGTTCTATTGGATGAATAAATTGAACTGAATTGAATTGAACTGAACTGAATTGAATGAAAGCTCAGCTTAACTACAAAATTTGGTATTTAACCAACATTTTGTCTATACACTTTACCTTGAGTAGATATTTTAGTGTCAAATTGAAGAACTGTTATTTTCTTCCCTGCAACTACACAGCCAGTTTTGGAATAGTTCCACCATGAGAACTGTTCCAAAATGGCGTTCACATTGTTCCTTTCCTACCTCTTTATTGTATTGCACTGGAACTCACATACCTCGGGTTGACAGGTGGGCCACAGTCCTGGAAATAATGGAGAATGCTGTTAAACTCCAGTGTAATTACAACATGAAATTTTTATCATAAATTGTAAAATATTTGTAGTAAAAAATGTATTGTAACTTAACAAGAACTGTAAAATCATTTTTAGATATACCCTATTATATAAGGGATTAATGATAGGGAAATTTTTGTGACTCATCAAATATTTTTTGTAATGTTCAAATAATTGCGTGGTACTATTCCTGAAAACAAAAGTGATCGGCTCAGTGGATCTTTCGAACAGAACCTAAGCCTATCACAGTCAGACAAATTTGCAGTGCTACTGGTTTCTCTCACTCTGTTTCTTCTCTCTACCTCACTCACTCTCTTTATCTTTTCTCTCTCTCTCTTCCTTTCTTTCTCTCTTTTCACTTTATTTCCTTCTTTCTCCCTTCCTCTCTTTCTTACTCTTTCTTCCTCTCTTCTTCCCTTCCTCTCTCCCTTTCTGTCTGAAAGAGACATATTGCTACTATAACATTAGAAGATATATGTAGCATTACTGCAACTGGTACACAAATGTCTGTTTACTGTAATTTTTTGAAAAAGTTGGAAAAAACGCCCAAAGGAGAAATAATTTTGCATCGTGGCAATGCATCCTCACATACAGCAAAACTAACAACTGAGTATGTGGATGTCCTAAATGTCAGCACCATGAACCCTCCACCACACATTCCTGATATAGCACCTTGTGATTTGATTTTGTTTCGAAAAAATTATATAAAATACTTGGAATCACTTCTTCATCTTCAGATGAAGCAGTAGGACATTATAAAAATCTAGTTTCCAAAATGTCTCAGGAAGAGTGGTATCATTGATTTAACGACTGGTTTTATCCAATGCAAAAGTTTATTGATGTTAAAGAAGTATATTTTGAAAAGGAATAGAACACTTTAAAAATTAAAAAACTAATCCTTGTTTCATTTTTTAGAAGTGTCTAGGATCACCCTTGTGTGCTCAAAGAACTGCCATACGGCCTCACAGTCCACATTCCCACAAAAACTTTATATAAATAGAAATAGGCGGCACAGGAAGGCAACTATGCAACTAACATCAGCTCTCCAACAATACAATGACCATGTGTATGCTCAAAGAACAACCAGAGGTTCAGAATCACAAAGGCAACATTCCACCAAAAACTGAATATAAATACAAAGAGATGGTACAGGAAGGCCACTATGCAATTAACTTCCCTATCCAGCAGTACCAAAATCACTCAAAAACTACCAGCAGTTTCAGAACCCGAAGTCCACATTTTATAAATAGATGGTACAGGAAGGCAATTACACAACTAACGTCAGCTAATCAGCATCACACTGAATACGTGTACACTCAAAGAAATGCCAGAAGTTACACAACAGCAAAGTTCACATTTCTAAAACACTAAATAGCAGCAACAATAGTTGATACAGGAAGGCGACTACGCGACTAAGATAAGCTAAGTAAGTTCCTCAAGCAGGTGCCAACTACCACTTATATGGCATACGCTGGCTCCAGTGAAATAAGATACCTATAGTAACAAAGAGGTTAAAGCTAAACTTCAAAAATAAAACAAATAAAATAAAAGTCATAACTTTTGTGATGCTAATGTTGCTAGTGTAATTTTAATGACTGCCAGTCGGTTGTTCCGAGTTGCGTTACAGTGCTACATTAACCCTAGAGCAGGCGCGCTGGTGTATTTTATACACCACCTTTGCATTTTGTGCTCTAACGGATAAATACCTTAACGTATCAGTACATTGTTGTCAGCACCTTTCATGTCATTGTTTAGCTTCCGTTTAGTTGTGTCAGAGTGATTGTAGCATCAACAACTCAAAGGCAACAATAAGTTATTCTCGGATCTGCACCAGTAGCGTATTTTATACACTGCGCGCCCGGTCATGTAAGTAGTACTTCAATTGTCAACCTAATCTGTTGTACTTTTACACAAAGTGGTTGCATAACGAATTATGTATTTTAGAGGGGGCCATTATTACAGAGCGTTATTAGCCACCATTATTTCGTGTTTCTAATTTTAGGGCCAAAACATATTTGACAGAAGAAGAATCAGAACGGTACCTTTTAGAGGTGCTCGCTGAAGAAGATGACTGGGGATATTGATGATTTGTTTTCTGACGGAGAGGACGAAGTAATATTATCGAGTGATCACGATACAAACTCTGAAATTGAAAATGATGAAGAGCTGTATTCCTTTGATAATAAAGCTGGTGTTTTCATTGGTAGGGACGAAGAAAAAAAAATGGATGACAACTGAGGTGCATAGAAAAGCATCCCGTGTACCAGCAAACAATATTGTCAAGATCTTTCCAGGCCCTAAAATGGTAGCACGAGGTATTATAGAGGAAATTGAATCATTCCATAAAATAATCAATATTGATATGACTGATTGAAATTGTGTGTTTTACAAATTTATTCATTGAAAGAAAGAGGCTAGAAGAAAGTTATTATCAAGACACAAAGAAACCTCACATTAGATTATAATATAACAAAAGGTGGAGTTGATACTGTTGACCAAATGTGTAATAAATATTCAGTAACATGAACGACAAGAAGATGGACCATGGCTTTATGGTACGCATTGCTGAACATGGCTGGCATCAATGCACAAGTGCTGTTTCAAGCAAATGATAAGAATGAGAAACATCCTCGTCGAGTTTTTCTGAAAAAGCTTGCTTTCCAACTAATTAAGCCACATCTTATAGAAAGATCTGGCATACCAAGTTTGCCAGCTACAGTTCTCTGTGAAAAATGCAGTATGTGTTCACCCGAAGTAGAAGATTAAAAATTGCATTTTTGTTCACATTTTTACCTTCTCTACTACGTATAGTAAGTAGAGGAAGTATTGTATCCCACCCAAAAATTCGATTTCGAGATTTCACCGAAAATATGTGTTTTGAGGCTCCTTGAATAAAAAAAAAGCGCTTTTACAAAAAGGTCCGCGCGCGCATAAATCAAAAACGAAAACTACTCCTTTTTTTAACCGTGTTTTTTAGGGGGGGGGGGAGAAAATACTTATTTAAACTTAAAAAGAAAAATGTTAATTAAATAATATTTTTCATCGTAGTTGTTGGAGTCATTTCCGTGACGATACCTTTAATATCCTGGCTTTTTTTTTTTTTGTTGAAATTGGCCCATTAACAAAGAAATTATGGTCAAAATAAAGTTTGGAGTAATTGTGACTGTTACGCGTAAAGTCGCGGTTTTTTTTTTTTTTTTTTTTTTTTTTTCCCCAGCAATTACACCTATAGAGATAAATTAAAAAGGAAACCCCTGTCTGAATACAAAATTTGATGGAAATCGTTAGAGCCGTTTCCAAGTTGCGCGAAATATATCTTAGCCGTGTAAAGAGAACGGAATCTCAAAGCTTTACATTTGACTATCGCTCAAAGTCTACTGTATTCTAATATTCCCCTTGTACCTACAAGGAAATAAGCAATAAGATAATTTCTGAAAATGTTTATCTCAACTAACACGAAGAAGATATAAGAATAAGAGTGTAAGAATGGTTAGTACAAGAGTAAAGAAAGTCATGTGAGTGCAACACATATTTTTATCCACAGCAACAAGCGTTTATGAAAAATGTTTTTGTAATAATTGTAGGAGTATGGTGCCCGCCTCGGTAGCGTGATAGTTAACGTGCCTGCCTCACATCCAAGAGGCCGCGAGTTCGAACCTTGCTTAGAGTAAGTTATCCGGTTAATGTTATTTTTTTAACGAGGGTTTCCCTTATCCCGAGAACGCGAATGTCGGGTAACTTAAAGCTCTATGGACCTCGGGCTCATTTGAGCACCATTTCACCCGTTTCATTCATTCACTGACCGATATGACATTACATTGGAGGACGTTAATTTCTTTTTTAAAAAAAAGTAGGAGTTCGGAGGAATTGCAGACCTTATGAATAAGAGCGCCAGCCAAGAAAGTTTAAAACCAATTAACATAATTAACTCCGTCGAAAACAGGAGGGGGGTGGGGGACAGAGGATCAATTCCCCCTACCCAATATGATGCGAGAATTACTTACACTGATTATTGCTCAACCACAAAAATTTTAAACAATTTTTGATACAAGTGTTTCACATTTAAGAAATAACTTTGAGATTACATTTGTCGTTAGAAATTCATATGCAAATTAGGGAAATTGCTTCAGGCGAGTTCTCCCCGGCAGGAATTGAACCAATAATAATAATAATAATAATAATAATAATAATAATAATAATAATAATAATAATAATAATAATAATAATAATAATAATAATAATAATAATAATGATAATAATGATGATAATGATGATAATGATAATGATAATGATAATGATAATATAATGATAATATAATGATAATGATAATGATAATAATAATAATAATAATAATAATAATAATAATAATAATAATAATAATAATAATAATAATAATAATAATAATAATAATAATAATAATAATAATAATAATAATAATAATAATAATAATAATTTGTTGTTTAACGACGCTGTCAATTTCCAGGATCACATCAGCGTCGCCGGTGTGACGGAATTTTGTCCCGCAGTTCTTTTACGTGCCAGTAAATCTACTGACACTGAGCTGTCGTTTTTAAGCACCCTTAAAAACCACCAGTCTGGGCCGGATTTGAACCCGCGACCTTAGGATCAGTAGGCGAGCGTCTAACCAACTGAGCCACCCAGACCGACAGAAGAACAAATTGAACTGACACTCTTGGTCGAAAGCAGGGGCGTCATTGATGGGGATGGGTAAGGGGGTCAATTCACTCTCCTTTCCCCAAGTTACGGAAGAGATTAATATTGCTTTGCCAAAAAAAAATTACTAATGTTCTTTTAAAACAAATGTTTCACTTTTAAGATATTAAAACTCAATTTGTCGTTAGAAATTCACATGAAATTTTAGAAAACTGCCTTAAGAGAATATTTTTCTCGCCCCCCCCCCCCCTTGGAAAAGAAAATCCAACAATAAATAAATTACTCGAAACACTAGTAATAGCCGATTGCAATTAAACCAAACTATATTTGATTTATAATACAGCGTTGCCTCTTTGCAATGAATCTGTATTATCCAGTGAGTGAGTGTGTTGGGTTTAAGGGCCCGTCGACAACTTGGTCATTAGGGTCCCTGTATTATCCAAGATGTCCTGGAAACGATTTTACTTAAGACGCTTCGCAACTATTCTCGTCAGCTGTATAACCTTCGCGTTTACACAGGAATTAATATTCGCCTTCACCATTGTTCTGTTCCTCGAAATATAATCGTTACATGAAACCACCCGGCTTGCTGAAATGGCATGATCGGGGTGTGAGGGGGAAGAAATCCGACGCCATGATGCTGCCACGCGCAGCTTGCGTAAATGGAGGTTGCCAACACTGCGGAATGTTCACTCCAACCTACTGATTCATAAATGACAAGAAGCAAGTCGGATGTTGTAGGTATTAAGTGCTTAAAAAGCTGTTTGAAATAGTGTTTTCGCAGCATTATGATCAATCTCTCCCTATCATTTTCTCTTGCGGTTTAATACGTAATAGTTTACCAAGAAGATTGAAAATATACACAAAGAATACATCTTAGTGTATTACATAAAAAATTATATGTTAGAATTCTGCTTCTGAAATAATTACCAAATAAATGTTCTGTATCGTACAGTTTCGAAATAATATGATTACAAACTTTAAAATATCTACACCTTTTCTAATACTCGATTTCTTCTTCATATGATGATGATGATTATTATTATTATTATTATTATTATTATTATTATTATTATTATTATTATTATTATTATTATTATTATTATTATTATTATTATTATTATTATTATTATTATTATTATTATTATTATTATTATTATTATTATTATTATTATTATTATTATTATTATTATTATTATTATTATTATTATTATTATTGTTGTTGTTGTTGTTGTTGTTGTTGTTCTTACTATTGTTATTACACTTATTACTATTACTATAATTGTTATTACTGTTATTACTACTGTTATTATTATTATTATTATTATTATTATTATTATTATTATTATTATTATTATTATTATTATTATTATTAAATTATTATTGGAACTTTCTCGTTCTGGTTATCGTTGCCATGGGCGTCGCGAAATGGGAGCAAGGGGGGGGGGGCGCGGCCCCCCCTTGGAAGTTGGTGAGCTTAATGTGCAGCCAGTTACTAACTATTAAACTGTTATTTTAATTTTGATGTAGAGAACAATTTTTATTTAGCACAAATTAATACGGTTATCTGCAACAAATATTATAAATTTTGACTATAAAATAATGATTTAATATTATATGATTGCAAATTTACAACATGTGCCCCCCCCCCCCCCGGAAAAAAGTCTGTCGACACTCATGATCGTTGCCCTATCAGCCGTAACTCACACTAACCGAGTTTCAAACTCAGGGCATCTTGAATGTGAACGGACTCACACTACCGAGACAGGTTACTGTAGTTGCCTCATACCTATAAAGAAATGTGTATTGCCCACCTCTGTGGTGTGGGGTAGCGTCTCTGCCTCATTCAAGAGTCCCGAGTTCGGATCTCGATTAGGTTGAGCTACCTGGATAAGATTTTCTGAAAGATGTATGAAAATCCAAGCTCTATGGACCTCGGGGTCATCTGAGCATCATTTCACCCATTTTATTCTCCCTCCAATATGACGACTGGTTAAAGGACGTTAAACTTTTTTTTTTTTGTAATGAAGATGTATTCCCATTAAGAAGAAATACATAGAAATAAAATCTTTTACAAGAAGAATTAGTAGAAAGTGAGTAGACGTATGTAATGCTTTTAATGTGAATGACTGCTTATCCTTTTAAGAACTATTATATTTTACCGACTTCAAATCTACTGTCGTCAGCCATATTAACTTTCGCGTTTGCGTAGGAATTAATATTCGCCTTTACCATTGTGCGGTTCTTTGAACCATTCTCGTTACATGAAACCACCCGGCTTGCAGAAATAACTTGATCAAGAGAGGCAGCAGGAGAAGTAATACGACGCCATATTGCTGCTTCCACGAGTGGCGTCGGTAGGCTGATGTAACCGGAGTTGCCAACACTGCATTTGCCAACTACCTTAAGCGTAACCGACCAAATCTGAGTTTTTGCATCTGGTGTTTTAAAAGAACTGTACAGTCTATGACCAATCTCTACCGTTAATTTCCTCTTGCGCTTGAATAATTTAATCACTAACATGTATTATGAGGGTTGGGTAATAATAATAATAATAATAATAATAATAATAATAATAATAATAATAATAATAATAATAATAATAATAATAATAATAATAATAATAATAATAATAATAATAATAATAATAATAATAATAATAATAATAATAATAAATAAATAATAATATAATATAATATATATTATTTACTTAAAGTTAATCGACATAAACATTTGTAGGTATATGTTTGATGCATATGCGTCTGTAAGAATAGTTTTACAAGACTGGGTAGAGAAAGTCATGTGAGTGCAACTGTTCAGAATTTTTGCTCTGGCCATACAAAGAAACTACAATTTCAAAGCCATCATATGCCGATCAGGTCTTAAAAGAGTTGACTCGCTTACGCCTACTATATTCTCCTATTCGCATTGTAATTTCAAAGAAATGTGAGATAGACTGTCTCTAGGAACATTTATCTCAATACGAAGCACATAGGAGGAACAGTATTTTACTGATAAGTAGGGTAAGCAAGTACTGGTAAGTAGGGGAAGTGTTGTATTCCACCTAAAAATTCGATGTCGATATTTCACTGGAAATATAGGGTTTGGGACCTCCTGAATATTTAAAAAAAAAAAGAGAAAGGTCCGCGCGCGTGTGTCAGTCTGTGGACAGCATAACTCAAAAATGAAAAGTCGGTTAAAACCCAAAGTTAGTATTTAAGTTTAATATCTTTCAAAGATACGACACGAACATTTTGAAGAAAGTAGCCCCACCCTAAACTATCCTTTACATGGAACATTTTTCGAAAATTTTGATTTTCTTGAAAATAGCTCTAACGATTTTGATTACAGTGTCATATGTTTAAGTTATTTGTATGACAAATTAAATGTATATTTTGAATTTTCTGGCTATAGCCTATGCAGTTCTGTTTACTCTCGTGAATAACTCGTAAACCGTAAGAGATAGACAAATTCTTAATATACAAAAAATGTAGATCTCACTAAAACACACAATTTATGTTCAAAAAATTTTTATAGAGTGAACCATTACGGAAATATGTCTTGTTATTTGTGTCAGTTTCGGAAAACTAAAAACTTTCGTGAAATGGAACATCGTTGTTCATTTTTTATGTTAAGCGTGCAAAGAGAACGGGATCTCAAAGCTTTAAAAGACTTAACTATCACTTATAGTCTAATTCTCATAATTCTAATATTCCCCTTACACCTACAAGGAAATAAGCAATAAGATAATTTGTACGAATGCTTATCTCAACTAACACGAAGAAGATAAGAGGATTAAGAGTTTCTAAGGATGGTTAGAACAAGAGTAGAAAAAGTCATGTGAATGCAACACATCAGATTTTTATAAATAGTTTGTATAAGAGTAGAGAATTGTTATGTAAAGACAACGGAATTTCAAAACCAACACATAGCAACGCGCTCATAAAACATTTGTCGCTTAAACCAGGACTGGGCAACTGGTGCTCACTCACTGCAGCCTGCTCATGGCCTTGCGCTGATAACTGCATGTTTAGCAGTTGAAAAGAATGAAGCTAGCTCAAGGTATTCCGTGAATTGCCCTGGCCTGGCTTAAAGCCTACTGTATCTCCCTATTAACATTGTATCTATAGGGAAATATACAATAAAATGATTCATACAAATGTTTTTTCTCAGTTAACCTGAAGTAGAAAAAAGTTCCTGGTGTTTCCAATTAGGTAGCATCTTGATTTCGAAGAACTAGAAAATATGTTCAAAAGCAGAACTTGCGATTCAGCAGCGCTAACTAATTCAGTATGAAGGTTTATCTTCATTAACAAGAAATACGGAGAAGAGTAAGCTTATACAAGAATAGTAGAGAAAGTCATGTGAATGCAGCATTATTTGTGTAATGCTTTTATTGAGAACGAGTGCTATCAGTTTAAAAAGTCGAAGAGGTGAGCGGATATGGCATCACTATGAAACAGTTGCAGGTGACGCCGTTCTTTGAATTTCCCCCTGCAGTAACATGAGACCAATGACACGGTCACAAATGGAACGCTCCAAGAGGGGAGTTCGGGAAATAACGTCGAGCAAGGTGAAGAAGGCATGTGAGGAAAAAAACTAATAGCCTGTTGGATAAGACATTAAAGTATTTCCTTTCTCTTCTATGTACAAGGCAAGACAAATGCTAGCACATTAAACATT